>JAPYKE020000066.1:885748-1488997 GCA_028554795.2 Sinohyriopsis cumingii | reverse complement strand
AAGAAAGAAAAATCAGCAGTCTTTCAAATAAACTGTGACTTCAAAAGAAAGAAGTTTCTCATAATTTGGTACGTTCTTTGTGTAAATTTGTTTGATAGACTTAGTGTACTGAATCAATATTTTTTCTTCAATTACAGTTATCGTTTTGTTTACATGTACTTGTATGTATCAAGCCCAGAGTTGGCTAGATTGAAACATGATCTTATTATTTATGTCTTCCATTTTTAAGTCAGGTATTGATCATTTGTGACTGGTTCTAACTGAAATTACTGCAGTTGTATAGCACAATTAGGCCAAAGGAAAAAAAGATGTGGATCTGGTAAACCAGACTGCCTTTTTCAAATGGTTCTGATCCTATAACAGTTTATCTCATATGACAAAAGAAAAATGGTTCCAGCTGTGTCCAGTTTCTCATGTTTGAACCAATAACTTTAGATTGGAAACAGTCATTAACTAACATAAACTGGATGAAAAAGCAACAAGATTAAAAAATTAGTTCCAGCCTTCTTACCCTGTTTTTTTTCTCCCCCACACCACTACCAGAAATGCATTTTTTTCCTTTTCAAAGCCTGATTAAGAAGAATAAAGAGAACTTACGTGTGAATACCATCACTCCATCTTGGATGTTGGCGTTAAATGTATTTGTTTCAGCATTTTTTTATCACATAAAGTTTTGAATGAGCGTTTTTTATCTATTTTATTTTTGCATGCACAAACTATGGCATCCTACATTTACAAAGGTTTAGTTTTATTTGTTTTAAGGCTTTTCAAAATTTAAAACTGCACTTGGCAAGTCAGATTGTTGCAGAAAAAGTATATTATTCAGTAAATTATAGCCTAACAAGAACTGGATTCTGGACATAAATCAATTGTTATAATGCTTTGCAAACCATGGAGGGTGCTATTTTTATTATATATCCATTAAATGAGACATTCTGGATCTGGTTTTCACTACAACTGTTCAATCCGTATTTCCATATCACACCCAGATTCAAACTACTGTTTCTTCTTTGACATCTGCGCTTAGTTATTTTTAGACATGGTGAATCAAACATGTATAAATCCCAATTCGTTTTGAATTGCAGTCACACATTAAAGGTAAAAATATTTTAAGAAAGTGAAGGAGGAGGTATGTAATAAATACAAAACTGTGTTTTGTTACGAGTCGGGGATAGAACTTGTTTAATATGGCTTATGAATAGGTCTTTCCCTGAGGGCCTCGACTTATCCCTATGCAGTATGAAACCCATTCTTTCTGTCAACTCAGAGCAAAACATGTATGTAGTTTTGTGTATATATTGGACCTACAATATAATGAAGTACACTATATACATATAATTTTACTTCCACATAATAAAATGGGATCCATAACCATAATTACGTCATAAAATGAAATGAGTTATAATGAAGGGCCCTGTAATGAGGGTGTGCTGTAATTGTCATAAACTTCAATGTGTACTGACAACCAATCCGGTGGCCTAGTCGTTAGAGCATCTGCCTCAGATGCGGGAGGTCATGGGTTTGATCCCTGGCAGAGTCATACCAAAGACTTCTAAAAATGGTACTAACAGCTGCCTCGCTTGGTGCTCAGAATTAAGAGATTAGTGTTAGGACTGGTTGGCCTGGTGTCAGGATAATGTGACTGGGTGGGACATCATGTAACATGTCTGCGCATGATGCCCCAGTGGTAGGCATCACTGTAAACTGCCACACTGCAGACATAGCAATATGAATGAAAAGTGTTAAAGCTACGTTAAAAAATCCAAATTACACACACACACACACACACAACATGTACTAATAATGATGTCTATTATGTATCTACAGGAGTCTTTGTATTTTGTATCCCATTGGTCAGTACCAGTTCACTAAGAAAGGAAGTTGAAGAAAGATAAATGTTTGTAGATGGGGATTCACATATGAAGGCATGTTGATTGCTGCAGGCTAAAGTGATGTTGTTTCTGTGTTGTAGATAATCAAGTACTGGTAATAATAAAAAGCTTGTTGAATGCTAACTTGGCCTCAGAGACACTGCTGACCAATGGTCAGTTACACTATTCAGGTATATTCCTACTATTCAGGTATATTCCTATATATTGGGAACATATGTATATATGTGGATGGAGGACAAATCTTATTGCGAATAACAGTCCTTTCCAATGCACTGGATCCAGCAAGGGATTATTTATCAGTGACTGACTTAGATAATTGTAAAAAAAATGAAAACAGTTAGTTTTTTAAGTACCCTGCTTTCAACAGTCATCAAGTCTTTGTTAAAGGCAAAAGTACAAAACAGAGACAAACAGTAAACACCAAAGTAAAAGATGTTTTCCCTTTGACACTCAGCAGATGACCCTATCACACTGTAGCCCATCCCAAAAATGATAATGGCATATAATGTGTCCTTTAACACTCTGATATGACATGAAACATTGCCCTGTAGTGTTGGTTTTAAGATTTGGGAGAAAAAAATGACACAGCTTCACCATGATAATTTTAGATTGGAAGATAACATACATGTAATGACTGGATTGTAGATGTTGAGATTATTTACTACATTATTTTTCCTGTTAAAGATGGAGACTCTAGGTGGGCTGTCTTTTTAAATTCTTCTTGTTTTGAGGGTGAGGAATTATCTGTCTACAGTAAATCCATGACATGCTCTATTGTTGATTACACTTTATGGAATATTCAGACAGGCAGTGTTTCTCAGTGCTCTTGCAATGCAAAAGTTCTTGGATTCTCATTTCTCTTGAAAGATGTCATCTCCACTTGGCTGAATTACAGTAGTAGAGTAATTGTTCAGAACTTGCAAGTTATGTACATCTCCTTTAACAATCAGACAAGCATTCAGATAAACTAAACATTTTCTCTTCATTTTTAGAATTCCTAATATGAGAATTCAGGGTCCAGTGCCCTATATGTTGGCTTCCTTTTTTGGAACATAATATCATTCCCAACATTAGAGTTCAGGGTCCAGTGCCCTGTGTGTTGGCTTCCTTTTTTTGAACATAATATCATTCCCAACATTAGAGTTCAGGGTCCAGTGCCCTGTGTGTTGGCTTCCTTTTTTTGAACATAATATCATTCCCAATATTAGAGTTCAGGGTCCAGTGCCCTGTGTGTTGGCTTCCTTTTTTTGAACATAATATCATTCCCAACATTAGAGTTCAGGGTCCAGTGCCCTGTGTGTTGGCTTCCTTTTTTTGAACATAATATCATTCCCAATATTAGAGTTCAGGGTCCAGTGCCCTGTGTGTTGGCTTCCTTTTTTTGAACATAATATCATTCCCAACATTAGAGTTCAGGGTCCAGTGCCCTGTGTGTTGGCTTCCTTTTTTTGAACATAATATCATTCCCAATATTAGAGTTCAGGGTCCAGTGCCCTATATGTTGGCTTCCTTTTTTTGAACATAATATCATTCCCAACATTAGAGTTCAGGGTCCAGTGCCCTGTGTGTTGGCTTCCTTTTTTTGAACATAATATCATTCCCAATATTAGAGTTCAGGGTCCAGTGCCCTATATGTTGGCTTCCTTTTTTTGAACATAATATCATTCCCAACATTAGAGTTCAGGGTCCAGTGCCCTGTGTGTTGGCTTCCTTTTTTTGAACATAATATCATTCCCAATATTAGAGTTCGAGGTCCAGTGCCCTATATGTTGGCTGTCTTTTATTTTCAGTTTGGTTCCTTCTTCAGACTAAGAAGATTTTTGGAAGAAAAATACCTAAGACAGTTGTAATGTTTTTATATATATATAAAGTGAGAGAGAGAGAACTGCATAGTGCATATGTGGTATATTCTGAGTGGTGGAAGGAACTAGTTTGATATGGAATATAAATGTCAAGGCCTTCAGGCCAAGATGTCTGTTCCTACACTGTAGCAAACAAGTCTGGGGAACAAAACATTTATTTGTAGAGATGTCAAAATTTTCGGAAATTTCTACCAAGTACCCTTCAGTCCTAAGGATCAGTTATGCAGGTACCCAATCAAAGGGAAATTGTATTAAATATGAACCTGCCTTGTTGTAGGTTGACACATACTTCCTAACCCCCAAGAGAAGTATAAGCATAATTTATTACTAACAAAAATGGCAAAATGTGTAATCTGAGTCGTGATCTGAACTTGGAAGACTTTTTTTAAAATGAGCACCTGGTTGTTCAGTTTATTAACTGGTTATTATTAATGGGTGGGAAACCGAGTAACTGGGTAACCGTTTCCATCTTTACTTCTGTGGTTTTGTGTTCCTTACATATCCTCTTTTTATTTGCACATTCTTTTGCAAATTTTGTAATGTTTACTCTCAGAAATAATAAATTAGGCATTCATCATTTAATGTTCATTACGGAGGCTGGACCTATATATATACACATATACAGCGTATAGTTGCTTCATTGGCACTATGGGCAGTTGCATCATTGGCCTGTCTGCATTGCAGATATGGATTTACTCTTTTGCTATCAATTTTTAAAAATGTTTTGTTGAACATATAAATAGATTGAATATGCTGTCACAGGCAAGTGGATTTTTTCCTTACTTTTCAAATAGAAAATAGGTTTTTGGACCAGTAAGTGACTCATTCCATACACGCTTCTCACTGAATAGACACTCTACTTCCAAGCAAATTTCAGGGCAGATTTCACAAACAGTAACTAAATACAATGCTGTCTGGCTTTTCTGAGCACCTGTGGTTTCCATCACCAATATTGAAGCAAAAAGCATACCAAATTTGACCGATTGGCGAAAATAAAATACTACAATGCTTACTATTTGAAAAGAGGCAATTGTCACCAGAATATTCTGTTCAAAATAATATTAATTTGGTACTCATCATTAAGAGGTTAGTGTTAGGACTGGTCGGCCTGGTGTCAGGATAATATGACTGGGTGGGACATCATGCTACATGTCTGCGGCATGATGCCCCAGTGTTAGACATCACTATAAACTGCCACATTGCAGACATCGTAGTGATTTGTCTAAAAAATTGTTTAAGCTATGTTAAAAATTCCAAATTTTTTAAATTTTCTGGCAACTTAGTCTCCCACTTTGCCTGTTAAGGCAGCCCCTGTAACTTATGTTAAGTATATTTGCTACACATTTAAAGAATTCTCTAATTTTGTTACATATCACATAACATATCAATTCACATAACCATCATGTAACATTGTTACGGACATCTTAGCAAGCTTCCTTTCAAACTTTAAACAACCTCTGATGGTTCCATGATGGTTTTTCATAACAGGAGAGCAAGTGTGCCATGTACAAACTGAATGTCGTATTCAACTGTTTAGGGTTTTGGTAAAAATAGAACTCAACATTTTACTCACATAACAGTGAATGTGGACAGACACGGATGGTTTTTCTCTAAATTCATAAATTTGTAAAATATTATATATATATAAACACTCCACAATGAACATCTTGCTATTTAATTTACAGAAAATATTATGACAGGGCAAGTAATTGATCATCACATAACTGACTGGACAGATGCATCACATATAACAGTGGGCTGATAAAAATTAAAATTTTTACAGAATTTTTCAACCAGCAAGATTATAAATCAGAATACACAAATTTGTACCAAACACCATATTTTCTGTTTACTTGCAATGACAATAAAGAGATATTGTAATCTTTTTTATGTAGATGATATTTTCCGATTCTTTTTCTGTCCGGAATGTCCTGTTTTTGGAAATGATAATTAACAAACACATGTTTTATGTGAAAACTATCTTTATTATCACAGTTCCACATGAATATATATAAAATAAGTAATATTTAAGAGCAATTAAAGTCTGAAATGCTTTTCACAGCCTCTTTTCAAGAAACATTAGCATTTGACAGTAGACTGTTGACACAGCCAGATAAAAGTTACACTCTTATATTAGAGTCAGGGTTTATTCATTATTCAAAACATGTCTGTAAAGGCAGGTGAAGTTTTGATTCGTGGGTCACAAAGAATGGCTATATTGGGCTTCTTTTGATTTCCTATTCACCACAAGCTTGTCACTTAAGTTGACTGTCTTTTGATCACAGCCAGTGGAGCAACTGACTAATCCAGATATTGCTTTTAAATAGTGAATACCCTTTGATTGATATAGATTTTAAGTCTGTGTATATGGTTGAGTGAAATGAACACGATACAGTTATCTTGTGTGGAACATAAATTTTGAGAAAACAGCACGTACATGTTTCTGATTTTGTTTTACAGTGCATATAAACATCTTGATAATATAATACTAATAATACAGGTAAAACCTGTTATAACTTGATGCTTGTGGTCCAAAGAATAACATCATAATATAAGTGGGATCGCATTAACAAATTCTCTGACAATATCAGACTAGCTACATGTTATTTCCACCAAACATTAAACAGTGCTGACTGTATTAAAAACTATTTGAATTTGTCTGAACTTTATAGCTTTTCTTTATTTTCGTTAACAAATATAACACTGCAATATGTTTTAGAAAATTTCGTAAGTTAAGGCAACATTAAATGCGGTACTGGGATTAAAAATTTGCTTGGGATATGAATTATCAGCTTTTCCAAGAGCATGTATTTAGGATGTTAAAAAGAGAGGTCACATTAAATTAAAAAATGGGAGCCATGCTGTCATCGTGTTATGAGTGGAATTGTATTATAATGAATCACACTATAGTGGGTTTTACCTGCAGTAATAATAATGATTTGGTCCATGTGTTTGTTAAAAAAAAACAAGTCTTAAAACGTGAACTTGCCAGTTTTGCTTTTTCCCATTGGTGGCTGCTAGTGACATGAAAGATCAGTTATGTGTAGTATGATTTTTATTCATTGTGTGTGTGTGTGTGTGTATATATATATATATATATATATATATATGAGAGAAAATGTTCAAATGTTGCTTTGGACATTAAATATTACATTTTGAGAATTTGTGTGTTTTTAAGAGAACACTGTCTTGAATTGAGTGCAGTTTATTTGCGCAAATATCCTGAATATTATATTATTAGCAATATACTTCTGTGAATGCATGATGTCAGGATGGTAGGTAGATGTATATTGTGTTGGATTGTGGAAGTTAGCCACATGTTGAAGTAAGTACTGTAACGGACCTGGAAATAGTGGCAGGATATACGTTTGCCTGAAACGGGAAGTTATTAACAGTTGACTTCCTTTTTTCTTCAAGTGTGAGAATTGTGATTTACATCCTTTACTTGCATCAGAATATGGTGGAAATGTTAATAACAGACAAGAAGGAACTTGCAGTCTAGACTAATACAAGCTACTGCTACTGCCGCTACTTCTACTACAGGTCTTTGTACACTATGGTATTGATCATTGATGTTATGTTCACTGCCGGACAACAATCAAACATTTTACTACCAAGCTGTTTGGCCCAGGACTGATAAGTTGGACTTGCAAATAAATAAATGTCTTCAGTCCACCTTGGCCCAGGACTGATAAGTTGGACTTGCAAATAAATAAATGTCTTCAGGCTGACTAGCAGTCAGATATTACCAGAAAGGTTACATACTAATTTATCAACTTCACTTGCAGTCTGAATAGGTTCATTCCTGTATCTTTTGGGAACTGTTCAATATCAGTAACTTGCTTTGGTTGTGAACTGAAGTACAAATATTCTGGTTACAGACTGCAACTCTACCATGCAGAGTACATTATCGTATATACTCATTTAAAGGCTAGGTCATTGCAGTTTGTTAAGAATAAACATTTTGTTAGTAATAATCAGTACAAGAAACAGCATAAAACTTGATATTTGCAGTTGGGT
This sequence comes from Sinohyriopsis cumingii, assembly GCA_028554795.2. Lineage (NCBI taxonomy): Eukaryota > Metazoa > Mollusca > Bivalvia > Unionida > Unionidae > Sinohyriopsis > Sinohyriopsis cumingii. The sequence continues at coordinate 1,481,223 of JAPYKE020000066.1, read as the reverse complement.
TAAGAGAGTATATATGGTACTTATCTGCATTCAGGCCCTGTGGACCAGCATTATAAATTTCATGAAAAGCAAGAGTAGGGTGTGATTTGTATGTGGGGAAAAGCCTCATGTAAAAGTTACATTTTTATAACAGTGGGGGTTGGGATTTGTATGTGGGGAAAAACCTCATGTAAAATTTACATTTTTATAACAATGGGGGTTGGGATTTGTATGTGGGGAAAAGCCTCATGTAAAAGTTACATTTTTATAACAATGTGGGTTGGGATTTGTATGTGGGGAAAAACCTCATGTAAAAGTTACATTTTTATAACAATGGGGGTTGGGATTTGTATATGGGGAAAAGCCTCATGTAAAAGTTACATTTTTATAACAATTAGGGTTGGGCTTCTCATTAAGAATGGATTCGTTGTGAGTGTGTCACAGTGAAACTGAATATGGGGATAGGTCCTGAAGGACCAGTAAACTGAATACATGTATGGAATAGAGCAACTTGAACTGATTGCCTCCTACTTGACTTGACTATCCTTTTGGCAGTGTTAAGGGTACACATAAAAGGTATGCCATACAGCACACTACTTTGGTATGAATGAGGTGGCCATTCATGTTGGAACAAAAAATAAAATGGTTACTGGTTTTTTAATCAGAAAGTTTTATGTATAGATGTTGTATATAATTCAACAGCACTCAACTTTATCATGTGTCTTGCATATATGTACCATATATAATAACTTGCAAGTTGGGTCCAACTATAGACATCATAAAACCTGATCTGCCATTGCATAATGTACTGTCTGATCAGGGTCTGTAATGCTTCTTCTATTGATTAATCCTAACTAGCTGCATAGAATCAGATCTGCAAGTGCATTATGCAGAAGCTGATCTGTGTCTGTTCGTTTTTACAGTTGTGTCTAACTTTTTATCAAATAGATATGGTATGTAAAAATGGATATTTTAACCACATCTTTAACTTTGTTATTAGGTCAGAGTTCAGTCTGACCAAAAGTTATTATTTTATGGGACACAAGACTTCACTGTGATGAGAAGTTCTTATTTCATGGGGCTCTGGTGGCGTAAGTGTTTAGAGCATCTGCCTCGGATGCTGGAGGTTATGGGTTCGAACCCCAGCCGAGTCATACCAAAAATCTATAAAAATGGTACTAGTAGCTGCTTCGCTTGGCGCTCAGCATTAAGAGGTCATTGTTAGGACTGGTTGGCTTGGTGTCAGGATAATGAACACCACATCCAAGCATTTGTGAAGGATGAGGGGCATTATTGGAGTAAAGCCTTTGGCTTCACATGTATACATGGCATGTTACACTGTCATTGGCAGGAACAGGAGGTCTTTAGAGAAAAGGAAACATTTTTATCAGTCACATGATGTGTCACCTGAAATATCCTATATAATCTACCCGCATGAGGTATCACATAGTTTAAAGTGTTTTGTTGTCTATATAAGACAGGGAGGGAAAACCCCACTGTAGTAAAACCTCAACTTGCAACGAAGAATGGGTGGGTGTATACATGCTCAGCCTCTGGCTTTATTCCAGTAGTGCCCCTCATCCTTCACAAATGCTTGGATGAGGGGTTCATTATTTTCCGTAAAGCCTTTGGCTTCACATGTATACATAGCATCTTAAAAAATTGACAACAAAATATGTTAAAAATATCAGTAGGAAAAATGAAATGAGTGTTAACCTATAAATTACAATCAAACAAAAATTACTATTTATATGCTATTAATAACTGCTTCAGCAAAACCCTTAGTATTAGTTTGAATATCCCTTAGGTAAAATTTGTGTAAAGTCTTTACTGATGTCCAGTCTGCTGTTTTCAGTATATTGTGCAAGGAACTGCCTTGTCTGAAAGCAGCTCATGCTTCAGCAGTTCTGTAAGAATGAGCTTTGAATTTAGACATATCAATTCCTGATTGTTCTAAAACCATTTTTAACCACTTTACAATAGTACCAGATGTCACAGCTCTATAGGAACAACAAGATATCAGAACTTCAGTAGATTTCCGCTGATTTTTTAGTCCTGTCAAGATAATGCAACAAAGTATGCATAACACAAAGCTTCTCATCCTTATAATGTAGTAGTTCCAACGGGAAAATCTTACCATGTCTTGAAGTTTTCATCAAATCCAAAAAATTGAATACTATTTTATCTGCCATAAGAGTCATGTTTTGTAAAGTCAAAGATTTTAGAGTTTGTGCTCTTGGAGTCAACATATCTTGGTTTTGGTGGACTTTTGTTAAACAGTCCTTTCAAGTATCTATTAATCAACATAGGGTTGAGGCACCATGAATTATCAAACATCCTCGAAGTAGTAAGTAACATTGCCTTGATAGTATTGACCTTCAGTTACCAAAGAATCTAAGTATGAAATAACTGCTACCTCAGAGACAAAACAGGGATTAATTTCCCTGATCTTAAACCAAAATTTCCATTTTTTCCATGCCAAATTATATTGTTTAGTTATTCCTGGTCTCCATGAATTGTTAATAATGTCCACAGCTGTTGTTGAAAGTCGTTGGTTTTGGAGCAATGTCCAGATACAGACACTGTGACTAAAGATAGCGTCTTCCCTAGAGGATGAGTTTGACCATTGTGTGGAAGAGTCAGTATATTTTTGTGCCTTGGAAGTCTAATTGGAAGAGAAAATAAACATGACCAGGGTAAAGGTAACCAGGTTTGTGATGTCCATTGTGGAACAATTAAGAGTGCTTTACTAACATTATCAGCAATAATTTTATTCATTATTTTCCCAACAAGATTAAAAGGGGGAAAAATGTATGGGGTTAAATCATGCCAGGAGAAAGAAAAGGCATCAATTTTGAAAGCACATGGTTCTGGAAACAACAAGGTGAACTTCTTTAACTGACAGTTTAATCTAGATGCAAAAAGATCTATGTCTAGGACAAAAGTCTGTGCACACAATCATTGAAAAATTTATTTCTGTAGCATCCATTCAGTGGAGTCAGAAAAGTTCCTTGACAGATAATCTGCCTCTTATATTATGTTTGCCAGCAATATGGACTGCAGATATGAATATTTTCCTTTCCATGCACCATTCCCAAATCTAGCTAGCTGATCCAATTAAATTGATGCCATTTCACCCATATTATTAATTTACACGATAGTACATATGTTATCAGACTGAATCTCAATATGGACATTTCTGTTATCTGAATGAAAAGCTTGTAAGGCATAATAAATTGCTAACAACTCTAGGTATTTTATGAAAAAAAATGGTCTCACTCTTTTCCCATCTACCAGAGATTGATCTGTTTAAATTGAGTGCATAAGCTCTCCACACTGAGAGTTATGCATCAGTTTGAATAGTGAAAGCAATCTTGTATTGTCTGATAGATTTCCCTTTCCTGTCTGCGACATTTAGATACCACATTTTAAGTTCCTGGATACTTTGTGGAAATAACTGTACTGTACTATCAAAATTTTAGTTTTTACTATGGCCTTTTATTTTATCATGTTCCAAATACCTGTAGTGCATTGGGGCTTCCAGGATTGCATAAAAGGCATTAATAAGCATACCAATAATGATGCCAACTCTTGTACTCTAACATACTTTCTATCAATGAGCTTCTTGGCAAAAACATGGATCTTTTCCACTTTCTCCTCAATATGAAAAACCTTAAACTGTACAGTGTAACACAAAACCATAAAAGGTAATTCGTTGAGATGGAATAAGCACTGATTTTTTGAGATTGATAGTGACTATCACCATCTAGATTGAATGAGTCATCAATATAATAGGAACACTTAATGCACTGATGCCTAAACCAAGCATAAATGGGTTTTAGAATCTTTGTGAAAACTCTTGGAGCAGATGAAAGCCCAAAAGGTAAACACACAAACTGAAAAAGTTGACCGCTCCAAGTAAACTTTAGAAACTTCTGATAATCTGTATGTATTGGAATACTAAAATAAACATCCTTTGGATCAACAGAAGTCAGGAAATCATTTTTCTGGATGAGATCTAAAACAATTTGAAATGTTTCTTGCTTAAAATGTTCATAATGAACAATTTTATTCAACTGTTTTAGGTCAGTCACTGGCAAAAATTTTCCATTAGATTTGGGAACAATAAAAATATTCGAAAGAAATTGACTACTCTCACATGTGGATGGAACTATAGCTCTTTTGTGTAGAAGTTCAGTGATTTCATTGGATATAATGGTTCTCTGCTCATTTGAAAAGGGAATTTCTTTTGGAAAAAGGGACTGGAAAGGCATGGAATCAGACTCTATTTTGTACCCCAAAACTGTTTGCAAAATTCACGGATCACAAGTAAAATTATTCCATATACAGTGTTTACGTTTTCCCATGGAACTTATCTCTATAGATTTAAATTTGTTGGCTTGTTTGTGGGACTAGTATAGGCAGGTCTCCTTCCTCTATTGGAATTTTGGTATTGATACCTGTACATATTTTGAGCACTATAAGGTTGAGATTGAAATCTTGTCCTGATTGAAATCTGGACCTCGTATGGGTCCACTGCCTCTAGCACCATGGCCTCTATTGAAACCTCTGTGAATATGGACAAAATTTTCTTTCGTAAGTGCAAACCCTGTGTCACATCTTTTAACTTCCTTGGCCACATCATCCACAAAAAGCATGGATGTTATGGGGATATGCATATTACAAAGATTGGAATATTTCCTTTTCAGATGTGGTCAGATCATATACATGTACCTCCTTCTTAGGGAGACATGATATTGCACCTCACCCATAAGGGTAATATCATCTGAAATAAGGATCTTTGCTTTTTCATTAGTGGCAATCTGAGACTTTAGTAATTCTGCTAATTGGACAATTGGCATAATTCCTGCAGCAACAAGATTTTGTATATCCCTAAAGGCTTTGTCATAAGAGTGAACTCGTTTAAGGTCATTCCAGATTTCTTGATTGACAAGTGGGGGACAACATTCCCTCTAAGCGAATGGTAGATGTGCGCGCTATGCGTGCTGCATTGTGCAAGCATTACGGTGACTTGAGTATCAATGTTGGATTGAATTATTGGTAATTTTGATCTGCTGCGCGGAGAACAAATCAGCTGTGCAGGGATGCCTGAGCAACTGCACGGCCGCACGTGCGCAGCTTAGAGGGAACGTTGGTGGGGGACCCAACTTATCACAGTAGTCTGGGATTTTGTACTTCTGTACAATATCATCTGTTTGCACATAAAGAAGTGCATGCAGTACTAATCAGCTCTGCTAAGGATTTAGGTACTGGCTCTCCTTTTTGGGGAGTTTTCAGTTTGGGTAACTGCCACATATTATCAGCATTGGTAGTAGAAATACAACTGTAATCAGGCTGCAAAGTATCAAACAATGCCCCATTTATTTTTCCACTCAAAGAAATTTACTTGAGTGGTCTACTTTCATCACCCTTTGCTGGGGTAACATCAACATCGCTATATGTTCCTTCATTTTCAACTTCTACATGTAATTCAGGTAAGTGCTTACCAAAAAGGGCATCAGTTTCATTGTCATCTGCCGTAACAGGCTGCATTTCATTTAGACCCAATTTTTTCTTCAAAAACTCAATATCTTTTTCTGACAGGTTTATATCTCTGAGACTGAATATCCTCGACTGTCCGACATTTTTTGCTTGTTTAGTTGCCATAACAGGCTTGTGTTTTGTCACTTTCTGCACTTTAGTCACAACAGACTTCAATTTTTTCTTTATTTTTCTGTTTTTGTTTCTTCATAACTCCTCTTCCTTTTGAGGAACTTGCCTCAACTTTGCAAAAGGCTGTAATACCCTCAGGCCCGAAACCCGAAAATTCTGAGTCAGCTTCGAGGTCAGTAATTGAGAGAACTTTGTCCTCTTCAGTAGCCATCACAAATAAACAAAAAGAAACTTTGACAAATAACACATATAGCTTGGACTACATCCTAAGCTGGCTACAACACCACCTAAATACACGCCTATTATTGTATTTATCACTCCGCTACAACGCCAGAATAACTGTGGGATACCTTGTGCGGGTGGATTGTTTTATATAGGATACTTCAGGTGTCAGTTTATGTAGGATACTTCAGGTGACACATCATTTGACTGATAAAAAAGTTTCCTTTTTTTTGAGGATCGCCTGTTCCTGCCAATGGCAGAGTAACATGCTATGTATACATGTAAAGCCAAAGGCTTTACGGAAAATAATGTGACTGGGTGGGACATGATGCTACATCTCTGTGACACGATGCTACATTGCTGGACATCAATATAAACTGCCACACTGCAGACATCATAGCGATACAACTGAAATAATGTTAAAGCTAGGGTAAGAATCCAAATCACACACACACACTCTCACACAGACACAGACACACACACACACACACACATTTCATGGGACACCACAATTCAGTTTGAATAGTTCTTATTTTGTAGGACAGCACAGGCCCATGCATGTATTTGAGCTTTTTAGTATTGTCTGTTCTGTGAACTGTTACATTATGTACTATCAGAAAATGATCTGATAGCATGCTATGAGTCTATCAGCTTGATGACCCCATAATCCCATAATTTATCTTTTAACATATAGCTCATGATCTTTGATAGAAGATACCAGGTACTTTGAGATATACTTTTTCTAGGTCACTTGAACTTAAAACTGAAGTTAATCATTTGTCTGTATTTTCTAAGGGCCGTGGCCCAAAGGTTATGAAAACATTCTCTGATTCATCTCAGTAAATTATGGTTACTAACCATGAATCAGACTTTTTTTGTAAATATTTTAGGGTTTTTGTACATGGTTAGCTATTTGCAAGCCTTTAATGGAACATAACATAAGTACAAGCGGGTGCAGAAAAGTGCTAAAGTTGTTTGTACTCTGCTATTTTTATAGCCGGGTGGGGGTGGGGTGGTAATGCTTTCACACAAGAATCCCAGGTCCTTGGGAAAGTAAACAGTGGACTCCAATGAGAAAATATATTTACTATTATAAAAAAATGTACTACACATAATATGTGCAGTGGGAGATTCATATATGCTATCAGATCATTTTCTGATAGTGCTTAATATACAAGGTCAGATGCATCTGCAATAAGAATAGACCCAGACAGATCAGCTTTTGCGTAATGCACCTGCTTTGTGTGACTTCAATGGAATGTTGGTACTCAGCTACCTTGGGATCAGACCCATGAACATTTTTCCGTACAAGCTGACTAGCCCCAGCTTTATGGTGGCAAATATCTAGTGGCATTTCAAAAAAGAAAAAGAAAAAACACTGCTGAAGTGATAAAGTATTTAGCAAATACGACATTAGCAAGAAGTTGTTGAATACAAGATTCACAATTTGCGACACTTCTGTTCCTCCTGTCTCTCAACTTTATGCTGTTGCACGGTGGCAGGATTTCCAAATGGACCTAGGGGCAGATGAAACCTAAATACATTATTAATTGGATCAGACCCGGTATAAATTTGATTCATGTCTGGAAGCAGGGAATGAAAAAAAATGTTTATCCCCTGTAATGGAAGAGCTTAAACATGAAGGTTCAAAGTTTTTTTACAAGTTGTTGTTGGTGTGGGTTTTAAAGCCATTTTTCAGCACATGATAGACTGTTGATTGTGGCCATTATAAATGGTGGACGAAGAACCACCGATCACATACCCACATTGACCAAGCCCAAGACTTGAACCCATGTGGTCAATGGTGACATTGCAGTAATTGGTTGAAAAGTAAGTACATGTACTTTGAACCGCTCTGCCATCCAGGGCCCCATGTATTTTCCAAAATCTGGCAGATATTTGGACACATGAGACATTTATGATTGTTGCAAATGTTTGGACACAGAAGACCCTCTTATTGGACACATGAGACCATTTATGATTCTTATCAGTTTTTGGGCGCACAAAACCCATTTATTGGACACAAGACCATTTATGATTCTTACCAGTGTTTGGACATACAGGGCCCATTTATTGGACACAATACCATTTCAATTTTGACAGATTCTGCATACATATTAAATACCTTCAGAAGGGGCCCCAAGTGGCAGAGTGGTCTAAAGCACTCACCGTTACGGATCACTGCCATCTCACCTCTGTCTGCATTGGTTCAAGTCTCGGGTTGGGCCAATGTGGGTATGTGAGAAAGCTTGCCAGTAGCCTCTTGTGGGTCGTTGGTTCTTACCAGGGTTTTCCCTGGTTCTTCCTCCACCAATAATACTGGCCGCCATGTATAACCTATCTTGTGCTGGAAAATGGCGTTAAACCCTACAACAACAATAAAATACCTTCAGAAGAGTTTCTGAAAGCAAACAAGAAATGATTAGGAAGCATTTGCAGTTCTGATATTGAATATGGCTGCATATATATGAATTCATAGGATTTAACAGCTCATTAGTACAACCTAGGCTGTATAGTGCCAAATATGTTTCGGCACTTCATAAAAGGCATACAAAACTAATTTAAAGGCAGAAAATGGTAAAATCCTTAAAAAAAACAAAGTCTGAGTTTTGATACATCTCGTAAAACTTACCGTTTTAACTCATAACACATTTAAGACCTCATCAAGAACATGATCATGTGATGCATCCCAGGTCAGAAAGGTTGCCTCTGTTATAGTTAAATCTTTTTATATGCAGGATAGCACATCGAGCCAATTTTATATCCCTGAACCTGCAGGGGGAGTATGACAGATGTTAACAGAACTGAACATCAGAACCTAATAAAACCAGCCCAGTCATACAGGAATCTACAAATGTAGTCATGGTTTCAGTGTATGCTGAATATTATTAGTTCACTAAAAAAAATTTGTTCAATCCAGAATATTTATTTACAGTTTAATAAATAATTTAATTTGAAATTCTCAGTATTGTTGCTTTTTTTTCTCTCACACATTGCGTTTTATATTGTCTTAATTCTTGCTCTACCACTCCAGTGGCCTAAGTGGTTAGATCATCTGCCTTGTATGTGGGAAGTCACGGGTTTGAATGTTGGCCAAGTCATACCAAAGATTTATAAAAAATGGTACTTACAGCTGCCTTGCTTGTTGCTTAGCATTAAGAGATTAGTTTTACAACTGGTTGGCCTGGTGTCAGGATAATGTAACTCAGTGGGACATGATGCCATGTGTCTGCAGCATGATGCCCCAGTGCTAGACATCAGTATAAACTTACATACTGCAGAGATCATAGCGATATGACTAAAACTGTAAAAGCTGTTAAAACTCCAAATCACACACACACACACTAGTAATGCTCTACTAATGGATTTTTAAAAAATGGATTTAAGTGTAGAATCATATTTGGATTTTTACCTTTATTTATTATGTAACATATAAAAAAATTTTTTGCTGCACTGAATTTCATTTGTTGAAAGGATAATATTATTGTTAATCAGTTACTATAAATAAAAATTTACAACAGGGGGACCAGCTTTGGCCTCTTCTCTCTAATTTATAATTAAAAAAACAATCCATATAATGCAGAATTTTTCTATAGCAAAGTAGCTTTTTGAAGACATATGGACTAAATAACATTTGAAAATAATATTTGGACCAAGAGTTTTATTTTTAACTGAGAGTAACCTTTGAATTAAAAAGAGAATGAATTTGTACTTTAGTTTTCAAATACATTTTGATTTAGTATTACTTCACATAATCCACTCACAAATGAAATTTAGAGTGGCTATCTTTGATACATATTCTGAAAATTTTTCCCCAGAAAATGCACAGGATGCTTTGATTAGATGTTACAGGTAGTTTGGTTTAGTTTAGATTTTGCAAAAATAGTTCTTGTCATTGATATAAAAATAAAAGTTAGATGTTGTGTATAAGTTTGGCTACAATTTGAGAATAATTTTTTAATTGATTGCAGTAAATATACAATAAAACTTTTCTTGACCACTACAGTGAAAGACCACCTATTTTGAGAGACCAGGTCTTTAAAGCATATACTTAAAATAGTGTAATGTCTTGTCACAAAACCACAGTAGTGATGGTCTTGTTATCAGACAGATCCTACCATAGTATATAACTTGTACGTATCATTTTATTCCATCAAAGATATGCTATTGTGTTAGGACATTTGTACGCACAAAGATCTCAGAAGAGAGCCGAGTAGTTCCAGAAAAATCACTGATATTGGGCTGGTTCATGCTGTGACTGCTGATAAAAGTACTCATAAAAATCACAGGTCCCAGTCTGATGGAATTTCATGATTGATCCGGACTCTTCTTTGTGTTTTATCTTGCATGAGTCCTTACTGCAGCATTAAAATTTGTTCCAAAAATTAAGCCTCACTTTTCGTTTTGTGCATAAAAATTTCAGCAATAAACCTAAAATTACATTTCCTGAAGAAATCTACAAATATCTGTGGATGTAACATTTCCTAAAGAACACTTGTTTCAGTGGAATTTAATTTCATGAGTATTCCACACATTTCAATGGAATTACATTTCATGAAGAACACTTGTTTCAGTGGAATTTAATTTCATGAGTACTCCACACATTTCAATGGAATTGCATTTCATGAAGAACACTTGTTTCAGTGGAATTTAATTTCATGAGTACTCCACACATTTCAATGGAATTGCATTTCATGAAGAACACTTGTTTCAGTGGAATTTAATTTCATGAGAACTCCACACATTTCAATGGAATTAAATTTCATGAAGAACTCTACAAATTTCAGTGCAAGCTGCCAAGCACTGTTGCATAGGTCCAAAGGAATAGTTAGTACCTCAAGGGTTTCTTGTTTGATACCAGGTGCTTTCACTTGGAAGGGTGCAATTATAGTTTTTAACCCGAAAGAGTCTGAAAAATGGAATGAAATCTGTTGGGTTAACACAGTAGATAGAAGAAAAAAAACCTAACAAAGGTTTCCAGGATCATGGCAAGTATAAACCAAAATATTCGGGGCCCGGAGTGGCCGAGTGGTCTAAAGCGCTCTCCGTTACCTCTGTCTGTGTGGGTGCGAGTCTCAGATTTGGCCAATGTGGGTATGTGAGAATGCCTGCCAGTAGCTTCTCATGGGTTGGTGGTTCTTTCTGGAGGTTTTCCCAGGTTCTTCCTCCACCATTAATACTGTCCGCCATGTATAGCCTATCGTGTGCTAAAAAATGGCGTTAAACCATACAACAACAACAACAACAACATCAAACCAAAATATTCAGACACTTTAATCTAGCTGTTAGACATTTTTATCATACACTGTGAAGTTTCATATTAAATTACAACGACCAATACAACATAAGGTATTATCAGTTCTGAGTTTTCATGATATTTATATTCATTATTGTATGGTATTATCAGTTCTGAGTTTTCATGATATTTATATTCATTATTGTTTGCTTCACTGGTTTTAATCCAGGAAAGTTTATGCAATAGCCTGTTGTCTGTTGCATTCTCTTGTTCACACTGTTGACACTAAGTCATAAGAATGTTCTTTTGCATACCAGGGCCCAGCTATGTGGAACAAATTGCCCATAGATCTTAGACACAAGGGCACTGTGGTCTCATTCAATCAAGAGTGCTCTTAAACTGGCTCTTTTCGACAACTAGTACAGATTTAAAGACTTAATAATGTTTACTTCCTTAACTGTCTGCATGCTTTTGTTGTTGTTGTTGTTGTTCTAATGTTATTATTATTAGCACAGTTTTGTTATTGCTACTCTGCCTATGCTACTAGAAGGATTGCCATGAAAGTTTTACACAAAAATTCATCCCAGTGTCAGGTTGTCTGAAATGAAACGGGGGCTGCCCAATTATCCAATATGGCCAGCATAGAAGCTCTCCTGATAATCATGTTATCACTACTTCTCCTGAGTGGAAAGCTGTATTGACCTCGGATTTTCATTGGAAGATTTATGATGTCAAGCCTATTGTAAATGATAATGGTTATGCTGGGTCATCCAGTGACAGTCCTGAAAATCTTTTCATTGCTTCTAGTATGTTTCTGAATGGATGGTCCAGTTAGAATAGGGCTTTCAAAAGAAGTCTTTTTTGTGATATCTGTTTGGTCTTAAATGAAAGAGCTTATATCCATATATTCAGTATGGACCTCACAGCAACTGTCTTGAAAATCTTGTTTTTGCTTTTTCCAAATAAACTTCATCTTATGATGTCGGGTTGGACATACATGTAAAAGAAAAATGGTGCTTAAATATTGTCCATTATGGCTACCATGCCCAACATCTTGTTATTGATACTCCTTCTGAATGGAAAGTCTTATCAGTTTGGGTTTTACCAGACCACTGCGTATGATGTCTATTTGGCCCAGTGTGGAAATGGTGCCATCCAGGCATCCATTATGACCATCACATTAGTCATTTTGGCTCAATATGGAAATGGTGCCATTCAAACATCTATTATGACCACCACACTAATCTATTTGGCCCGATATGGAAATGGTGCCATCCAAGCAACCATTATGACCACCACATTGGTCTATTTGGCCCAATATGGAAATGGTGCCATCAGGTTTCCATTATGACCACCACATTAGTCTTCATAAAAATCTTGTCATTGTTATTACAGTGGAACCTGTCTTGAAAGACCACCACTTCTGCCAAAACATAATGGTCTCTCATGACAGGTGGTCTCTCATAACAGGTCATAACACTATATAATCAATAAATCTGTACATGGAGAACCTGGTCTGTCAAGGCAGGTGGTCTTTCATAGCAGTGGTCTCTCAAGACAGGTTTTACTGTATACCGGTACTTGAACTGTAAGCCATATCAACATATCACCTGGAGACTTCTTCTTGTGTCAAGCAGGACAAAAAATTTGCCAAGCTGATATACAATAAAGCCACCTTAGTGACTATTTTGAAAATTTTGTTGCTCTTCCTCCCAGATGGAAAGTTGTATCAACACTGGGTTTTCACCAGAATTATGTTTTGTGTCTAGTTGGTATTGTATGGAAATAGTGCAAATCTATCCAAATCCAGTAAGGTCACCATTAGTTTATTAAACATACATAAACTCAAAATCAGTTTGCTTATAACATATTTATCTCTTTCTCTTTGCAGGGAGGACATGTTGATGGCATCAGAATTAATTTCACAGCTTTTGGGCAAATTTTTTCATTAGATTTAAAAATTAATAGGTAAGTATAGACAAAGAATTTATTGTGAAAAACTTTAATTTTGATTGACATATAGTTGGTTATTTGTTCTCCCCACATCAATTAAATGCAGGTTTAAAGGAAAATTACTCTGAACATTATGTTAAGATCTCAAGAGTGCAGGGGACAGTTTTATACACAAGTTTAATGTCACATTCATGTGCTTAATATAAAAGTTAATAAAAAAAATAACATACTCAAGTGAGGTCAAAAAGGCCCATATCATTGGATAGATGTAATAAAACAAAGCTTCAAAATATACCCTTGACCTAGATCTACTGCTGTGGGGGAGGGGCTAGCTCTTCTTCCTGACTAGTATTTCTACTTACTGCTAAGTAAGTGTGGGAGATATACATATGTCTCACATCAGTCTCAAGAAGACTATAAGCCTGAAACACCTAATTGACAGATATATCCATATCTTTAATTATTCAACAATAATAGCTGATAAAGTCACATCAAAACCTTAAGAAATTTTACAATGCCCAATTTATGAAAATATCCCCTAACCACCTTAAACATTTTGCCCAAAATTAGTTTATGTCAAAAGTTGTGTCCATATCACATATTTAGAAATTATCTAGTGACCACTCTGATATCCTAAGTTGTTAGAGTGTCCGCCACAGATTTCCAGGAGGTCGTCTGTTTGAACCCTGGCCGATTCATACGAAAGACTTATAAAAATGGCTGTAGCAACTGCTTTGATTAGCACTCAGCATTAAGAGGTTAGTGTTAAGGACTGGTTGGCCTGGTGTCATGATAATGTGACTGGGTGGGACATGATGCTGTAAGTCTATGGCATGATGCCCTAGTGTGCGACATCACTATAAACTGCTTTACTGTTAAAGCTGAAAAGATTGTCTTAAGCGTTCTAGCTAAACTAACAGATTGCCTAAATATAATTTAGTAAATAATGTGCTTTAGAATTAATTTTAGCCTGTTATAAAAAAGCAGTTCCTAGCCTTTCATTTTTATTGTTTTTTTATGGTGCTAGTACTTGCAGCAGTGGTGTGTGGGTGTTTGGGGTGTGGTCAATCACAACAGTCAAGCAAAGTGGGAAGTACAAAGATTTAATCAGCTAACATTAATTCATGTATGCTGCTGTTGGGGAGCTTACTAGCTTACAGAGTGACATATCAATAAATCCAATGATAAATGACCACTGAAATTGATCATGCATACACACACACTTGTTACATTTTAACAGATTAATTTTATTTCTCAGACACCCATTCACTTTACTGATATTTTTGAGTTAACAAAAAATTGTAAATAGCATGATAAGGTATAGAGCAAGTATTTACAGTGGTAAATTCATTTCAAGTTAAGAAGCATTTTAGCTGCTTGGCTGTTACACATGATAACACAAAACACAACTCTTGCAGAAGTCTGTCTCTTGTACAGTTTGGTGTGGATGAAGTTCAAGCTGGTGTTTCTATCAGCATGACTGACCAATTAATCCTAATAAGATACCATACAAATTGAGGCCTGCAGAAAGAAAAGACACAAGTTATACTGGTACACTTTTAATGTGTTGGGGAAAACATGAGAATTTCGGAGGAAAAACTGTTGTTAACTGCAGCAAACTTTCTGAACTAATTAGAATGTCTCAATCTCATGAATGTGAAAATATATGTCTTGTTGTGAAAACCATAAAAGACGAGGCATGTGCATCCAATCAAAATTAAGTTGTTCATATTTGAAAACTGTTCCTACATGATCAAGCCAAGGGGAGCAAACAACTTGAATGGACTGATAAATAAGCAATTTTCCAGTGTTGGTCCATGTTTGCACAAATACCTTTTCACTCAAATACACCTGTAATGGCTTCCTCCATGTACATAGTCATACTTATGATGATAAACAAAGTGTCCTTTTTAGGTTAATTGCAACCAGTGGATTTAGCAGATGAACAATGCACCATGCTTTTGGTTAGTTGGCATTATATGATGAGGGAAGCAACACATGAAATCCAATAGATGTCGCTAGGACATAGCACCAGTATAGCTGTAAAGTTTACCAAGGTGTAGATAGGGTTTTCGGAACCTGGCTGGTGATGATGGGGGACTCAGTAATGATCATCTCTTTCGACAATATACTTCTAATTATCAAAAGAATTGTTGATTCTGTACACTGCTTTGAGGAAGTCAAGTTTTTGGTACAAAGTAAAATTGGTGTACCAGTAAAAGAAGCAAACTAACAGGAAATTACTGTATATACTTGCTTATAAATCGAGTCAAACGGCAAACAACAAATATCCTGATCTGCCATAGCATAATGTGCCTGCAGATCTAGGTCTTTGTTGTTTGTTCTGCTTTTACTACTAACAAACTGCACAGACCCAGATCTGCCGTCACATTATGCATTTAGGTCTGTGCAGTTTGTAGTTGGACTCAACACGCAAGTATAAACGAAATATGCATGCTCATTTCACAGGACTGCTGAACCGTGAACAAGCAATGAACATACATATAATATAAACTGAACAGAATATTTACCATACAGGATACATTTGGCTCAACCATTATGTCCAATGCATTCTCCGCTTATTTTTTTAGTTTTTTCCCTCCTGTGATAATTGACCCTACAATTTTCAAGATATATGTATAACATTGATACATTCTTCATTATCACTTAAATGTGAGATATGAATCTCTGATTTCATCTTTACAGTGGGGTCTTGTTAGAAATGAAGTAGATGTGCTAAAACTCATTCTTCTCCCCCAAAATATATAGCTTGCAAAATGCTATACTCATCACTGTTTGCAAGACTCTTCCATTGGTGCATTCACCTTTAACAACTGTATGCTTATTTATGATTTCTCTGAAGCATATCTGCTCCTGTGTAGTTAAGTTACTTTGAAGAATGCATGATGACAAGTTATGCACTTGTTTTTGTGTGTCTGTACAGAAATGTGAATAATATTCAATATTCATTAAAATAGGAAAGCATAGCTTGCCACCTACAGAAGCAGCAAAACAAAATACAATATAATCCCCATTATTTTCCCATATCTATTATGTTAAGCCCAAAATATGATTCTTTGGCATGATGGATATTATTCTTTAATAGAGGTGCAAAATGCAGTTATCTCCCCATCAGCTGAGCCTGCCATACAACAGAGAGTGGTGTGTTTAAAAATGAAGGTAGCATAATGAGACCAATGCATACAAATTACTTACATACAAAGAAACACAAAATTATAACATGTGTAATGGACACTGCCAATAAAATGATAGCAGTGCTTCTTAAGGTTACAAGGGACAGTTTTTATAAGGAAATTTAATGCCACATCCATTTGCCTAAGATAAAAATTCATGATAAATAAAATAACAAGAGAGATCACTAAAGTCCATATCTTTAGATAATTATAATAATACAGAGCATAAAGATATTATTCCCTTGTAATGTCAAGTCAATGGCAATTCATAGCAAAAGAAGTTTATGCATCCCCACCCCAAATATATATTTCATTTTTCATGTCCAAAGGTCATTTTTGACATCAAGTGATGCTCACAGTACAAATGTGACCCCTTTCATTAGGTGATAATTCTGAAAAACATTGTGTACTAAACAGCTTGATGAATTTATTTTAAAAAGGTTGCTGTCTCGACTGTTTTTGAGATATTTTTCTTGCCTTGAGCCCATGTGTCTTCTTCTATGGGTGACTAGCTCATCTTCCTAGCCAACTGTAAGTATTTCACTGTCTACATACTGCAAAGTAGCTATGGGATGTGTACATGCCTCACATCAATTTCAAGAACAACACAAGCCCAAAACAACCAATTCACAAATATATAAAAATCTTTAATTATTAGACCATAATACCCAAAAATGTCACATCATAGTCTTAAGTTAAGAAATTTTGACAGGGGTCAATTTACAAAACTGTATTGTTTTTATTGGCATATTTGGAGTGTTTGAGTTAACCATTAATATCAGTGATGGTTTCAGTAATTTTGCCATTAAAAAGCATGAAAGGACAGAATAAAACAAAACTATCTTGGATTTTTAGAAATTCATTTCACCCAGTAGAATGTCATTTCTTTCATATGACTCTTGTTGTGTGCTTTTATACTGTACTGTCTGCATTTTCTTTCTATTTCTACATCTGTACACTGAATACCCTATTTTTTTTATAGAATGGAACATCTGCATTTCAGATAACACTGGTCAACAGTGAAATCATTACTGACTTGAAAAGGCCCTAATCTGTAGTATTTTGGTGTGCCGAACACGAATATAACCGTGAAAAATTTGTATTGGCTCTCGTTTTGAAGATATTCATATACCTCATTTTCTGTGTTTCACTGTGTAAATTTCTCCAGTAGGACTGCAGCAACATCCGGAATAATGATGTAACATTGCATAATACCATCATGCTCACATCATCCACAGTTGATTGCATCATTTTCTGATGCAATGCAATACTAATGCCATGCGGCTGCTGAAGTAAGTTGACGTCAGCAGTGTACTATACATGTGTAGGCCTATTATACTAATGCCAGGCGGCTGCTGAAGCTGACGTAAGCAGTGTACTATATAAAGCCCAATCAGATAGGTTCAGCATTTAAAATATTTTAGACGTTGTGCGAGACAGTTCAAGCTACTGTTACATAAAACTTATTATTTTATCCATTTACGTACAATAAAGAACAGTAATGCCTCGAAAGTGTGTTAATACCGCGGACAATTTTTGCTATATTTGTGGGGAAGTGACATTTGCCAACCAGAAGAAAAGTATCAATTCTCAAGTGAAGAAGGCATATCATCTTTACTTCGGATGCAAGGTTGGTGACCAAGACAAGCCTTGGGCTCCGCATATATGCTGTGCTACATGTACAACACAGCTTTCACAGTGGTTGAATTGCAAAAGGTCATCAATGCCGTTTGCAGTCCCAATGGTGTGGAGAGAGCCAAGCAACCACCTAAATGACTGTTACTTCTGCTTGGTTCCTCCTCTTTCCGGCGGAATAACGAAGCGAAAGAAGTCGAGAATAGTCTACCCAAACATTCCGTCTGCATTGAGACCAGTTCCACATGGTGAGGGACTTCCTATTCCAGAACCTCCAGCAGAATATTCTCTTGATTCATCTGACGAAGACAAAGGTGAGTCAACCTGTTCTTCTCCTGGTCCATCAGCATGCAGTGATCCAGATTTTCACTGTGGTGCATCATCAACCCCACACAGAATAACACAGGAAGAACTAAATGACCTGATTCGTGATTTGGACTTATCAAAGAACAAGGCAGAATTGCTAGGATCAAGACTCCAACAATGGAATCTTCTAGAAGAAGATGTCACAATTACTGCATATCAAAAGCGCCACCAGCAATTGGAGCCTTTCTTCAGAAAGGAAAGTAATCTGATATTCTGTTCCGATATTGAGGGCCTCATGAATGCTTTAAAAATCACTCATGACCCACAAGAATGGAGACTATTTGTGGACTCTTCGAAACTGAGTCTCAAGGCTGTGCTTTTGCACAATGGAAACATTCTTCCATCTATTCCAGTAGCGTATGCTGTCCACATGAAAGAGACATACGATAACTTAAGGCAGCTACTGAATTCCATTGAGTATAACAAGTACAGCTGGCACCTCTGTGGTGATTTGAAGGTAGTTGCCCTTTTAATGGGACTGCAGCAAGGATATACAAAATACATGTGTTTCTTATGCGAGTGGGATAGCCGAGCAAGGGAAATGCACTACATGAGGAAGGAATGGACTCACAGGCAGAATGTAGCCATTGGAGAGAAGAATATCCAACACCCAGCTCTGGTTGAGGCTCAGAAAATCTTGCTACCACCCCTTCACATCAAACTAGGTTTGATGAAGAACTTCGTGAAAGCCATTGACCGGACTTTGCCAGCATTCCGATACCTGCATGAAAAATTCCCTCGACTCAGCGAAGCAAAGATTAAAGAGGGAGTTTTTGTGGGTCCTCAGATTCGAGAGCTTTTCAAAGATGACCGGTTCAACAACTTGCTGGAAGGTGACGCGAAACAAGCATGGAATGCTTTTCGCCTAGTTTCTACAAACTTCCTCGGAAATGTTAGGGCAGAAAACTATAAGGAACTAGTAGAAGACATGTTGATGAAGTATAAGAAACTTGGCTGCAATATGTCTCTAAAGATTCACTTCCTTCATTCCCATTTGGATTTCTTTCCTAGCAACTGTGGTATTGTTAGTGATGAACACGGCGAACGTTTTCATCAAGATATCGCAACAATGGAATAAAGATACCAGGGAAAATGGTCCACTACAATGCTGGCTGACTACTGCTGGACACTCCTCAGAGATGCTCCCGAACAGCTGTACAAGAGACAGGCGAAGAAATCTAAGATGTAGTCAATGACTTGATTTTTTATAGGTAGGCTATTACAGTTGACCTTTTACTATTGGAATGCATTTCGTTATGTAAACATTAATTTCTTGCAGATTACAAAAAAACTAGAGCCAATTTTGCAATTTGACTGTCATATTCGTGTTCAGCACATAAAAATTGATAAGAATTGACTAATTTTATTTCAGTAACATGACTTTTGTAAAAATTTGTTGTCCAGTGTAATGAACTCAAATTTGGCCTTATCTATATCAAATTAATATTACAGGTGAGTGATTCTTTGTGACTGATGGTAACATTATAGGTTGTATTTTATAAATTTATCTGATAATCTTTGAATGCTTGTGTAGCAGAAGTACTCAACAAAACTGCACAAATTTGCTGCAGTTACTAGGTAATTTCCTGTGTTACACCCATTGTCAGGATAGTTTCCTGTGTTATGTAGATGGTCTATTTAGACACTACATTCACTTAAGAAGAAGACCACGTCAGAAAGGAACATTGTTTTCATTTAACTTGTGTACTTCCGACACAGATTGTCCCAGCTAACACAGAAATGTTAAAAATCAAGAATCATGTCTTTCAATTCAGACTGGTTATTTTTTTTATCAGGTTCATGTCATGCTGGACATTATGAACTCCAGAACCATGCCAAATAAAGAAAGAAGGATGAGCCACTTCAAAATTTATCATTTTTTTTTACATTAGCATTATAAATATTGAAACTGAAAAGAGGGAGAGAGGGAATTATGTGAAAGATGCTTCAAATAGTTATTTAAGGAAACCTGTTGGTTAAATATTATTGCCTAAATTCAGTCATATTGTAACAAACAATATGTATGGTACAATATGGGTAGTACATGGTAGGAACCAAGTTTCAGATTATTTGGTAGGTGAAGTTTACTCACTGGTATGCTTCTTCCACCCAGAGATTCACACTTCTGCAGTACTGTTCTTCTTGTAAATCTTTTGCTTATCCAAGGTTGAGGAAAGTGCCATTCTTTATTTATTTTAAATTTACTTTTAAATCAATCCTTGCAACAGGTGCATATGCAAACCATGGTTTATGGTGTCATTTGTCAAAGTATTCAGTGATGGAAGGAGTATTTTTACAAAATCGTTTTTTGTTGCTCTGCTGGCAATAGATGCAGTAGCATGTCTTAAGTCATCTGTTGATAATGCAAATTATTATAGCAGCATGTAATTGCTTCTAATCAAAAGTGCAGATCAGACTGCCAGCATATATATATGTATTTTTGTGAAAGAGTTTGAAAAACAGACCATATTGACCATGGGGTCAAGTCAAATGTCGTTGCTTGCATTTTTATTCTTCCTTGAGCTGTGAAGACAGTGACTTGTACATTGTACAGACAAATTTTGATTGGTCAGGTCAAGTCATGCTCATGGTAAGTTTAACAAGACAATAGTGGTTTCAGCTCATTAAATTTAGTTTTAAGTGCTGGACAGAATGGGTTTACAAGGTACTATTTACTGTTGTTAAGACGATCTCGAGTAACTAAAATGTTATTTCCAGGGTTTCAGTGCACTTTCTATAAACAGTGAAAATGTGTCTATGAGTGTCCATGGAAAATGTATATATAACACACAATCTTAAGCTAGCTTTGATTGTGGTGCAGTAAATATCTTCCAGAGCAGATGATTGAATTAAAACACATGAACCATGTCATGTTTTCAGACTTATGGTAAACTACAATTTAAAAAGCATTGTGACAATCATCACAGGCATGTAGATTGCTTCACTTTTTTGCATTTAGCTTGGAAATGAACTTGGGCAATAAATACCCAGTGCTCAGCCTTACTACATATAATTTACTCAATAATAAAATATGTTACAAGGTGATTTTAATAAAATAAATGAGTAATGAAATAAATAAAATGAGGCAGAATATTTGGCTTTTAGGATACAAGTTGTCATGACACAAGTTTTAAGTATAGTTTACTCTCTCCCATATTTCTGATCAAATTGATGTATATATTTGTAAAAACTTTCCAAGAAACATGTGACTTTCTTGTGTGAATATAGTTAAGATAGAGTTTTAGAGTTAGTAATTATTGATTTGTTGGGAATGTTGTTGTTGATGTAGAGTTTAACGCCATTTTCAGCACACGATAGGCTATACATGGCGGCCAGTATTAATGGTGGAGGAAGAACCCGGAAAAACCCCAGAAAGAACCACCGACCCACGAGAAGCTACTGGCAAGCTTTCTCACATACCCACAATAGCCAAATCCAAGACTCGAACCCACACAGATAGAGGTGAGATGGCAGTGATCTGTAACGGAGAGTACTTTAGACCACTTGCCCACTCGGGGCCCCTGTAGGGAATGTGAAAAGTGATATATGACTGCTCAAAAAATAATCAAGAGTTTGCTTGAGAGACTATTCTGGCTGTTTGAGGGACTTGTTGTACTTATGACATGGTAGAAATGGGTGAGATCTCAAAAAATATGTTTTTCCCACTGTATTATTTGGTATCCTTGTAGAGCTATGTCTGTCTACTTTTATGTAAAACCACCCATTTTGGTATATCTTAAATGACCTTGATATTACAGAGCTGAAGTACCATAATCCTGATGCACAAATGTGGTGCCAGGGGTTTTAATGACTTGAGTAAAAAGAATCTTTTGGGAGCTTATCCTAGTTGTAACTGAAAGAAAATAGAAACATTATTTTATCTAAGGAATTTCAGTCCTTTTACAGACTTGAGTTTGGAAAACATTTCTGTAATTAGCATCTGACTTTTTGGTGCAGAAATGAAAACCCATGTTTCAAACACATGTAGATTCAGAAAATGCTGTAGCTCATATGGTTTTCTCTACACAGGAGCAGTCATCAAGGATGTGTGTATACTGATAAATATAGGTTTGATGATGAGTATTCAGAAATGTAGTTATTGAATTTTTAATATCATGGTGATTGCATAGGTTTATTACGAACTAGTACCGCAAGTCCTGTAAAGCACTGGGAAGATGCATGATAGCTGTAAACAGTGTTCTGTTCATAGATGGTTTTCTTTTAAAATGCATTTAATGTTTCATGGGGTGTTTGAGCAATCGGGCATGTTATATGATAATGATTGCATTTAATGCTTTTACGATACTTTGTGCTTTAAATGACTGATTTCACCTATTTTTACGTAGCATACTGACTCAAAACATTTCTTCTGGACCTGCTGTAAAGGATAACCTTTGTATAACCTTCACATAAAGAACACATATATTCATAGGATCAGAACTTCTAATGCTTATTGAAAATCTTTAAGAGTTATTTTCTCTATAAAGATACCTGATTAACATGGAACAAGGCTGTTTATCTGTCTCAAAAAGTATAGTCTTGCCAAATGTTGAAGGACATTGCTTGAAACTTTCCGACTGAAGGTACACTGCTTGTAATTAGTTTGCAAATGTTTACACTTTTAGAGGCTGAGCACCAGTTGTTATGCAGAGACAATGAAGCTTAGGTTTTATGTTAAATTGTTTCTTTTGTACAGAACATACAGCACAGAGTCAAGAATAGATAATGATCATGAGGTAACCTATTCTGTATGACATCTGGTGCAGACCCTCCACCATATACTTTTAAGAGAGCCAGACTCTTTAAACGTATCAGTATAAGTAATTCAGGAGTTAATGGTTCATTTTTTGCATAGAGAAAAACATTAAAATATGGATGCAAGACAAATAAAAATCACTTGATGTACACCTGAATAAAGAAAACCTTTCTGTGTACCTACAGTATATTTTACAAATTTTCATTATATTTGCAACTTATCACAAATTTATCCTCATGAAAATGCAGCACACTGTCTTCTCGAAATGGAAAATTTGCAACAATTTAACAATACAGAAGTTGTCTGTTAAAAATTAATGCGAAATTGTTTCATCTTGATTGCATGTTATCAGTGCCAGATTACCCATTAGGCACACGAAGCACATGCTTAGGGCACCAGCTCAACAGGGGCACCAACCACTCCGGTGGCCTAGTGGTTAGAGCATCCTCCTTGGATGTGGGAGGTCGCGAGTTCAACTCGGGCCGAGTTGTACCATAGACTTACAAAAAATGATACTAACAGCTGACTTGCTAGGTGCTCAACAGTAAGAGGTTAGTGTTGGGACTGGTTGGCCTGGTATCAGGATAATGTGACTGAGTGGGAAATGATGCTACATGTCTGTGGCATGACGCCCCAGTGCTAGACATCACTATAAAGTGCCACTGAAGACAACATAGCCATGTGACTGAAAAATTGTTAAAGCTACGTTAAAAATCCAAATCACACACACACACACATACACACACATACACAGAAGTATTTTGATTTGGAGTTATAGCATCACTGTTATTTTTCCACCATTTTAGCTTTTATTATTGCATTTTTCTTTTTAGTTTCACATTTTGTAAGTGATGGGTGGGGTGCATCATATTACTGAGTATTTTCGGTGTTTTGGGCCTTGGAAGGCTTTAATCTGGCACTGCATGTTATGTTCACTACAGTACATATATTATATACATTTTAAATTAAAATGTGTAAGGAACAGCCAAACATGTAAATAAATTCAAAATACTCCAAAACAGTTATCATTGCATCATTTTGAGCCAGTAAATATATGCTATTCCACTGTTATCTTAAGTGCACATTTCTGTGCCTGTAACCCAATCTGATTACATTAAGGAGACCTATCAGTTAAACTGCTTTTTCCAGTGATGTTTGTTACTTCATTAATTTGAAAGCTGTTATATGATTGGTGAATTAAAGGTTTGCAGCACATGATCCCATTTGTGTGTGTGTCAGATCTCATTTATGTCCTAGATCTCAATTTTAATCAAATTGGATACTTACCTTAATCATTATTGCAAAATACCCATAGAAAAGTTGTTGTTATTGTCAGTTTATGACTTCACTGACCCCCCCCCACTTTTCAGAAAGGGCCATTCAGTGCGTGTGCATGTTTTAGTATATATGTGCACATAGGTAATTTTCACAACTTAAAGTTGACAGCACCTCTCACATCATGTACATTTATTTTATCTTATGATAAGTTCACCCCATCTTTTTGTCTTCAGATTTTGGATTTGATAATTAGAACAGTGACTACTTTTCAACAAATTGATTAAGCTGGCCCCCTGTTCTTATCATGAGATACATACTGGACCCCAATTTTTGTACAAAGTTCTTAAGCTGACCCCCTGGTAGGATACTTACTGTACTATAATTTATGTACAAAGTTGTTAACCTGGCCTCCTGGTCTTCTCATAAGATACATACTGTACCCTCATTTTTGTACAAAGTTATTAGGCTGCAGGCCCCCTGATTGGATACTTACTGTACCCAAATATTTGTACAAAGTTATTAGGCTGCAGGCCCCCTGATTGGATACTTACTGTACCCAAATATTTGTACAAAGTTATTAGGCTGCAGGCCCCCTGATTGGATACTTACTGTACCCAAATTTTTTGTACAAAATTATTAGGCTGGCCCCTTGATTGGATACTTACTGTACCCAAATTTTTGTACAAAGTTGTTAAGCTGGCTCCCTATATGGATAATTACTGTATCCGTATTTTTGTACAAAGTTGTTAAGCTGGTTCCCTTATTGGATACTTATTGTACCTTAATTTTTGTACAAAGTTGTTAAGCTGACCCCCTGGTAGGATACTTACTGTACCATAATTTATGTACGAAGTTGTTAACCTGGCCTTCTGGTCTTCTCATAAGATACATTACTGTACCCTCATTTTTGTACAGAGTTATTAGGCTGCAGGCCCCCTGATTGGATACTTACTGTACCCAAATATTTGTACAAAGTTATTAGGCTGCAGGCCCCCTGATTGGATACTTACTGTACCCAAATATTTGTACAAAGTTATTAGGCTGCAGGCCCCCTGATTGAATACTTACTGTACCCAAATTTTTTGTACAAAATTATTAGGCTGGCCCCTTGATTGGATACTTACTGTACCCAGATTTTTGTACAAAGTTGTTAAGCTGGCTCCCTATATGGATAATTACTGTATCCGTATTTTTGTACAAAGTTGTTAAGCTGACCCCCTGGTAGGATACTTACTGTACCATAATTTATGTACAAAGTTGTTAACCTGGCCTTCTGGTCTTCTCATAAGATACATTACTGTACCCTCATTTTTGTACAAAGTTATTAGGCTGCAGGCCCCCTGATTGGATACTTACTGTACCCAAATATTTGTACAAAGTTATTAGGCTGCAGGCCCCCTGATTGGATACTTACTGTATCCAAATATTTGTTCAAAGTTATTAGGCTGGCCCCTGATTGGATACTTACTGTACCCAAATTTTTGTACAAAGTTGTTAAGCTGGCTCCCTAATTGGATACTTACTGTATCCATATTTTTGTACAAAGTTGTTAAGCTGGCTTCCTGATTGGATACTTACTTACTGTACCCAAATTTTTGTGCAAAGTTATTAGGCTGGCCCCCTGATTGGATACTTATCATACCCATATTTTTGTACAAAGTTGTTAAGATGGCTCTCTCATCTTCTCATAAGTTACATACTGTGTCCTAATTTTGTACAGAGTTGTTAAACTGGCCCGTGATCTTATCATCAGATATATATTGTACCCTAATTTTATACAAAATTATTATACTTGCCCCCTGGTAGGGTACCTACTATATGCTAGGTTTTTTTTTGTAGAAATTTATTTGGTTGGGTCCTTTGGTTTTATCATAGGATACTTTTTGTACCCTTGTTTTTGTACACAATCTATTAGACTGGTCCTCTGTTTCTTATATGATACATACTGTACCATATTTTGGTACCAAAATATATTGGTAATTCCCCAGGTGCTGTCTCATAGGATACATGTTGTAAAATATGCACATGTATTTAAATCCTTGTGATGGAAGTGTAGTGGTATGTGAATTGGTTGGGTAAACAATAATGTAAATTCATTTATTTTCATTGATGTTATATTTTTGGTCCCACCCCCCCCCCCCATGTAAAAGAGTTTTATTGTTTCATCAAAGGATTGTTATTCAGTAGATTGGTTGTTGTTTGCTTGGTTTTAATGGCTTTTAAGACTTTATTGGCCTTATCATGCTTAGGAAAAGGGAGTTAAGTGCCTTTCTCAAGGACACTCAAGGTGGTTAACCCAGGCTGGCCTTAGGTGTGTGTCAGACTCACAACACATGGATTATGAGTGATGCTCTGCTACCTGACCTGAGAATATTTTAACTCACCCCCTGTGGAGAATCAAACCCAAGTCCATGGAAGGATTGAACCAGCTTGTGGATATAGGTATTCTTGTGTAGCAGACAAATGGAAATGAATTTAAACATTCTCTGACATGTAGGAGAATATTCTTCCTCCA
Organism: Sinohyriopsis cumingii; assembly: GCA_028554795.2. Classification (NCBI taxonomy): domain Eukaryota; kingdom Metazoa; phylum Mollusca; class Bivalvia; order Unionida; family Unionidae; genus Sinohyriopsis; species Sinohyriopsis cumingii. The sequence continues at coordinate 1,454,416 of JAPYKE020000066.1, read as the reverse complement.
TATATAATTTCACTTTATGTTTATTTACATCCTCTTTCTGGTCCAGAATACTTTACACATTATCTGATATTTAACTTCCTATATTAACTTTTGTATGCCTTGTTTCTGTCAGAGGAATCCAGAGTGACTGTACATTTAGGTGAGAGTTTATAGCTTGGTTGCAGGCAAGATGATGGGTACCTTAACCCATGGAAATGGGTTCAATTATCATTGGGGATGAATACAAAATTCTTAACTTGTAAGATCATATTCTTATATTCTGTCTACCTCAGATATATATATATATATATATATATATATATATATATATATATATATATATATATATATATATATATATATATATATATATCCAATAACCAACCAAATTCACACTAATATGCTAATGTATAAGGGTTAAAAGCAAAAAGGTAAAATTTGGTCCTATATCTTCATTTCCTTTTCAAAACATTTATTGAACAAGTTTTGACAGTACCCACTATACCTTGGTTCCATTTATTATGCTATTCTCAATATATCTCTTGGGGCCCCAAGTGTCTGAGTGGTCTAAAGCACTCACTGTTACAGATCACTGCCATCTCACCTCTGTCTGCATGGGTTCGATTCTAGGATTTGGCCAATTTGGGTATGTGAGAAAGCTAGCCAGTAGCTTCTCATGGGTTGGGGGTTCTTTCTGAGGTTTTCCCGGGTTCTTCCTCTACCATTTATTCTGGTCACCTATAGCCTATCTTGTGCTGAAAAATGGCATTACACCCTGCAACAACAACAATCAGTACATCTCAATTTTGTAGTTATCATAGTTCTTTGTATAGTACGGTTCAGTACGTGACACAGTCAGCTGTAATGGATCCATACTACTGTGTTATAATGAGGGAGAGCTGTTAGTTTTTGACAAATGCATATTAATTGTGTATCCCCCTCAGACTCCAGGGGGTAATAATGATGTCCGTAATCTGTAGTCTTTCTCCATCCAGCCATACAATGATTAGTTTGCTCAACATAACCTTACTTTGCTGTGGTATTTTTCTCTCAGACTTGTATGTTTCTTACCCTGCGGAAAAAAGCAGAAGTCTATTGATTTTGGTTTTGCTTGTCTCTTAATTGTGGTCACTGAAGCTAAAAATATGATTTTTCTTTCTGCATGATAAGTCCAGTTTCCTTGGCCTACTTTTGATCAAATTTCATGGTTAGGCATCACATTGGTGATTTCCCTACAACCAGTTTTTATCAACTTCATACCATAGTTGCTTTACTTTGAGATAGGGCAGTTTCCTGTTGAGCCTGTGATCAACATATTAAAGGTCAAGGTCACTAGTTGTAAAATTGCTGAACTATATTCAGTTTACATTTGTAATAGCAATGATTAGTCTCAGACATTGACCATGCCTGTTTTAATAGCTGAAATTGTTCTCAGTGCCCTGTGTCAATCCTCAAGTAGGAAAAAGAGTTATAAATGTTGAGAGTGTTTGTAATGTTTTTCTTAACCTCATCATAGATTCTCCTAGGTTTTAATCAAATACTGCAGCTTAAGTTAATGTAGATGATATAAAACATTTTAGTTTTCTGCATTGGTGTAGCTAAGACTTGCACATGGGCACACAGGTGTAACTGAATAATTGAAATAATTTTGTAAGTTCATGGATGACCCCCCATCCACCTTTCTTCCAGCCCCTTTACAGTGTGAATATAAATAAAATTGGGTATGTTTGTGTCTTTACATTTAGGAATCACCTTTTTTTGTGTAACTATTCCCTTGATGTGGTTGAAAGTTACTTTCAATCAAAGCCATGAAAATGGGTGACTCTTAATATATTGATTGATGATACTTCTAGTTAATTATTCCCAACATTTTTCATGCACTTATACAATCATGTTAGATTGGGAATGAAAGTGGTGAGGGGCACTTACCCTAGAAAAGGAAAATAGGTTACTGGTGGATTTAATTGACACCCAAAAGTGATTGTTGACTTTTATCTATCAGTTATTGCCACTGTACATTAATGTATGGAAAAAAAATACATGAACAACTAAGGCAACAGTTTAGACTAATTGTATGTTCACAATAAAACAAAGTACCTGCCATGCCCAAAAGTTAATTCAATGCTGATTTATATGCATTTATATGAAAGTTACCATTGAAATCAAAGGTCAGTTGAAGAAAGTCTGTTTTTTTTTATGATGTGATGATAATGGAAGTTACTTCAGTGGTGCCTATCTGACAAATCCAGCTTCAGAAAATCTGACTTCTCATTGCCTTGAGTTTTCTGATGATGTTGGCTGTAAATTGCATTTTTTAAATTGCACATAAATATTCAGTAATAAAAGAGGCAGTGTTTTGGAATATGTTAATAGAGAAATAAGTATAGAGTACTTTTTCATTTTATCCAGGCATTTTCTGTCAGTTTTGTTGCTCATTTTCAGCACATTTTGGGAATACAAACAAGTGATATATTTTGCAAAAGGAATAGGCACATTATTAATCTGGAGTGGTACTTTAGAAAATAAACTTGGACGTTGGAGCCTGGAGGTATTAAATGATAAATTTCACCTTTGGTAATTGCAGTTTTATTAGTCACTGTAAGTTATACAATATTTTCTTTAAGATGAATACAGATTTTATATTAAAAAAATATTTCGAAAATGGGATGCATCTGATCAGTGTTTCTCACTATGGACATTAAAAACATCCTTTAAAAGAAGAGAATGTTTCACTTTCAAAAGTTGTGTCACATGTTTATTGATAAAGCCGATTTGTGCAGTCAGCCTGTTTTGAGGGATTAATAACTATGTACTTTTTGTCAGATGTACAGAAATTCCCTCCGCTTATCTCACATTTTCTCAAGAGAGCGAAAGCCTCAGTTCTCAAAACAGTATTTCAGATTTAAAGTTCATTGTAAAAATGTAGACTCCCCTTATCTCACCTAAGAGAAGGTTGTAGGAAATTGAAGGATGTTACTTACCACAAGATGACCTCAAAGGGCCAGGGGTTAGTACTAATACTACAGTGTTGCAGACTGCTAGTTTCTTAGCCAGATATTTTTGTATTAACAGTATAATCTTTTTGTATTAACAGTATAATCTTTTTGTATTAACAGTTTAATCTTTTTGTATTAACAGTATAATCTTTTTGTATTAACAGTTTAATCTTTTTGTATTAACAGTTTAATCTTTTTGTATTAACAGTATAATCTTTTTGTATTAATAGTTTAATCTTTTTGACCCATTGCATAACTTTATATTTTTGGGTTAATGCATTTGTTATTTGTAAAAAAATTGTTTCATAATTTTACTTTCATTTTCTTTTTAGATATTTATTTGCCAAATCATATGTTGAGAAGAGTTTAACGCTAGAAGGACAAAAATTACACAGACCTCCAAAATATGTAAGTATTTTGACAAGAATATTCCAGAGTATTAAACCTATCATGCATAAAGACAATCTTGTTTGCTATCTAGTGAAATAGGTAGCTTGCAAGCTCTTAACACACACTGGACAACAAATTTTTACAAAAGTCATGTTACTGAAATAAAATTAGTCAATTCTTATCAATTTTTATGTGCTGAACACGAATATGACAGTCAAATTGCAAAATTGGCTCTAGTTTTTTTGTAATCTGCAAGAAATTAATGTTTACATAACGAAATGCATTCCAATAGTAAAAGGTCAACTGTAATAGCCTACCTATAAAAAATCAAGTCATTGACTACATCTTAGATTTCTTCGCCTGTCTCTTGTACAGCTGTTCGGGAGCATCTCTGAGGAGTGTCCAGCAGTAGTCAGCCAGCTTTGTAGTGGACCATTTTCCCTGGTATCTTTGTTCCATTGTTGCGATATCTTGATGAAAACGTTCGCCGTGTTCATCACTAACAATACCACAGTTGCTAGGAAAGAATCCAAATGGGAATGAAGGAAGTGAATCTTTAGAGACATATTGCAGCCAAGTTTCTTATACTTCATCAACATGTCTTCTACTAGTTCCTTATAGTTTTCTGCCCTAACATTTCCGAGGAAGTTTGTAGAAACTAGGCGAAAAGCATTCCATGCTTGTTTCGCGTCACCTTCCAGCAAGTTGTTGAACCGGTCATCTTTGAAAAGCTCTCGAATCTGAGGACCCACAAAAACTCCCTCTTTAATCTTTGCTTCGCTGAGTCGAGGGAATTTTTCATGCAGGTATCGGAATGCTGGCAAAGTCCGGTCAATGGCTTTCACGAAGTTCTTCATCAAACCTAGTTTGATGTGAAGGGGTGGTAGCAAGATTTTCTGAGCCTCAACCAGAGCTGGGTGTTGGATATTCTTCTCTCCAATGGCTACATTCTGCCTGTGAGTCCATTCCTTCCTCATGTAGTGCATTTCCCTTGCTCAGCTATCCCACTCGCATAAGAAACACATGTATTTTGTATATCCTTGCTGCAGTCCCATTAAAAGGGCAACTACCTTCAAATCACCACAGAGGTGCCAGCTGTACTTGTTATACTCAATGGAATTCAGTAGCTGCCTTAAGTTATCGTATGTCTCTTTCATGTGGACAGCATACGCTACTGGAATAGATGGAAGAATGTTTCCATTGTGCAAAAGCACAGCCTTGAGACTCAGTTTCGAAGAGTCCACAAATAGTCTCCATTCTTGTGGGTCATGAGTGATTTTTAAAGCATTCATGAGGCCCTCAATATCGGAACAGAATATCAGATTACTTTCCTTTCTGAAGAAAGGCTCCAATTGCTGGTGGCGCTTTCGATATGCAGTAATTGTGACATCTTCTTCTAGAAGATTCCATTGTTGGAGTCTTGATCCTAGCAATTCTGCCTTGTTCTTTGATAAGTCCAAATCACGAATCAGGTCATTTAGTTCTTCCTGTGTTATTCTGTGTGGGGTTGATGATGCACCACAGTGAAAATCTGGATCACTGCATGCTGATGGACCAGGAGAAGAACAGGTCGACTCACCTTTGTCTTCGTCAGATGAATCAAGAGAATATTCTGCTGGAGGTTCTGGAATAGGAAGTCCCTCACCATGTGGAACTGGTCTCAATGCAGACGGAATGTTTGGGTAGACTATTCTCGACTTCTTTCGCTTCGTTATTCCGCCGGAAAGAGGAGGAACCAAGCAGAAGTAACAGTCATTTAGGTGGTTGCTTGGCTCTCTCCACACCATTGGGACTGCAAACGGCATTGATGACCTTTTGCAATTCAACCACTGTGAAAGCTGTGTTGTACATGTAGCACAGCATATATGCGGAGCCCAAGGCTTGTCTTGGTCACCAACCTTGCATCCGAAGTAAAGATGATATGCCTTCTTCACTTGAGAATTGATACTTTTCTTCTGGTTGGCAAATGTCACTTCCCCACAAATATAGCAAAAATTGTCCGCGGTATTAACACACTTTCGAGGCATTACTGTTCTTTATTGTACGTAAATGGATAAAATAATAAGTTTTATGTAACAGTAGCTTGAACTGTCTCGCACAACGTCTAAAATATTTTAAATGCTGAACCTATCTGATTGGGCTTTATATAGTACACTGCTTACGTCAGCTTCAGCAGCCGCCTGGCATTAGTATAATAGGCCTACACATGTATAGTACACTGCTGACGTCAACTTACTTCAGCAGCCGCATGGCATTAGTATTGCATTGCATCAGAAAATGATGCAATCAACTGTGGATGATGTGAGCATGATGGTATTATGCAATGTTACATCATTATTCCGGATGTTGCTGCAGTCCTACTGGAGAAATTTACACAGTGAAACATAGAAAATGAGGTATATGAATATCTTCAAAACGAGAGCCAATACAAATTTTTCACGGTTATATTCGTGTTCGGCACACCAAAATACTACAGATTAGGGCCTTTTCAAGTCAGTAATGATTTCACTGTTGACCAGTGACATTAACCCCTGGAGGTTTTTGTTGTTTTCATCTGAAATTCAAGTAGGAAACACATTTTGAAAGCTATTTCTGAATACATCCGAAAACACCATCTTCCAGGTGATCTTCTAATAACTTGCTGCCTAGTTGTGTTAGACACATCGTTTTTCATTGGCTATTTGGCTCGTGCACGAGCAGAAGGGTAAAAGTTGGATTTTTTTTTTTTTCTTTGCTTAACAGACCCATTATTTTCATATCGAGACTACTCTTTATTCCAAATGCCCATCTTATCCTTCTTTTTACAAAGGTTGGCCTGTTTGTGTGCAGTTCAGACCGAACTGCCTTAGATCTGAGGCCAAAATGGCTAAAATCCGGCCGCAAAATCAGATTCCGGCCACAGGCGAATTTTGGATAGAAAAAATTGGGTCAAAAGAGCTCAGCTGTAGGCTACTACCTTTGTGTGAAAAGCAGTTTTGTTTGAACAGTTAAGGATCTTTGGTTGCAATAGGTGAAATGTTTTAATCTGTTAAATTTCTTAATATTTTTCCAAAATTAATCATATCTTTAAAAGAGATATTCATTGTTTCATGTATAAAAACATATAGCTAAACAAGTTAATTTTCTGTTAAAGGTTTGACTAATTTGTATACTGTTTATATAAATGTACCTGTCTTTTGATCAAATCTCCATACATACAAATAATGCCCCAAAAGGTTATGACATTATCCATTTTCGTTAGGAGGTAATGATTTTGATTCTTTTAGCATGCATTTTTATTCGGATCAAGCTGACCTTATGTTGCAAATAATTAAAAAACATTGGAAGTATTTCACAGTAAAATACTTAAATATCACTTTTCTATTAATTTCAGAAAGAGAATCACTGTCATTACACAGGTCATATGCAGGGTCTAGTACATTCCATGGTGGCAGTTAGCACCTGTGATGGAGTTCGGTAAGACTACTTACATGTGGCAAACACTTTATTTCCTCATCTGTAAACAGCATAGACTTTGATTTATTGTAGAATAATATGAGGGCTTATCACTGTATCATATGTACTCACTTGTAAGTTGAGTCCAACTGCAGACTGGAAAGACCCAGATCTGCCATTTCATAGTGTCTCATCAGTTTGTTTGGAGTAATCAGTAGAATGAATAATATAGATTCTGATCTGTCTCTGCATTGTGTGATGGCAGGTGGGGGGGTCTGTGTTCTTTGCAGTTGGCCACAACTAGTCAGTGAGTATGTGTTCATTCTATCTAGGCTTTAAATATGAAGCTGAGATCCTATGTGACAGCAGTTTCAAGTCTGTGCTAGCAACACTGGATGTGCATTGTACATCAGTTAATGAGCTAATTGAAACCTTACCTTTACCTGGCCAGGTAAATGTTACATTCTCACTCACTAGGGGCAGGCAACATTATAATATATCTGATCTGCTGGCACATTGTGTTACAGCCGATATGGGTCTGTGCTGTCAACATAGGATGTGCATGATTTACCAGCTAATAATGTAATTGATACCTTCTCATTTTTACCTGGCCAGGTAAATTGAAGATTCTCACTTACCTGGGGCATGTAACATATAATGTCTTGTATAGAGCTTCAGCACCTGCATCAACTGCCAGATGGATTCTGACCTCATTGTCCATGTAAAATTCATGAACAGATCTGGGTGTTGAGGAAAGAGATTTCTTATGGTCAAACTATTGAACAGGTTTTTCTTTAATTAACATGCCAATTTCCGCAAAATTCAATATGATGTTGACAGTATTGAGTGAATAATGAGTAAATTTTTGTTGAGATAATGCAGTCACTTTTCAGGGGTCAGTGAAACAGTTTAATGTTTTGTGTAAAGGTTTTTTTGCATACATCTAAAATAAACCTTGACAAATTTTCATCCTCCTTGGTATGAATCATTGTTAAAGCAAGATAATTAATTCAGTGATAATTAGAAATTCTCACTCATCCCATTTACCTTGTGGTAAAGGTCATAATAGATTCTCATTCTTGACCTAAAAATCACAATGAAGCTAAGACAATTTGTTCAGTGACATACACGCTAACCCCTTTGATGCCAGGTTCAGGTTGCAGTAATAGAACTTTGTTTTACATTTTGGTTAAAATATTTTTATTTACTTACCATATATACTAACTTATTAGTCCAACTGCAAATTGCACGGACTCAGATCTGCCATCACATAATGTGTGGGGAGATCTGGTTCTATGCAGTTTGTTAGGAATAATATTAATTTGTATTACCATCATTTACCCAAATATCTTGACCCTACAATTTTTTGGACACCATATTTTAAAAACTCATACTAATTTTCAATAGTACATGCAATTTCTGGACTCCATATTTGCTGTGTTAAGCAGCCATAAGAAAATTCATGTTAGAACATAAATTAAAATGAGTTTTACCCATACTCAAAAAGAGATGATTGAATAGATAACCATCAGACATTCAATCTGCTTTAAATTGCCTTAATTAGTCTCAGTTCCTCTTGCTTTAATTGCCTTAATTATAGTCTCAATTCCTCTTGTACTCATGGGCTTTAATTATCTTTCCACCAGCTGAATTTTATATCTTTCCAAAGTGTTACGGTATTTTTACCACTCTGTCACTTTATCTAAATAATTTCTAGTCACGGAATAGTATGTGGAGAGGGTCAGACTAATGTTTATTTTCAATAAATGCTAAAGTAAGATTTGAACCATTTTTCCTTTCCAGTTTAGAAGCCAATAAATTGTAAGGAGTACTGCACACCTGATTTATTTAATGTTGACATTATTTTGATTTGAAGCTACATTTGTGACAAGGGGAATGCTCATCTTGCCACCAAAAATTATTCTATTAGAAACAATATAATTCTTTTTACACTTTCGTGAACATTTATCTTAAATTGACATGAACAAAAGAAAAACAAACTAGAACTGCAATGAGTATTTTCATTTGTAAAAGAAAACACCAAAAGAGTATAGTATAATTATTCCTTATTTGCAAAAGAAAATACCAAAACAGTATGATGTAAGTTTTATCTGTTTGTAAAATAAAACACAGATGCTGCTGGCTGGACATTGCAGTCCAAATTTCTATCCTCTTTGACTATCCATCGATCCATTTGTCAACTTGAGGCTTTCTGAAATGGTTTTGATTTGTGTGGGTGAATTGCAGTCAAAATCCCATGGTCAGAAGGTCAGAGGTAATGGGCTTAAAAGGTACGTGGAGGGGCAAAGAGACAATGCAAGATTTGTTTGATTTATTCTATATGTATTCAAAAATGTTTCCGCATTTTGTATATAGAGGATATTTTCTTTTCCTATGTTATTACTAGATATTTTTCATAGTGTGGGGGCAAAAATTTGGTATTTTCATAAGTGGTGTAGTTAAAATATACAATTTTGCATACAACAAGATGAAGTATATAAAATATGTAACTGTATTTATGCATGGAAAGAAAATTTTCTTTGTATTTTATATTAAACTTGCTCCTGAATCGGAGCTTAAAAAATCAGGCTGTTTAACCCTCTTCTTCCTGTTTCATGTTTGGCTCAGTTTCACTCGAATTCTGAAGTTATTCCAAAACATATCTTTAGTTTACAAGGACAGTAGATATAGGGCTGACATAATCTGTTTTAATAAATTACATTTTTATATCTGATTAAAGCATTACACTTATATTTTAACATTTTGACAAGGTCACAAGTATTGGGGACACAATTAAACAAAAGTGGTATGTCATTTTAACAAAATTTAATTTTATGCCTGAAAGGTGATGTAATTTTCATTTATCTTGGTATACACAATGAAGAAATCACATGACACGATGGGAAATCACATGACATGATGTGTGAAAATAGGAGGATACATATGTTTAACATGTTAAAAGCATGAAATAAAATAAGTAAAATATTTCACCAATAATTTTCAGTATTTCACGCTTATGTATATAGTTAGTGTTTAATTAACAACTTATATTAGATACAGATTTCTTCCTCATATCTTTTATAACTTACTTCATCGGCATTCTGTGAACTAATACAGAACTTCAAAGTTAAATGCTTGAGTTGCGTTCCTGTTGCTCGTTGGGGCCCTGAGTGGTGGGTGGTCTAAAATGCTCTCCATTACTGATCACTGCCATCTCACCTCTGTCTGCACGTGTTCGAGTCTCAGATTCGGCTAATGTGGGTATGTGAGAAAGCTTGCCAGTAGATTCTTGTGGGGCGGTTGTTCTTTCCGAGGTTTTCCCTGGTTCTTCCTCCACCATTTATACTGGCCACCATGTATAGCCTATCATGTGCTGAAAAATGGCGTTAAACCCTACAACAACAACAACAATCTGTTGCTTGTTAGAAGTTAGAAGATAAACATGGATATGCATTAATCTCCGCAAATTTGCATGCTGCTATTGATCCATAGCAGTGCATGCCAGATAATGGAGTATCAGATTTCCTTGCAGGTCAAGGTAGTACAAATAGTATGGTTTTCATCACAAGAACAGGAAAGCTGACATCATAAACACCTGGGCACACAACTTCTCTGCAGTTATCACCTGATAAAATGAAACCATAAACTTGGCTTACTCCACCTTTTTGTGGGACCATGGGGACATGCTTTTAATACATTTTGATTGCATTCTTTCATGTTTTGTGGATACTACTGTAGATTAAACTTGAGGGTTTGCTGACCAGAAAAACAGGGTAGGGCTTGAGTGGTAATTGGCGAGGGTTATCAGTGTTAAAAAACATGTAGACTTTATTTTTGTGTATGAATTTAGGACTGAAAATTCCTTAAGCCAAATGTCTGGGGCCCACATTTTTTTCTTTGGTTCCAGCAATTTTTATGCAAAAGTGTCTGGTGAACTTAGCTGAATTTTATAGTAGGCATACCAAACTTTGTAGATGAGATATAGGCAGAAAGGAGAAATAAAACAATGGGAATTAGCTGGAAATAATATTTAGAATAGTATGCAATGTATTTTTTGGCATGGCATGATCATAGTTAAATATTGGGACCCTGTTGACATAGGTCTGGATGTAGTATAAATTTGATTCAAAGTCTGGGACCCAAGGATCTAGAAAAATACTTAGCTGCTTGCAATTGCACACCAGGGTCTAATGGTTAAAATGCTGTCAGTAGCATGGCATGGCCTTTGTAGAGGAGAAAACCAGAGAAGCCATACATATTACAAAAATTTTAACAGCCTTCTGGTAGATTTGTTCATTTCCTGGGGATTTCTTACGCTGTAAATGAAGAATTCCTTGATTACTTTAAGGGAGATTTTCATTTTTCTTACACTTTCAGTTTAATTTTAGTGCTTGAATCACAAAATCTCCATGATGGTTATGGTTTGCATGGTAGTTATTTTTGTTATTGCAAATGATGATTTTTACATGCATTCATTGAGAGATATCATCTTTGCATGTCACATACAATCTGAATAGGAGGAATATCAGACAGTCACAAGTTTTTTGTAAAGGTTGACAGGGAGATGGTGCCACTCATACATCCAATATAGCTGCCATCTTTAAAATCTTGTTATTGCTACTTCTGTTGATAGTTGTATCAACATGAATATTTTACTCAATGACTTTGTTTGATGTGTGGTGGTCTTGCATATAAAAGGTGTTGCTCAGACATCCAATAATGCCACCAGTGGCCATCTTGAAAATCTTGCTATCATTACTATCCTGAATGACTGATCATAACAGCATGAGATCTCATGATGTGTAGTTGGTCATATACGAAAATGGTGCTGATTCGACTTCCAAAATGGCCACCACAATGGCCATCTTGAACACTTTATTATGGTTACCTATCCTATATGGCATGTCATATCAATATTGTGTTCCACCAGAAGAGTTATGATGATGTTTTCTTGGTTCTCAATGGAAATCTAGTGCATTTGATACCCAGTATGCTCACCATGGCAACCAGCTTGAAAATCTTTTTATTATTACTCCTCCAAAATGGAAAGTCCTATCAACATGTAGTTTTCACTAGAAGACTTAATATACTGTATTGTTGGCCATAAATTAAAAATGATGTCTAGTTGGTCCTAAACGAAAATGGTGTCAATCTGACATCCAGTATGTGCACAGCAGCAGCTATTTTGAAGCGCTTGTTATCGCTGAAACATCATTCTCATTGACCTAGTTTCATTTGTCTGTGGCCTGCACTTTAATTAACTAGGTGCATTATTCTTGTAGTATCTGCAGTGATGGGAAACCATAGGATTGCTTACAAACATGAAGCAATGTTTTTTTTTTAAGTGTTACTCATCAAATATTCTGTTGTTGAACATCCTTTCCAAAGATATATTACATACTGGTAGTTCAAAAAGTTTTTTTGTCAGCTTTATTAGTAAATGAACCTGATGCATTATGTAATGTGCTGTAAACCAAATTTTTGTCAACTTTGGCTTTTTCCTAAGTATACTATGTTTTAATATGTCAATCATCTGCACTTCACAAATAGATTTAATTGGAAGAAATGTATGCTAAATGGCTCCTTCATGCAGAGTTTAAGAAATAGATGACTTAATATACTTTTGACACCTTTTTTGATTTCGCTAGAAAATGTTACAATTTGGGAGCTCTGATATGAAAGGAAATTTTACATTCATATGGAAAGTTGCCTAATTTTGAATGGTGCCAAACATTTAAAAAAAATATGTCAGTTTGATACAAACAAAATGTGATTGATCTCAGAAGGTGATCTATATTTCCAGGTATATGTTGAATTGTAAGATTTCTTTCCCAGCCAGTGTACAATATTTAATCTTTCTTCATTCTTTCAGTGGCTATATTGGTACGGGGGATGAGGCATATCACATTGAACCAGCTTTTGACCCCGAACTGCCAGAGTTTGCACATAGACTGTACAGGGATTCAGACATGATTCATACACAGCTTCGTTGTGGTAAACATGTTTTTTGCAATATCTCAATCTTTTATTAATCTCTATTTATTTAAAGACCCATAAAAATGTATTTACAATGCTAATATAGAGTTATTGTTTTGTTATCATTGTATTACTGTAAGGCAGTAGTTGATGTCATGTTCCAGCTGTATTGTGGTAGGGCAGTATTTGATGCCATGTTCCAGCTGTATTGTGGTAGGGCAGTATTTGATGCCATGTTCCAGCTGTATTGTGGTAGGGCAGTAGTTGATGTCTTGTTCCAGTTGTGTTATGGCAGGGCAGTAGTTATGTCTTGTTCCAGTTGTGTTATGGTAGGGCAGTAGTTATGTCTTGTTCCAGTTGTGTTATGGTAGGGCAGTAGTTATGTCTTGTTCCAGTTGTATTATGGTAGGGCAGAAGTTATTGTACCTGTGATTTCGAACGGGTCAAACTTTACTTGAAATTTAGGGATAAGTGACATATCCATTTGGACAGATTATTGAGAAGTGAGAGCTGAACAAGGAGAAATGATATGTGTATATATATATATATATATATATATATATATATATATATATATATATATTTGTGTGTGCTTTGGTTGTCTTTCTCTAATTTGAATTATGTCCTCTTTTTCTTAATACTCATATTTGCATTCAACATTGGTTTTAAAGAATACTTTATCTTCAAGTTGAAAATTCTGTGTGTTGTATATATATATATTGTAAGCACATTGAAAGTGTATGTTTGGATGGAGAGATGTGTGCAGTATATTTTGGCCATGTGACTCTAAAAGATCACAGTGGAAACTATACATTGTAGTTAATTTTTTCTTATCAGAGTACCTGGACTAAATTATTGGGACTGGAAGGTGGTAAAATGCTCGATCAACAACCACTTAAACAAGATTTTTTTTTACTTTCTAAGGCTTCTTTATAACATGGCATGTGAAAAAAAACCCCACTAAACATGTACACATAGAGCGCATGTGTCTTCATGCCATATTGTTCATTCTAATTTCATCGTTGCTGATAAAATGTTACCATAACTTCTCATCTATAACAATCAATATATGAATAAACTAGATCATTCTTTTCAACTGAATGGATACAGAAGAGAACGAATATGGCACATGACATGCATGATGTTGATGCATGTATTATTAAACAAGGCTATCCTTAATATAATGCTTATTTTCTAGCTTCATGACAACAATACATCGATAGATTACAAATATGTTGTTTTATTATTTGTCTGTGTACTTGTAGTAACATCATGTATTGGTTAGATATTATTTGATTCACTGCTGTTTTTGTATTTTCACAAAAGTGAGTTGTCCAAAAACAGCCTTGACCGTACATTACTTTTCAAATTTTACAACATAGCATTGTCCTATATGTTTCTGACCAACATAATTCTACTTTAGGCTAACTCTTCAGTCACATATTTTGACTTTGCTTTCTATGCATTGTATATTTTCCTTAATTTATTTGCCCAGTGATTTACGAAAACAGACAATTTAAAGAACAGATACTTCCTAGACACAGCGATGTGTGCCATTATTACCCTATGACATGTTCACTTACAGTTTCTAACTAATTTTATGTTGAAAAAAATGCAACAAGACTGTAAAATCTTTTTAAAAAAATTAGAAAGTGCTTTTCTGTTCCTAAAACACAAATTGATATTTATAGATCTACATTTAAGTTTCAAAACACAATTTGTTGTCTTTGTCATCAAATGAAATCTTACAGGATAAAATTTTTTTAAAATGAATAGGTTATTTTGTGCAGAGACAATTAAAGAAAGCTGCTTTGCCCATGGACATATCATGGTAGCCAACCTGGGCTGATCTGATGGTAGAATTTAAACCATTGGCCATTCAGTCACACACTGACTACTGAATCACCACAGCTCCTGGGATATAGACATATTGGTCCTGGAGATGAGTATTAGATTTCATGGCAAATGGTTATATCAAAATCAGGAATATATAAGTATCTTAAAACCAGATAAGAGGATGTTTTTGAGGTTACACTAAATTAAAATATGTTGGTGTCATTAAATTTTTACCATAGCAGTTACTTCAGCATTTAAGCTACATGCAGTTTTATGGAGAAACTGATGCTGTTGTTTTTATGGGTTTAATGCCATTTTTCAGATTATGATAGACTATATGTGAAGCCAGTAATAATATTTCACAGAAGAAAAACCGGGGAAAACCCAGGGAAGAACCACTGACCTATGGGAAGCTACTGGCAAGCTTTCTAACATACCCAGGTTGGCAGAAACTGATGCCTGTCATATAAGTGTATTACTTTTGTCAAACAAATGTCTGCAGATATAGCTTCCTCACCAAACTGGCTATTTTGTGCTAACAAAATTTTTAATGTTTACAGTAATTGGATTCAGATGAGATTGGGTAGCTGCAGTAGCTCAGTTGGTAGAGCACTGGATTTATATTTATGGGGTTGCAGTTTCAATACCTGCCCTGGCTGGTCTTGTTTCAGTTGTCAGGGTGTGTCCTTGGGAAGGATTATGAGCTCCCATTTCCTTGGCATGATAGAGCCAATTAGGTGTTAAGAGTGCCTTTGAAAACTAGACAAGAATCAATAAGGAAATGGATTTTAATTGTCTGTCAAAATTCTTGGAAAGGGACTAATTCTTAAATAATTATTTTGCAGGTGCTCATCCACATGGACATTCCAATAACATTAATGAAACAAGTCAGATACTTCATACCAGGGAAGTTTTACACAGAGTAAGTACACTTTAAAATATTTATGTATGTATAACATCATTCCAAGTTGTAGATTCTGTGAGAGAAAAAGTGCTTAAGGCATTTGTTATAAAGAGACTAATATATGGAGTTGATTTTACTCCATAACCAAATGTTTTATGAAGTACATGTATATAGCTCATCCATAAAAACTCTTAGTCTTCTGTAGCTTTATGTGGTGTGTAAATGCTGTTATGATCTACAGTAGGGGTCTCAAACTCAAACCACCCTGAGGACCACATGAGGGCATTTTCGATGTTATCTCTCATGACACTTTGTAATGCCAATCATTTTGTGGCCCACAGGATACGGGTTGTGTGCTTGAGACCCTTGATCTACAGTGTCTTTATTTTATAAAGACATGACAATGCCAGTCAGAATACCTTTATTGATCTACAGTGTCATTATTTTATAAAGACATGACAGTGCCAGTCAGAATACCATTATGATCTACAGTGTCATTATTTTATAAAGACATGTCAGTGCCAGTCAGAATACCTTTATTGATCTACAGTGTCATTATTTTATAAAGACATGACAGTGCCGGTCAGAATACCATTATGATATACAATGTCATTATTTTATAAAGACATGACAGTGCCAGTCAGAATACCATTATGATCTGTAGTGTCATAATTTTATAAAGACATGACAGTGCCAGTCAGAATACCATTATTGATCTACAGTGTCATAATTTTATAAAGACATGACAATGCCACTCTGAATACCATTATGTCACATAGTGACAAAATTTTATTAAGACATGACAGTGCCAGTCAGAATACCATCATGATCTACAGTGACATGTGTTACCTGTTATGTATGGAGTAATTTTCACCATTTGTGGTTGAACTAGAAACACGAATCTTCATTTAGTGAGGATACAAGTCATTCTGCAGTTACCTTGCCCTGTATAATGTTGCCTTGAAAAAAATGTATACCAAACTATATTTTTCAGATGAAAAGAAGTTTACATCAGCCTTATAATTCCAACCTTCAGACCAGATATGTGGAATTATTTTTAGTCAATGACTACAGAACAGTAAGTTAGTTAATTACTTACATGTGATTTTTCCATAACTGAAGTAAGAAAACACTCTTTTCTATTCTGATTCCACTTCATTGTCACTTTCTTATGTTTTTTTGTTTTTTGCATTTATGATCATCTTTTGATAAAATTGTTATAAATTATTTTCTCAAATATTTGCCTTGAATTTCTTTTAAACTTTCATATTGTATGAGACTCAGATTTACCTTCAAATGATGTTAGGTGTTTAAAGCATGATGAGAAGCTGGCAAAATATGATGGTGTATGATGTCAATAGAAAATATTCAGGATTGGAAATGGGTATGCAGTAAATATAGAATTTCCTGCTTTTTATGCCAGATCCATATTCTCACATGTCTGTCTGTCCCATTCAATCCCATTGTAAATTTTGTTCACGTACTTAAATTTTGAAGGACTTCTTGTATTCAAACCAAATTTGGACTGAGGCTGTATAAGGAAAAGATCAAAGTCGAGTTCAGTTTTCACCAACTTCCAACAAAATTTGATGGATTTGTGTCCCCTGTTTGACTTAGAACTGTGTCCTTCTGTTGCATCATAATTTCATTTCCACTAAATAACTTTTGAAGAACTTTATGGATTCAAACCAAACTTAGTATGGTTTTATATTAAGGAGACTGAGGTCATATTCAGTACTTACAATTTTCCATCCTAATGTAAAAGAGTTTTTTGCCCTTCTTTGGCTGCACTTTGCATTTCTATGACATTATAATTTTGTTTCTGCTTATAAATTTTGAAAGATTTGATTTATTCAAGCCAAATTTTGATTTGGGGTTTTACATTAGGAAGACCAAACTAATGTTTCATATTCACCCTTTCCAGCAACATTTAATGGAGTTATGGCTCCTAGCATAAAACATTGCCCTTAAATTACATCAGAAATTTGTTTCTGCTCAAACCAAGAACTTAATGCATTTAAACCAAATTTGTTATGAAGCTTTTTGTAAAGAAGATGCAGGTGAAGTTTGATTTTCACGATTTTCTACAAATTATATGGAGTTAAGGCCCTTGAGTTTGATCCGAAATTTTTTTGCAGTTGCATCTTAGTGGTGGCAGCATCTGTATCATGTTGACCGATTTCTAGTATGTTCCTATGAGTTACATAATGAATACAGCTCAGAATGCCTTTGTAATTGGAACTTTGTGCAAACAAATGTTTGTGCTGCATGAAAAATGAATAGGTTAAGATATATATTGCTGTGCAGAAGTTGACAAAATTATTCTTCAGATAAAATTAAAAATCTGTCGGCCTTGTTTAACAAATATGTATCTACAACTGAAGAGGAAAATAATCATCTATAGGGGTAATTGTATACCACAAACATGGTTAAGGTCTTAGTAGGTGAAAGGCAAGTAACATCTGCTTGTCTGACTGCTTCATGTTTTATACATGATAGATTACAAATTTGATCAAAATTAAAAATTATAAGATCTTTTTAAAAAAATATAGAATCAGCCCTCATGAAATGTAGAAAAGACTTGCTCCATATATCTGGCATTTATCTTATTTTAGTATGACAAGTTAGGCAGAGATGAAAGAAGATTGATTCAGCAGTCACAGATTATTGCCAATATTGTTAGTATGGTAAGTAACAAGTTATGTAATTTCCTCTTAATAGAATGATATTCTATTTAATATGCAAAAATAGGCTTAGAGTGAAGTGAATAGTATCCTTTATGGAAGAGACTTGAAACTTAAAATTGTCAGAATGATAAATTATTTGTTTGTCTATCATTATGTAGGGATAAAGGTAATGTTTGAGTGGAATCCAGTCTCATTTAAAAAGCTTTGTTTGTTTTCTCACAATTTCAAACTGTTGTTCCTTATCCACAATAATGACTTTTATGCTGGAAACTTTTTTGTGTATTTGACGTATGTTTGTAAACGTTTTGCTTCCTCTGGGCTATGTCTAAATTTCAGGCATCATTTAGGAGTGCATTTGTACTCTTCTTACCTCTACTGACTTGTGTACATGGTCTGTGAAATTTTCTAAAATACTGTACACTAAGGGAAATATTATTTTGGTTAGGTATTCATTGACTATCATTAATCAATCATTAGTTTTGTTAATTGCATATGTAACTATACTAGAGCATCAAAACAAATTAGGGAATATATCACTGGCTCATGGGATAGTTATGATTTGGATATAGGATATAGTGTATATGTGTAAATGCAGTTAAACATTTCAAGATCAAATTCCCTTGAGACAAATACAAATTTTGTACTATTTAGATGGCTTTGGTTTATTGGGGTTCATAATTTAAACATAAAAATTTTATGCTTTTAGGTGTCCAGTGATATACAATTTAATGTTTACATGTTGTTTGGTTTTTTTTTCCTCTACAAAATTAATAAATAGTTAGTTTTCATAAGTAGATAGATATGGTAAATAGGATTTCATTGCATCAGTGTGTGTTAAAATGTTGAATTTTAATTTAATATGCCTGACTTTGAGCTGTTTGAAGACCATTGGTTGGCCACATGCTCCGATTCAGTTTCAGTTTTGTGGGGTTCATTTTAGTGTCAAATTTTCATTTAGGTCTGAAAATTGCAATGGTTTTCAGCTTAGAGTTCATTTGGTGTACTGAGTTAAAACTGACTATAATTAAAGATGAAATTCTGGACAAGGATGATTCATTTTTGGGGAGATTTTTGTCTTAGGATTTTAAATTTGTGATTAGTGTAGACTTAAAGAAGCATCCTTTTGCAAGTAGTTTTGAGTTAGCTTCCAAGGAACCATTTATCAAGGTTACACTCTCCTGTTTGTGCTCAGTATCATCCAATAAGCGTTCACCAAGATCGATAACTGTATCATCTCTTCTGGTCAACATTGTCAGCATTGATGGGAGTGTATCTGATGACATCCTCCAAAGACAAATGAAAAGTTTATCTTTTCTCAAGGGCAGAAATGATCTTTCCCTTTTGGGTTTTTTTCTAATCAATTGGGACAAAAAAGTCAGTTCTTATTCCATCCCAGCATTATGTCCACCTAGGCATGGAATTTTCACAAACCTCAGACTGCTTCACTCATGTAGTTGCAGTTGGCACGGTTTATTGAGCTCACCAAGTCAATTTCCTACAGGGAGTTAGTCTCCTTGAGATTTTTTCAGTTCCTCAGACTAATCAGCATGGTGGCATATATTATTCTCCTTGGCTATGTGCTGTTTGCAGATGACCCTGATAAACCAATGGCATCCCTAGATTAGAAAATCATGATCACAAATGAAGTTCTCTCTTTGCTATGCCACTGGCACAACAAACAATGACCCATGGTTGGAATTCATGTAGAAAAGACCTAAATGGAAATTATGATTTTTTGGGGAACCCATATATAGCCTAACTTCAACAAGGTCAGTGGCAAATGAGTCCAGACCATATTACCCACTCATGATCTCATGAGATTAAGTATGCTTTGTGAAAGTTTCAGCTCATGAAACCAGAGCTGTCTCAGCAGGCCTCATGTTTGAAATGGAACATGATGATTTGAGACATAATAGATACAGTTGGCTTGTGCATACAGTCATCCTTCTCAAGATTTTAACTGTGTGATCTAGTTTCGCGGAGGCAGGGCATGAATCTGGTTATGTCCCTGTAGCCCAGACCATCACCAGAGACAAGGCATGAATCTGGTTATGTCCCTGTAGCCCAGACCATCACCAGAGACAAGGCATGAATCTGGTTATGTCCCTTTAGCCCAGACCATCACCAGAGACAAGGCATGAATCTGGTTACGTCCCTGTAGCCCAGACCATCACCAGAGACAAGGCATGAATCTGGTTATGTCCCTTTACCCCAGACCATCACCAGACCAGTTTAATGTCAGCACAGCCTTATTACAGGCATTAACAACACTTTCACAGGATTTGCCTGGTGATTTATTTAGTAAGAAAAGGTCTTTGCTTCTTTTTCTCTTACTCAGTTACTGTTGTTGTTGCTTATGCAACTGTCCATTGTGTGGTTATGATACTAGAGGTGCAGTTTACATTTATACAAGGAAGAAAGCTTATTTCTTCAAGATGCTTAGCATTGCCCTTCCTAGTACCTATTTGCCTAACATTAATATGATTGATAAATGTATTCAAATGAGAAAGCAAATCGTTCAGTAAATTATGTTTCTCCTAGAATACTTTCCCAATCACATTAATATTAAATCCTCCCTAACCTCCCTGCAAATTTGAGCAACCTGATTGAGATATCACTTGAGTAAACACGGGCAAACAACCATGTCTCTTAGCAGTGGTAAGGGGAAAATTAGGAAGAGTTTTTTCCCTTTGTATGAAATATAGACAGGAATTGCATGATTACAGGATTCAAGAGGTAGTGGAGCATCTTTCTAACTTTAGTGTGATCATCTATGTTATCTTAGAGAAGCATAATTTTCTGAGAAATTTACTATTTTGATTTACTGAAAGAAGTTAAATGAGAAAATGTTGCAGTAAATCCTGTACTGATTATAGACCTTTGTTTCAATAAATATGAAGTCTTATGACCCAGCAAACCAGTCAATTTAATCTCCAGTTAATGTTCTTCCATGTAAGGTGTACTTGTTCATAAAACTTTTTATTTAGCTTTCCGAAGGTAAGTAATTGTACTATATATATTCTTTTACAAGTTGATTCCAACTGTAAACAACACAAAACCTGATCTCAGGGTTTGTGTTGTTGGTTCATCTCATTACTTCTGACACACTGCTTAGACCCAGATCTGCCATTGCATTATGCAACATCAGATCTGGTCTGTGCAGTTTGCGAATGGATTTCAATTTGTGAGTGAATAAATGTGGCTTATTATTACTTTCATAACAATTATCCTCAATTACGATTGACGATCCAGGTCATTCTCACTCAATATTAATGCAGCATTTTTCCTCACAGTGATTTCTGGCTGACAAAAGAAAGTATAGTGCTCATGCATTTATAATTTTAGATCAGGATATGAAAGTAATGAAACAGTTACCAGCTTTAGTTTGACTAAGAACATTGGTGTTCTATTTTAGCTGTGAAATAGAGATATTGGTTGAGGCTTTATGTTGGACAATATCATATTTTCCAGCTCAAATAATGTATTGATGTCAAAATGAAATCATAATTGTGTATTATCCATGCCTTCAGCTGTACCAGCCATTGAATATCTTCATAATATTGGTGGGAATAGAGAACTGGACTTCTGCTGATCAAATTTCCATTACATATGATGCTGATGAAACTCTCAAGAATTTCCTGCACTATAGAAAGGAGAGGATAAATCCATATCATGCAAATGATAATGCTCAGCTTATCAGGTATTGATACATGTACCGTATTTAATGCATGTGCAAAACTTTCTCAAGAAATCAAGGGAGAAAAATACAAACTTTCATGCATTTAGTGCTCTCCAAAACTAAAAATTATTCATGAACAATAAATTTAGGGAAATTGCTGTTTATTGTACAGTCAGTTTAAAAATATTAAACTGTACACTTAATTTTATTTAAAAAATGAATACAGTATCATTTAATAATAATATTTATGCATGTGCCAACAAAGTATCAGTTGATAGTTATATTTATACACATTTATATTCCTTTTACATACCCAGTAAAAGGTCTTATATTTTTATATATTGTTTTGTTTTTTTATGTTCACATCACAATAATAAAGATTTCTTATCATTTGTTCAATACACATCCATCTGTAAGTAGTGCAGACTAAGATCTGCCATTGAATATTGTACAGGCAGTTCAGGGTCTATTCTGTTTACTTAAAAGGAGAAATAGATCAAACATTCGGGGGAATCTACTTGCATATTATATAAGAGTCTAGTCTGGGTATGTTCTGTTCACTTGAAAACAGTAGTAGATCAAACAATGTAGACCCTGAATTGGCTGCTCATACAGGGTCTGCGGTGGATCATAGACAAGCAAAAATTTCTTTTTAACCCAATAAATCTAAAAAACAGACAATAAAAAATGGAAGGAAACCTAAATATGAAAACAAAATCTAAAAACTGAAGAAAAAAAACAGTGATGAACAACTCTACCCTGACACTACAGTTTCTTTTGTGTGCACACAGTGTTTCTTTAGGTGGTCAAGAAAGCACGTGAATTATGCAAGTTAAAGACATCTTGTCATTTTTTTCCATCATTGATTGATAGACCCATAACAGCATATTGTTGACATTTCTAGAAGCAAAGTGGTCTAAAGCACTCACTGTTACTGATCACTGCCATCTCACCTCTGTCTGCGTCGGTTCGAGTCTCGAGCTCGGCCAATGTGGGTATGTGAGAAAGCTTGCCGATAGCTTGTCAGTGGTCAGTGGTTCTTTCTGGGGTTCTTCCTCCACCATTTATACTGGCCACCATGAATAGCCTGTCTTGTGCTGAAAAATGGCATTAAACCCTTTAACAACAACAACAATAATAACAACATTTCTGGAAAGAGGAACAGTTGTACCTTTTTTAAAGATATTTTTGAAAATTTCTAACTGATACCCCTTGCCTGAAATTGTGTTTTTAATTAAATGAGTCAGGCATGTAATCCAAACCGGAAGATGCATTGCCAGAATGACAGAAGTAGTACATATAGTTAGTGATCATTCTAAAGGCTTGAAAATATGTTACACTGCAAAAGTATGTAAACTTTTGGACCAAAATCGACACAACAAAAAACAGTTTCATAACTTTTCCATCACCAGATATGTTCTTTTAATAGGTCTGCACATTTGGTGATTGTTAGCACCAACCCCTTGATTTATTAGCACAGATTAACCCTTTCATATTCTTGAGAAGTGTTCTTGATTATTATCTCAACTTTTAAATGAATACTCAGTTTTTCAGGTGCAAGAATGCTTGCAATTGAAACAGAGAGTAGTAACATGAATGTACATTCTCTTATTCACATGGATTATGTTTTTATTTCAGAGTTAAAGTGAGGGGAAATCAAATTTACAATTGGGGACGATTTACCCCAAATTACCCTGGATAGGGATTTAGGAAAAGCATGGAAGATACATATTATTATCACTCTCTTTTTATTTCATTTGAAGAAATATGGAATATCACAACATTTATTTTCTTTATGGTACTATAAAAAATGTTTTATATTTTGACATGTTTGCAAATCCCCCACTGACAAGAAGACTGCTGATCTCAAATTTTGACTACATGCTATATTTAGATGTCAACTTTTGATCAGCTCCTTGCATGATATTTTAGGGTTAATGTGGGGGAAAACATAAATGTGTAATAAGGAGACCCCGGTAAATCCAGAAAAGTTAACATTGTTACTAAAACATGCATAATTCAAATTACTATGAGCATAGCTGGTAGCAACAGAAAAACTCCTTTCCAACTAAGTTGGCTTTCAAAACCATTTTATGCTAGATGGTTCAAAAGTGACAGTGGATTTTGTTTTACATGTGGGTGATGCAAATAGAAAGTGCAAGGGATAAAGAAGAGGAAAACAAAGCTCCTGAAAAGTTGCTGGATGAGAAGCTTCAAGAACTTAAAAATCCATTAAAAGAAAATGTATAGGTCCTTATATAGGATATTGTAATTAGTCTACAGTGTATTGTGTATTGATTGATAAAACTGTAAGATGTCATTTGGTAAATGTTTAAATTTCTTTAATGGATTATTTGCTGGGTGGTGTTCAGGATGACATTGTAGTGGAAATTTCTTTGAACTTGCAGGTACTTTTATTTTTTAATTATTTATTAATTTTCACTCAATCTTTATATTTATTTTATTAGAAAAAACTCAAAAGCATGCTTTATAGAATTTGTATGACAGTTACCGTAGAGATAATCTTTAGCAGCTTTGTGTCTTAAACCTAAACAAATGTTTTATTTTGGAAAACCTAAAATAAACCTAAAATTTCAAAATTTAATTTCACTTTTAACTCTGTTATTATACAAAAGTAGATCAGGGTCTGGGCTGGGTCTATTCTACTTACTTGAAAGCAGAAGTACATCGAAAAACTTAAAGTCGGCTTATTATACAATAATATTTAATTCCAGATTTTAAAAGTGTGTGGGAGAGGCCAGCAAAAGAAACCCAAAGACATTAATCCAACTGAAGTCAGAAAATAACTAAAAATATAAACGATTTAAGAATGGTTTATAGCTTAACTTTGATTTGCTGCAGTCCAGTGAAAGAACTAATTGGAGTCACCAGCTTTGCTTGTAGGATTTTCTTCAAAGTATTCCTTTCCTTTTTTTTTAGTGGAACAACTTTCACAAATGGAGTGGTTGGAAAGGCCATCAAAGGAACAATATGTACCTTCCAGTACTCAGGGGGTGTCAACATTGTGAGTTATATATAATTTTCTTGTATCCATGACTAAGGCAGTATGTTAGAATTAAAAGAACTGATACAGGATACTGTTGCTTTTTTTTGGACAGATTGAATGAAATGAATATTAAACACAATTAGAGATTGATGACTACAGGTTAGGCAATTCTTATACTTTATTTGAAGACCCCGATCATTTTTAAGTTGAAGATGACGATTGAAGACATTACTGCAAATTTGTTTATATTTGTGAGTATCAGATTCCATGGTTTTTGGAAAAATGACTTTTTTGTTGGCATCTAAATTTATGGATTGGGGAAAGAGTCCTATTGTTTTGGACAAAAGGATAATTTATTTTTGAATATTTAAATTTGTGGTATAAGGAAACCACAAAATCTGCAGAAATTGGCAATCTACAAAAATAATATATTCACAGTACATAGATGCAAAACAATGCCTTTCCAAGTTGCAATTACAACTTATAAGGAGGTTTATGATATTTATATACCATAGCATGGAACTTGGAGATATAGTGATACCATTCATCTGTCTGTTATCACATCTTCTCCTTAACTTCCTGAAACTGTGTTGCTATCCTTCCTTTTTGGCTCCCTGTCCATTGGTTTCCTGTGAAGGGGTCAAAGATGAAATGTAAAAGTGTTAATTACAAAGTCATTTTACATTTGTTTAAAACTATCTGTGTGCTTTCACTGGGAAAATGTAGTATATATGTGGCAGATTTTGTCACTGTCTGTGAGTTTGGGTTGGGGTTAGGGTGGAACAAGCATTAAAAATGTAGTGATTCGCAGCAGTAAGCAATTAGAGTTGCTGTAGTTAAAAACTACATTTTTATCTTGATTGTTCGCTTATCAGCTGTAAAATTCAAGAAGAAGAAAAGTGTGTTATTGATTGATTTAATATTAGAAGAAAGACAATACATTCCAGACATTGCATGTTCAGTGAGATTTACTTTTCTTTGATAAGCTCACAGTCTAGTAATAACATTTAATCACACCTCTCTGTGACCAATGAAGAATTGAGTTTTTGGAGCCTAATTCATTGTTGGTAATTCTTAATTTGTCAGAATCTTGGCACACCTGTACAGACAGCAGCCACAGTTGCACATGAGATGGGTCATAACTTTGGTATGGACCATGATAACTACACCTATTGCAAATGTCCACAGGAGAAATGCATCATGGCTGCCACTAGTGGAGGGTAAGTTGCATTGTGTGGTATTATCATGGCAAATGGGCAGAGTGGCTGAACTTCTATAACAGGAGATGTACCCATCTAGCCATATCACCTAATAGAATAGACTGCCATGCACAATATATAATTGTATAACCCAGTAACATGCTCCACTATAAATTTGTATAGGTAAAGCAAGTTTGAAAATGCTGACCATGTTATAGATTCTGTTTTATTTGTGGGTTGTTTCCATGAGATTTGTAATTTGCTACAACCACAAACTTAATGATCCAACAAGGAATTTATGTCCCCCTCCAAATGTATCCACAAAAAGCCTTTTATCAGTGTCCAGAAAATTTCAGATTTAAATATTTAAATAGACCAGTAGTAAGGCTACAAGAAAAAGATCATCTTGGAGGCATGTGTATTTGTTATAGTTCATTTGTGAATGTGATACTCTCATGATACATATTGTATAATACATTATTGTATCAAAGACAGTTGTTGGATACATTTATTTGATGCATCTTATGATACAACCTATCTGACAATTCCTGGCTGTGCTGGTAGCTTAGCTTAAAGTCAGCATTCCAGCAAAGGTAAAAAAGGTACCAGAATGTGAAACTGTTAGCTTCAACACCGTCTGTTATCTTTGTATATGTAATTAAAACAGTTATTTTCTTTTTGTAAAATATCTGTGAGGCCCATTTTTAAAAATATAGAACTATGCTTGATTTCATGGTTGAAAAAAATTCTTATTTTGCATAACCACACAGAAGTTATGGCCATAAAGAATCAATGATTCCATATTTAAGAACATTTTGCAAGTTCCATAAGATTCTATTGGCAGTAGGGTTACATTAAAGTCCAGCTTGTACATCCAGTATAACCATCTGTGGCAGTGATCTTCATGAGGGCATAATTATTCCTGTTTGATTGTATGCTCCTACTGCTTGATAGCTCCCTTTTGTCCATTTATCCACAACTCATTACCATGATTGCATGAAAAGTACTTGATGTAGATAAATGAACTTTGGTTGTCATTTTTATGCCATATTTGTGGAGAAGGCTTACTGAGTTCTCCATGTCCATCCATCCTGTCACCTGTCATGAATTTTGTTTGCTCTTGATAACTTTTGATGTTCAATTTAAATAAAGTTTTGCATGAGGCTTTAAATTGAGAAGACTTAAGTCAGCTTTGATTTTCTAACAAATCCTCATAGATTGAAGACCCCTTTTTGAAAAAGAGCTTTGCATCTCAATTTCCATTTAATAGTTTTTGAAATATTTCTTGGATTTAAAAGAGGTTGATATTTGGCTTTACATTAGGATGACCTACGTCTGATTTGATTTTAACAGTCTTTGGTAGAATTTTACAGTGTGATGGCTCCAGCTTAAATTTGCATTTCCACTTCGGTAATTTTGCAACATTTTATTGATTCAAACCTAATTAGATACTGTTTAGAGGCAAAATGTTATGGTCTGTTTGACATAGAACATTGCCTTTCAGCTGTGTCATATTGGCTGGTGTATTAGTCTTGTTTAAACAAATTTCTTGTTGTGTGTATATATATATATATATATATATATATATATATATATATATATATATATATATATATATATATATATATATATATATATATGTGCGTGTGTGTGTGTGTGTGTGTGTGTGTGTGACCTTATTAGATTTTCATGACATTACAACATTTTTTTTTGTTTTGTATTTGTATAAGCCTACCTATGGGCAGAGTGTATAATGCTATGACTCTGTCTATCCATCTATTTGCCCCTTGGTCCATTAACTTTTTATTGTCTGCACAATAACTTGAGTTCTCTAACATCTACAGTTACAAGGTAGTGTGGATGATTTACACGTGGGGTAAAGAAGAAGTCAGTTGATTTCAGGACCCAAAGGTTAAGTTACTGTGACTGAAAACTGACAGATGGTTTCTGCATGATATCAGTAGGTACTCTTTAAATATCTGGATCAACATTGTTAATAGCTTGCAAGCACTGTAAATGATAAGACCTATTGAGTTTTGGCCACAAAAAGGTCAAAGGTCAGAGTCACGGTGAGTGAAAGGAGGAAACTGGTTTCTACACAATAACATTAAGACCACTTACCTGGAGCAAACATTGTGGACAGCTTGCATTTGAAGTGTGGAAGTAGTGTATTGATTTCAGATGGAAACAGTCAAAGGTCATGGTCACTGACTGAAAGGAGAGGAATGGTTTCTGCACAATAATATTGGTCTTATCTCTAATACCTGGACCCGACTTTATGGAGTAATTACACTTAAGACATATAGAAGCTATGATTTCTGTGTTAAGAGGTCAAATGTCACTGTGACAGATTTTAGAAAATGTGGTTTCTACACAATAACATAAGTTCTCATCACAGATCTGGCCAAACTTAGTGGATGATTTGTACTTGGTCTAAGGAAGAAACCTATTGATTTGTGGGCCAAAAGGTCGAAGGTTAATGTTCACAGTGACTGAATGAAAATGTATGGTTTCTTCACAATAACATTAGTTCTGCATCACATATATGGACGCTGCATTGTGCATAGCTCTTGAGGTAAAGAACAAAGTTTATTGATTTTTGGGTCACCTTGAAAAAAGAAGAATGGTTTCAGCATAATGACATTAGTACTACATCACAGATCTGAACCACATTTTGTGGATAGCTTGCACTTGGGGCAAGGAAGAAGCATTTTGTTTAGGGTCAGAAGGTCATCAAAGTTTAAGTTCACTGACTCAAAGAAAGAAAACAATTCCACAAAAAATTAAACTTTAAATCATACAACTTTACCAAGGTTTGTGGATGACATGCACATAGGGTAATAAAAAAAATACAGATTGATTCTGGAATCAAGAGGTCAGGCATTCATAATAAGTCTGATAAGGTAACAATGGTTTCTGCACAGTAACTCTGGCTCAAGACCATATACTTTGACCAAAGGTCCACATCATTGAGACCCATTGATCCATGATCTCCAGAGTTTGAAATGGCTACTAGGGTCTGTGTTGAGGACTATTAATCCTGTGGGTGCCGTTCAACTCTTATTGTAATACATTTTTGAACTTTTTTAAACTTTTGACATATTTTGGTGGAAAGCTTATCACAGCTGCCTCAAAACCAGTGACAATGAGATTTTTTGACATGTTTTCATGTGGAACTGAACTCAGTTTTAATTCCACTAAAACACGATTACTTTTAGTTGTTGTTTTTTTAAAACTCTTTTTAGAAAATATTTGGACTTAGACGTTTCTTTGGTGAAAACTTTGTTTACATTATTATGCAAAAACCAAGTGACAGACAGAAATTAAATTTGTTAGGCATGTTTGTATATATGCATATGTATGTACATGAATAGATTCTCATGCCACTCACAGCATTTTGTTCCATTTTTTAAATGACTTTCTGTAGTGGGTGTTTGGGGCATACATATTTTACAGACTCAGGTCTAGAGTTGTTCTAAATTGATTCCTTAATTAGCACTCATCTCGCTAATGAGCGATTCATTTGAATGTTTCATTACAGATTGATAAACCCTTTAAAGAGCATCCTGTCAACTGTACAATACTGTCCAAGTAATTTATCCTCTCTCAGTGTTTAGATATCTTGTAGATCAAAAAATAACTAGTTTGTTTGCTATTTAAAAAAAATAAAAAAACTCGCCCCAGATTTTCGTTGACAAGATTTAATTATTGAATATTTATTTAACTTTTCACTAATGCAATGCCTCTGAGCCATTGTGAAAACAAAGGAAACTAAATTCAGAGTATACTCAACACATGGGATGGATTTACTGTAAATTAACTATTTTTCTTGGGGGTATCAATTTTCGTGTATTTTATAGTTTATAAAAACCATAAATTAAAGAAGAAATGAATAATAATCCTTCTTTGAAAACAAATTTACATTCTGATTAAAATATAATTTCCATAAAGACTTCAAAAATGGATACATTCAAAATGTATTTTAAGAAGTTGCTTTTACTTGTAGCTTATAGTTCATGCAACCTAGATAATACCTAGATTCATCCTAAATTTATTTCAGCCAAAGTGACCAACGGTAAGGCTTTTTTGATTGACACTCATGTTTGAAACTGAAATGAATCTAATCATTTGTGAATTCACATTTTTTCAGTGGTAATGGGATTTTTCTGTCCTTTACTTTGCTTGCTTCTGACCAGAAAGTTATGTCATTAGTTTCAGTTAGCATTTTCATCTGCAATTTCCCAATGAAAATATTCAGTGTAAGTACCAAAATTATTTTGGAAAGGGTACCATAAGTTTCTGTTATGTTTTTCAATGCCTCTGAACATCTTCTCACATATATTTTGTCTCTAACTATGGGAATGGTTTTACAAACATTGTCTGTTGTAATAACAGGTTTCATGTGTACATATTCATTTAAAAGGTGAACAATCAGATGTGATGTAGTTTTATTTGCTATTGCCGGTCCACAAATTGTGTTATATAACTTTACACCTGCAATAGTATAAAGCTATACTGCAATGGGAAAAAGTCCTGTGCTTCTCCATTTCCGAATAAAAGAAGTTCATGGTATAAATACCTATTTATGATATTTGCGTTTGACTAATACGGTACTGTGTATACATACCTGTAAGTTGAGTTCAGCGGCAAGCAACATATCACACCAGCAGATCAGGGTCTATATTGTTTGTTCTACTGACTACTCATTGTAAATTGGAGTAATCCAGATTTGCTGGTGTATTATGCAGATGGCAGAGTTGCCTCTCTGTATTTTCCAGTCGGGCTTGTCTTACAAGCATGTTTATAGAGTAAAAGAAAATTGGAATTAAAATGATGTAAATACACAATGTTTCACTCATTGACACGATTGACCAGACTATTTGTCATTGGTTGACATCATTAGCAACTTGATTATTGTTGTGTGACATCATCGTTCTGACTAAGGTGTAACTGGGCCTTACCCTCAGTTACGAAAACATGACAAGATGGTGGGTAGGTGAGCATTCTGGATTCTAGCGCATTGCAAACAGTCAAAGAGATATTTAAACATTTTAAATGATTAAAGTTTATGCAGCATATTTTTTTTTCTTTCCAGAAGTAAAACATAAAAAGTTGTTGTGAAAATTTACCACTTGTCTTGTTTCACCAGAGCTGTTTTGTGAATAAATTGGAACATTCCAGATCATGAAATCTTGGTCGGAACAGTCTGTTTCAGTTGGATACATCTTTACAACATAAATACAGTATAGTGTGCCTCATCATCAGTCAAATGCTATACAGCATGGACTGTTATTTGTTGAATACCATTTCTTCTTAACTCTTGAGGTCAAATAGCAAAATCATAAATTGGTGTTTATCTTGTGAAATTTTATTTGTAAAATTCCTATTATTAATGGTGATATTTGTTTTTAATTTACAAAACGTTTATGGAAATATTTTTGTTGATGCCTGTGTGAGCTATTTAAGATTAAGAGGAAATATTAAGAAATGAAGACATTGAAACACATGCCACATGTCTTAATGAGCTTGCTTTTTTCTATCATCTAAATGTAATTACTTTTCCTTCACCATCTAAATGTAATTAGTTTTCTATCATCTAAATGTAATTACTTTTCCTTCACCATCTAAATGTAATTAGTTTTCCATCATCTAAATGTAATTACTTTTCCATATTCCTCAAATGTAATTTTCTGTCATCATCAAAAGGTAATTACTTGTCATAGTACATATGCAACATAAACATTGTTTGATAATTTCTTCTCCACTGTTTATTGTCAAAGAATCTAAAAGTGAATTCACAAATTATTTCACTCTGTAACCTAGATGTTTATGTTTTTTGTCCTGGCAGATGAGCTTTGATTGATTAACATACATGCTTTGATAAGCATTTGGACTACAGAAATCCTGTGTGTGTATTGTAAAAGGAAAAGAAATAGTCTCATTGAACCAGACTCTCTCATGATTTCCTGAGATATCCACCATATGATGGGCTGATACAAACTGGAGTTCTTCTCTTTATGTGAGAAAATGACTTTTTCAAAAATTGTAAAAGCGATTTCTTTGGCTGATGATATGAAGTGATATCTTTCATTATTATGATGGTAGAATGATGCCATTTTCATTTGCTATTGAGACACCTCCTGTATTGGGGGTTAAACTATATCCTTGCAAGTTTTTCCTTAACAGTTTGTTTTTAATAATTTCAGAAAATATTTTAGACAAATTTTGAGTTAGGAAGATAATTATGTCTTGTTTCACTTCTGTGGAGTTTTACTAAAGTGCCTTCTGTTGGTAACAGAGATTAATGAAGCATTTTTTGAGACCCTCATATGACAGAAAACATCTAGAGCCATGTGAGAGTCTAGTTGAAGAAAATTAGAAAAGAAATAGTAGAAAATGATTAGTTTTTCTTTGCATCAGTGTCACAGTTTGCATCAGCTGCAATTTTGGCTTTGTGCATGGCATTGATAAATATGCTGACTCATCATTTTTAAATCCCAAATTTAGTCTTTGATGCTTTCATTCATTAAGGCCACTGATTGCCCATCTCTGGTCAGTCTTTCCCCAAGTAACAAAGATAATGGTTCTAAATTTGTACTCTAGAGAATTACATGTATTTAGGTTACTAAAACTTTTTGTAAAATTGATGCAAAGAAGTAAAGTGAAAGTTAAATTGTGTGAAGTAAGTTTTTTTTCCTTGAACATCCTTGAGATACCTTTAAAATATATTATTATCTTTGAAATGTCATAACTTTCTATTCCCATAACTGTCAAAACAGATAGAACTTTTTATTTTAAATTTGTTACTTTAACAAAATTTTTGAATGTAGTAATTTAGTCTGCAAGGCGGATAAAATGTCAGGATGGTTTGTACTTTGATTATCTTTGAATGTGTTATAAGATCCACACTGTGTGCAAATATGTATCATGACTAAATGATGTGTCTCATACCATAGCCATGCAGTATCCTTGTAGGTCAAGGCCACATGAATGGAAGATGTAACTCCAACTTGCATTCTTCTTTAGAGTGTAACTTAAGAACCACCAAAATATTTTAATGAAACATTGCCCATGGATCATGATCAGATTATGTGTCACATGTCATTGCCATATCTTCTGCCTCAAGGTCAAGGTCACAGCAAAAGAATATGTAATTCTCTGACTTACATTCCATTCCAGAGTATAACTTTTGAACTACTGAAGACATTTTAATGAAACTTTGGCCCAAATATAAATCATGACCAGATGGTGGTCACATACCACAGCCATTCACCTTCATCAAGGTGAAGTTGACTGCAGTGTAAAATGTAATTCTGACCTGCATCCTAGTCCATTATTTAATTTTTGAACCACTGAAGATATTTTAATGAAACTTTGTTCACCTTCTCATGACTAGATGGTGTGTTACATACCATAGCCATGTTACCTTTCTCAAGGTGAAGGTCACACTAAGGGCAGATGCAGGTCTGACTTGCATCCTTGTGTGGAACTTAACTTTTGAGCCACTGAAGATATTTTACAGAGATGCTACAAGATTGCATGATCACGGGTTTCTAAAAAAAATGCATGCAAGCACTTATATTATTTAGCTATGATGTGATTTATGCAGATAGTCTGATGGCCATATGATGGAATTGTCCTAGAGAGGTATAACAAATTGTCCTAGAGAGGTATAACAAATTGTCCTAGAGGGGTATAACAAATTGTCCTAGAGAGGTATAACAAATTGTCCTAGAGAGGTATAACAAATTGTCCTAGAGGGGTATAACAAATTAGAGAGGTATAACAAATTGTCCTAGAGGGGTATAACAAATTGTCCTAGAGAGGTATAACAAATTGTCCTAGAGAGGTATAACAAATTGTCCTAGAGGGGTATAACAAATTGTCCTAGAGAGGTATAACAAATTGTCCTAGAGAGGTATAACAAATTGTCCTAGAGGGGTATAACAAATTGTCCTAGAGAGGTATAACAAATTGTCCTAGAGAGGTATAACAAATTGTCCTAGAGGGGTATAACAAATTGTCCTAGAGAGGTATAACAAATTGTCCTAGAGAGGTATAACAAATTGATCATGCAGTGTGGAAATTTAGTGCTAAAGGTCAGTAACAGAACTGTTGAAACTGACTACTCAGGGAAAGTTGAGGATTGTCAGTTCATGTTAACATGCTGGAAGAGGATTGGATGGTTGGACATTAACTGAAAAAAGAACAGAACATGGTAATGCAGATAATGGTCATCATCTCAGATTTTGGAAGGGAAACTCTAGTGGCTGCTAAATGTTTTCTCTTTCGTTCTCTCTTCCCAAACTACCAATGATACTCTGCTCCTCTGGAGATAGATGAGTTACCCCTATCCATAACACAATTTCTACAGCATCTCTGATTTTAATGAAACTTGAACCAGTTATTAACCATGTCTGATGTAGTAAACTCGCATTCAACGTCATGGTCAATGTCATGGCAAGAGAAAATACACATCAGTGACCTCAATCCATGTACATATGATAGTTTTAAACCATTGAAGATATTGTAAGTGACCTCTACCTCCTGTCTGCTAGGGAGGGTTCATTGAAAAAGTTCCACTCAACAGTAAAGAACTAAGAAACTGGAAAGCTATCACCAGTACATAATATTCATTGGAATAAGACAAATATACTCCTGAAACACTCGTTGCTTTCACTCTTGTATTGTAACAATTAGATACTGATAAGTTTCGATGTCTTGTTCCAGGATCATTTCAATAGAATGTCTCAGCACATAATAGCCTGTTTCAATGTTAAATAAATTAAATAATAATTGGAAATCATAGAGTGACCCCAACAGATGAGAGTTGAAGATTTGCTTTGTATTCGTTTAACCCAGGTTACCAATGTGGTGGGAGATAACTGCACAATAATTCTGAAGATTAATTTACTTACTTAACATTTCTACGTAATTTTCGAAAATGCTTTTCTCTGCATATTGTTAAAAACTCGGACGTTCAAATGTTCGAAGTATTGCTTATTTTACTAGCTTTTCACCTAAATAATGTCCAAATAATTCAGAGTATTATTATTACTTTGTCAGTCCTGTACTATTATTATTATTGTTATTATTATTATTATTATTATTATTTATTATTATTATTTAGCAATTTATATGTCATTACCTAAAAGGGGTGTTGGACTTCTGGTTTTGAACGTGACCATGCTCTGCAGTTATCTGACAAGTACTGTTTTTCACTCCAATTTATAACCTTTAATTTTATACCACGTGACAGTACTTAACCACAATTAGCTGACCGAATCTGCCAACGAATGAGATGTGGCAAACTGGCAAACCTCAGTCTAGCGCAAATCTTGCAATGTCAACCACATATGAATAAGGTTCAATATATTCCAGCATATAAAATATTCTCACATCTTATATCTTACTGTGTACAAAACTCTGAGACAAAAACTCTATATCCTAATTTGTCTGTATAATTTTCAGTAGCAGAACAACAGTTCTCTAATGGATAAACTGTGACAAACTATTGACAGGGTATAATGATACTAAAAGGATTGCCAGGAAGATTTCAGCTATGCACAAAACAAATTGCATTACTCAATAACTGTAACAATTTTTGTATAAAGTCTGTATATTTCAGATATTATTGTTGGCAGTAAGTTCACTGTGACTTCATCTGAGTGTAAATGTATGTGAATCCACATACCTGTAATATCAAACCATCAAGGTCATGGGTCACAAACGAACAAAAATGGCATCATAAGAACTTGACTCGATCGTTGAAAACTTCTTTTACCGCAAAACACGAACAACCTGAAACTTCATGTTTAGTACACGTGTCGTTATGTTTTCATCAAGCAACCACATGATGGAGAAACACATTTGGTATTAAATGAGGTAAGGCATGTAATTTGTGCAAGAAACCGGTACTAAATGTCAAATGTCAAATCTTGACAAGCCAAGTGTAATATAATTTCAACATGGTAATAGCTAAAACGTATTGACAGAGATTTCCAACAGGCATAATAAATATGGGATTACCCAACTAGTAATTCAGTATAATTTGACTGCATAGACCACAGGTAGTCTGAGAACATGCCTATGAAGTGGCGCATTATCTAAAATAGGGAGAAGATATATGTTAAAATTCATGTAACCACAAAGCAACTAATTTGCCACAACTACATGCTCTTGCACTGCCCAAGGTCCAATGAGCTAAACATGTATCACTAATATCTTAAAAGAAAATCTCTAATAACATATGGAGAATTCACATGCAGTAGTAAATATCCACCCCAAACCCCATTATGATGCACTGCTGGTTAATCATGAGTCTATTAAAATATATTGATGAAACTATAGCCAGCTGTATATTGTGACTTGACAGTGTCTTGTATTTCAGTCATGCCACCTACTTCAGGATTAAGGTCACATGTTTATACAAGTCAGTGGCCTCTTTCCTTTTCCAGGCTGTCACTTGTATGTCCAAAAGATATTTGAATGAAAGTTGTAACAAGTCAGCACCTTGTAATACAGTAGTCAAGTCCCTATCTGAAAGGTCAAGGTCATTAGTAGAAAACGGTCAAGAGACTGCATATCAAGTGCCATTTGCATCACTCGTTACAGTATTGTTCCAGTCTTACGTAACTTCATACCAATATTAATCTACAAATCTGATTAATTCATAAATGTATGCTGTCAATTCACCAGAATATGGATCAAGTTCACATTACCCATCTGGACTTGTATTTTATTTCTCTCCTTCTCTACACCTCATCCCATTTTAACATACTTGCTTCTCTCTATTGATTTGTCATATATTCTGTGATGCAGACATGAATTGTTGCTTTTACCACTGGCAGAAAGTCAAGTGAAAACAAAGTAAAAAACCTTCTATCAGTGGCTTTTAAGAAATTGCTTTTTGGAAAATGACCATTTTTGTTACATTTGAACATAATAACAGTGCAAGCTACTCTCACACCTCAATTATTTGAGTTCTCTGCATTTGTGAGAAAGACCACTCTGGTGGCTTGGTTGTTAGAGTGTCTGCCTCAGATGCAGGAGGTTGCAGGTTCGAACCCCAGCCATGTCATACCAAAGACTTATAAAACTGTCACTAACAGCTACCTTGCTAGGCGCTCAGCATTAAGGGGTTAGTGTTAGGACTGGTTGGCCTGGTGTCAGGTTAATGTGACTGGGTGGGACATGATGTGGCATGATGCTCCAGTGCTATGTATCACTATAAACTGACTCACACACATACACTCACACACATGCATTCATAAGAAGCTTTATTATGAGCTCTGCTTTTTGAAGACTAGAAGAACATATGTGATGGCCTGTTTAGTGTCTGTCCATCCATAAATACAAGTTATGTATTGCTACTTGGTAACTATAGGGAGAATTGCCTTGAAACTTTACAAACCTTCATCCCAGAGTATTTTGGTCCTAACTGAAAATGGTTACCATGGAACAGTCAGTATGCCTTCTGCATGTTTATGTTCAGTGTTTAGATGCATTCAAGTCACTTGATAGACAGCACTTGGACATTGATTTCAGTGTGAAAGGTTCTTAAGTCTTTATCTGAAACAGCTTGCAAAAATCATCCTTTATGGCACATCTCAAATGTGTCTGAATCCTGTCTTTCTCATGCTCTTCATGATACATCCCAAATGGTCCTGAATCCTTTATTCTCATAAATCTTAATGATTCATCTCAAATGGGTCTGAATCCTTTCTCATACATCTTCCTGGTATATCTCAAATGGGTCTGAATCCTGTATTTCTCATGGCCCATCTGAAATAGGTCTGAATCCTGACTTCTTTTTAGATCTTCCTGGTATATATCATATGGGTCTGAATGCTATTCATAAATGCTCTCCATTACGGATCACTGCCATCTCACCTCTGTCTGCGTGGGTTTGAGTCTCAGATTCAGCCAATGTGGGTATGTGAGAAAGCTTGCCAGTAGCTTCTCGTGGGTCGGTGGTTCTTTCTGGGGTTTTCCTGGGTTCTTCCTCCACCATTAATACTGGCCGCCATGTATAGTCTATCGTGTGCTGAAAAATGGCGTTAAACCCTACAACAACAACAACTATCTCATAAATCATAATGATACATGGTGCAAAGGATTAAATGGCATTGTGATCTTCAGTGTTGTCAGCGTTGAGGTTAGCATTTAGCTTTTGATTCCCAAACACACAGAGAAGGCAGAAACATTGTATTCCATGGAATTCTTCTGCTTAGGGTTTAGTAAATTTTAAATTGTCCACCCATCTTCAGAAAATTAAAAAATCAACTGGTACATGAAAGACACATTGCTTGGCTTTTGATATTGAACTTGTCATCAGTGTGTGTAACTTGCAGAACTATTTTGACAAAGACAAGATTATTTTCTATATTAAAACTAATTTTAGTCTGAAATCTTTGTTCAGTATTATTACGAAATAGTGTGTACCCATCACTTCCATTATAATCCAGTATAAATGATAAATCAAGTTCAGTAATAGACAAATGCATTCACTCTACCTGAAATTTTAACATCAGGAGTAATGTAATTAAATGGAATATTATATGCAAGAGAAACACTGAAATATTTTACCATAAGGTCCTGCTCTGGAAATATCTCAGCTTTGAGTACGTACTCCACTTACATTTTCAGACCTTATATCAATGGAACATGAGGAATGACATTTGTGAACTCCTTTCTAAAATTTGATTTTCATATGAATATAAAAGATGTTTTGTTCAGAAAGGATACATTTTTGTATTTCATTAAATGTCCCATATGGATAGATTTTACTGTTTTTTAGTAATTACACTGCAACATCCTTTAGGCAGCCAACAGAGGGATGTAAAATACTGGCTGGGTGAGGAAGGAGAATGAACATTGCATTGAAGTAGCATAGTATGATACACTGGTCATATGAAATACACACACACATGAAGAATTTGGAGTTGAGTAGTCAAATGAACAGTAAATAAAGTTGTTTTATACAAATATGCAGGTCAAGGACTTTTTTCTTCTCATATAATGTACATGTACATAAAATTTGTTGACATAGCTACAAATGTGGCCATAATTTTCCTGTCAGACACATTTGCATACAATAGTGTATGAAATACAGGCCAAAAGCAACTGTATTAGTTCTCTTGCAGAGTCCTACAAATCTAGATTCACTTGTGTCTGCTTAGATATCTGTAAGTTTTACATCTTCCATTATTTATATTTTCACATCCTTTAATATGTCTTTCTGCATGTTATGATATATTTAAATATGTTTAGAATTATGAAGTCTCACTGTATGCATGGAGATTGCTGAATAAAGGAATCCACAAAATATATAATCTTTGATGTGAAAAGCTTTTTTGTTGTTTTCTTGTATGTACTGCTCAGGACCTCTTTTTTTTTTTACAGTAGAGAGCTGAATACCATGGCACCAGTAATCTGGGTTGTTTGTTTAGACTATACTATTCTCCCAGAATTTAAATCTGCTTTTGATTTGAATCAGTTATAAGAATGACTGATTTACTGGACAGAATCGTTATTACTTGATGTGTTTAGATAAGTATCGCTTCATTGTACATGCATGTATTTCCACTGCTCGTTAAACATGTATAAGAAAAACAACAAAGGATGTTGGTTTATAATGAAGGAGACGCGTTCCTTAAATCACAGAAATGTTTATGCATCTTGCAGAGATATTGGCCATGCATTCCTTTTTTTTTAAACATTTCCTGCCCCTTTCTTTTCACTAAAACTTAAGAAAGAATTTTCTTGTACCCAAGTACTTACTTCTTGACATTGGTTATGATTATATTTACGAAACATTTTAGTTTGATTCCTTTTTTGGTTGCAAATCATTGACTTTTGGTTCTCTTTATTACTTTAACTGTAATTTATCAGTAAGCTTTGTCCGTTTTATTTCCTTTTTCATGATTAGGCATGTTCTTATGCAGCCACGTACCCCCAAAAAACCACCCCCTATCACCAAATTATCTTATCAAAAGTACACAGAAGAAAAAAAACAACATGCAAGTGACCTCAAAATTTCTGAAATGAAGTTTATTTTTTCTGTCTTATTTGAACATGTCCAAAAAATGTAAAATTGTAAAATTGCTCAAAGAAAAGGCTATGTTAGTGAGTGTTCATAGAGATTGTATCA
Source organism: Sinohyriopsis cumingii (assembly GCA_028554795.2). Classification (NCBI taxonomy): domain Eukaryota; kingdom Metazoa; phylum Mollusca; class Bivalvia; order Unionida; family Unionidae; genus Sinohyriopsis; species Sinohyriopsis cumingii. The sequence goes on along the minus strand of JAPYKE020000066.1, from coordinate 1,414,176 downwards.
GTTCTTCTGCAGAAAGCGTGTGTGATTGATTTACAAAAAGTTATAAATTGCTAAATATTTTAGAATATCTCGTATATATTTTGTTGTTTTTATTTTTCTTTCACAGGACTCCTTTTTTTATTATTTTTATAAGAGACAGGAGTCACAATCATTCTCTCCTACTGTTCACATTGCCAAGGTACAAGTAGGTAAAATAAAGTGGTCATGTAGATGGCATCATAATGTAATAATTTCAGTCAAACTTGGTTATCTTGATTATGTCAGGGATGTAAAAAAAATTGTTGACATAACCGGGTCCGAAAATATCAGGGTTCATAAAAACTGGTAACATAGTTTTAAAGATGTCCTTGACCTTTATTCCTGTAACTTTTCGGCTGACTGGAACGTTCACAACAAGTAGGTCATAGTTTCAAGATTAATTATTGCTTTATTTTTTTAAATACAGTTTTACTTTAGTAATGTGTGTTGTGATTTTGTAACTTTTGAGACAGAATTTCAACTCTGCTGTATATAGCAGTATTTTGTAACTTTTGGGACAGAATTTCAACTCCGCTGTATATAGCAGACAATACAAAAAGATCAGTGATGTTAACAAATTACACAATACCCTTGATAACTTGCGCCCATGTGACTCGTGAACCCACTTATATTGTGGGGTCAGGCGTGGATCCCATTTTTTAAACCAGAAAATACCATCAAAATTTGTCCCTACTTGTTGAACTTGAAGAAATCATGATCAAAATTGGAAATGGAAACTTTGATATGTCGCTCGTTTTATCACTGAAAATTGTAAAAAGGACCTGCAAATTTTTATCAACATCATGAAATATCAACTTTTAACACGTCATATAATTTGTTACATTTTCTTCCCAAATGACATTCTTAGTACATGTGTGTATATAGTAATTAATCGATATTCAAGGAAATTTTGATCAACGAAAATGTCACTTTCACCTTGTGTAGGCAGTACTTTAATAAATAAATACCAACATAATTTTTTTTTATCAATTGAAAATTGTGTTCTTTTTCTGTCTTTTAGTTCCTTTTAAAGGTAATCATCATAAATGCAATTTGTCCTCTTGTAATTAAATGTAAAATGTGTAATCTACCGTAACAGCTTTTCTGCTAGCATTTCTCTGAGAACCCAATTAAGTACCTACCGTGTTTTGATATCGGACTAGCGGAAGCATTTGTTGTATTGTTGCACTAAATAAAAAGCTGGCCTCCTTTTCTGTTATCATGTTAATAATGTCTTTTGAATCAAATAAAGGAGGAAAAAAATAAAAATATTTTTTTATTTAAAAAAACGTTAAAAGGCATACAATACCTACATGCATAAAAACCAGCGGCCACAGTCGTATGTCAGTTACCTCATTTCAGTTGATCAATCGAACACTGTTATAAATGTTATTGTGTATGTAAACTAATTAAAATACCTTAAAATAACTGACTCATTTATAACTGTGATCAAAGAGAGCAAGACAACCAAGTGAAATGAAAACTTTGTAAAATAAAGAACTTTGTTTCACAGATATGGACCATTGTGGGGAAAATGAGTTTCAGAGAATTCCTGAATTCACACATAGAGATATCTTCATGAATGATAAAAAGTTTTAATGAAATTACGGCATCATATTTTACTAATTGAGCAATAAAAATATTGAGTTTCAATGTAGACGATTGTCTCACAAAATAAATGTTGCGTGTTTTTGATAAAAAGAAATCTTGTTTGGTAGTGTATCTGACAGTTAGTCTGACCACTCCATCACCTAGACTATTTAACAAAACAAAAGGACGTGATGTAATACATGAAAACATTAGTGTACTGTCTTGGTTGATGAAACCAGGTGGAATCATGTTATCGATCTTTCAGATGTTGAACATTTTGAAAATAAATGTAATTTATACAGAAGAACAAACAACTTCATCGGAAAAAGTGCTTTATTGACAGTTATTCTCAACGTGATTGTAAAAAGCTGATTTAGTCATTAAACAGCCCTCCCCCACCCCTTCCTCAACCCCTGGTTCTCTTGATGTCTAGCAGATCTTTTGGGGGTCCATCAGTAACTTGCAACCCCGATGTGCGCAAGTTATCAAGGGAGAGGTGTACTCCCATGCGTGTACATGTATGTGTGCTCTCTGAAATAAAGGTACAATAATTATGTACTCTATTTTCTCTTTTACTTCTACAGTCAATGTATATTTTGCAGTAAAATAATCATTGTTCAGTATTCCTAAGTAAATAAAATAACCTTACTTCCTTAAGAAATATTTTAAAAAATTCGATCTAACCTTTACCACCACTGTGTATGCAAAATGAATTTGCTTGTGTCTTTGCCTATGGGAACAAAATACAATATGCATGTACCTACAGCTGCTAGAGATATTATTTCATGGAAATTGATACACTGTAATGTGTCGATGTAATAAAATTGTATGGACAGAAGACAAACTCAGAATTTAAAAAAAGCATGTTAATGAACATCGGACCTTACCTAATACACTGTAAAGGCAAAATGAAATGATCAGTTTTTTTTTCTTTCCAGTGGGTTCTGAGATGCACACATGTGGTCTAAATTTATATTTATTATTAAGATGTTTTAATTGAAAAAGAAACTGTTTTTGATTTGGACATTACCAAAAAGTGTTTTTACGATTTAGCTCCAATTAGCCACTTTTGTTTTTAGGAAAGGTAAGATATTGTTTTCTTAAAAAGGTTTTGAAACACCTGAAGTTACCCATGTCTCTAATAAGCCATACTTGTCCTTGGTCCTTATCAGCTATTGTATTTGGCTAAAGCACATATGACTGTCAAATTTGCCTTTAGTGCTAAAGCCACCTCAGCAGATCATTGACTTCATCTCTGTAAACACAGCACACTAAGTTTACAGACGACCAGCATATTGTCGACCAGTGGTTATTAATACATGGAAACAGATCACAGAAAGGATTAGCGGCAGCATGTCTCTTGTACTTGCTGCTACCTTCTGTAATCTGTTGCAGTGCAGCCCAGAAGAGATTGTTGTTGTTGATGTAGGGTTTAACACCATTTTTCAGCACACGATAGGCTATACATGGCAGCCAGTATTAATGGTAGAGGAAGAACCTGGGAAAACCCTGGAAAGAACCACCGACCCATGAGAAGCTACTGGCAAGCTTTCTCACATACCAACATTGGCTGAATCTGAGACTCGAACCCACGCAGACAGAGGTGAGATGGCAGTGATCAGTAACTGAGAGCGCTTTAGACCACTCGGCCACTCGGGCCCCCCCAGAAGAGATGTTTATTTGCATAATGTAGCTAATAAGGTCTATTCAAACAATTAAGTGTAACTTTTCAGTAAAATCAGATTTAAAAATGAGTTATCCTTGTCAGTATTTATGAGTGAATTAAGATATTTAATCTGGCAATGAAGTTCCAGGAAATGAAAACTTAGTTTGTTAGCAGGATTGTGATTTTTAGGGAGTCACGGAGAAGAATGTTCAAGAGGCTAAAACTGTATTATTTGTATATTTTAACTCACTTGACGATATTCAGCACTGGATCTGAATTTTTAAAGACAGCCTGACTTTGGATGTAAGATTAATGCTGACATTGTCCGGTTCTTCCTACGTGCCAAATTAGAAACTTTAGAGTTAAAAGTACTTTTTTTTAATTAATTTTGACTTGTGACTAGTAGCAAATTGTAACTGACCAAAATTGTGCATGAAAGTAGATTGCTTTTGCTGATCATTTCTTGTAAAAATTTCTCCGAGATGGACATTAAAAGTTGCACTTCATGAAAATAAGTGGGTCTAGATGTAACTGAGAACTGAAACATACACCCAAGATGACAGGGTTATCGACTTAGCAGGGATCGAGATTCGTGGGGAAATATAAACAGAACAAAGAATGATTTTTTTTCTTGACCAGACCGAAACACTTGACATACTCCAGTTCTCGAGGTAACCAAGGCTGAGATAAGTGAGTTTGACTATACATCATTTGAAGCTGCACAGTCAGGGTTAATTTTTCTGAAGCAGACTTCACTTTTCACTTGATAACTTGTGCCCGGCTAATTCTCAAACCTACCTAACATGCAGACATGACAGGTGGATCCCATTTTTTGCCCAAGAAAGTATCAAAATAATTTACCACTAATTGTTAAATGTGAAAAAAATCATGATCAAAATTGTTAAGTGAAACTTTGATATATCACTCTTTTTATTAGTATTTGTTTTCATGAATTAAATATCCCTAGTTTTTGAAAATAAGTATTATTGACTATGAACACCAACAGTCAGATATATCCACATTTTATGTGCAAAAAGCATGGACACTTATGTTTTTGCAGCTGCACTTGTCTGTTGAAACTTCATGCAGTAATGTGTTGAATGATCTTTCAAGGTTGGTTATCTTAAAAATTATGGTAATTTATACAGAAAATTTAACAAATTCATTAGAAACAAATTTTTATTGAAAATTATTCCTGATGCAGTCATAAAATAAGTATTAAACAGTACCCCAACCCCCTTGTCTTCTCATTGTTTATGTCCAGCTGAGATGGCATGCCCTTAATTTTCAGCGGTCCATTGATTACTTGTACCTTCATTTATACTGCGGTCTGTGTGTTTGAACTGTGCTGTGCACAAATTATCAAGGTGGAGGTGTACCTTAAGGGAACAAAAGGTTTAAGATACATGGTTTATTTTCTTCTTGTTCTAAACTATTTATAAATAAAGACCTCTATGCACAAGATTTGAGACTGTGCCTGAAATGTAATTCTTATTTCCTATGGAAACAAGCATCAGGTGACTTCACATATTCGCTGTAGGGAAACAGTAAATAGATAAACATACATCAACATTTGAATGACATAATCATTATTTATTTAAGGCACACAAGTCCCACCAACTGGTCATCCTGTTCCCATGTGGCCTTGAGTGAGGCATTTGATATGGGTATGGACTATTGTCTTCAGAATAGGCCAGATAAGGTGTTTGAGGGACCAGTTTGTGGGAACAGCTTCATGGAGACAGGGGAGGAGTGTGATTGTGGACTCCCAGAGGTAATAATGTGTGTATCTGTCTGTCACTGTATATGTATGTATGTCTGAGAAATGGCAATGGATTTTAAACCTCAAGTGTATGCAAACCACCCTTGAAGACATTAGTCCATCCCTGTTTGTCAGAGAGATGGACTTACAGTCAGGGAAGCCATCAGATTGTTCAATGCCCAAAGTAATAGTGTATTTGATTCCTTGACTCTCTGACTTAGAGATGGGGATGGACTTATTATGATAGAAACTTACCAGAGAAGGTGTGTGAGATACGAGTAGATTGGTGGCATGGGAATAATGTGATTTTTAGATTCCAAGTGTAATAGTGCATGCTTATCTGTTTGTTTGACAGGTTGGGGAGGACTAGAAGTGTTTGCACCAGCCAGACAAGGCATGTAATTGATTAGTGTGTGGAAGTAGCCTTAAGGAATAGGGGAATAGTGTGACTGGATTATAAGTGTTAATGTGTTTGTGTGTATGAGAGGTTGGAAAGGGCTATTGTTTTTTTAAATGGCCTGACATGATGTGTGGGAGTCAAGTGTGTGGCAACAGCCCTATGGAGGCAGGGTGGAATATGATTGTGGATTCCCCAGGTAGTAATGTGTTTTGTCAGTCTGTGCATACCTCTGCCTGAGTAATGGGAAAATGGCTTTTGTATTCAAATTCAGCCAATTGATATGTTTAAATAACAATTATGTGGAAATGGTGTTATGGTGGCATGGGTGAAGTATTATGCTGGACTAAGGATGTATTTGTGTATATGTGAGAGAGAGAGAGAGAGAGAGAGAGAGAGAGAGAGAGAGACTGCAATGTTGATCAGATGCTTTTTTTGTATAACCAGTATCTAAATAAATCTCTGTTGAGTGGGGTTTTTTTTGATTGAAATATAGGCTTTCACATGGATCTCATAATTTATCTCCTGATTCACTCTGTATTGAGTACCTTAAATGCAGTTGTAATCTCATAGTAAATACATTTTGTTACAGAGCTGTGACAATAAGTGCTGTAATGCTACAACCTGTAAGCTTACCCCGGGGTCAAAGTGTGCCACGGGACAGTGCTGTGATCTTAATACCTGCAAGGTAGGCACTCAACCAACTGCAGTTAGTGAGACATAGATATTGATTTTTTTATTATTTTGTGGACATGTCCAGATCCCAGCCGAAAGAGGAAACTAGGAATATTGACCATCCATACCTTGTGAGTCATGGATATTGATTTTATTTTTTATTTGTGGACATGTCCAGATCCCTGCCGAGTGAGGAAACTAGGAATATTGACCATCCATACTTAGTGAGCCATGGATATTGATTTTGTTTTGTGTATTTGTGGACATGTCCAGATTCATGTCAAATGAGGAAATGGGGAAAATTGACCATCAGCACTTAGTGAGACATAGATATTGATTTTTCTGTTTATTTGCAGACTTGGCCAAATGAGGAAACTGAGAATATAGGCCATCAGCAGTTAGTGAGACATAACTATTCATTGTTTGTTTATTTATGGACATGTTCAGATCTGTGCCTAATGAGGAAACTAGGAATATTGGCCATCAGCAGTTAGTGAGACATAAATATTCATTGTTTGTTTATTTATGGACATGTTCAGATCTGTGCTTAATGAGGAAACTAGGAATATTGGCCATCAGCAGTTAGTGAGACATAAATATTCCTTTTTTGTTTATTTATGGACATGTTCAGATCTGTGCCTATTGAGGAAACTAGGGATATTGGCCATCAGCAGTTAGTGAGACATAAATATTCATTGTTTGTTTATTTATGGACATGTTCAGATCTGTGCCTAATGAGGAAACTAGGAATATTGGCCATCAGCAGTTAGTGAGACATAAATATTCATTGTTTGTTTATTTATGGACATGTCCATATCTGTGCCTAATGAGGAAACTAGTAATATTGGCCATCATCAGTTGCTGAGACACATATATTGATTTTATTAATTGATATTTCGACTTGTCCAGATCCCTACTTAAAAAGGAAACTAGCATTTATATGAGTTGCTTACCCCCATCAGAAAATCATAGATAAAAGGCTATGTACTCCCCTCCCTCCAGAGTCGGAGCAATTAGTATGGGCATTTTTGAATTTTAAATGATTTTAAATAAAGTTATTTTGATTGGGGTTAATCATTTGATAGCTTTTGGTTTGGTTTTTTGGCGTTTGATGGCACAGCAATACTAATACGTTATTCATTTCCATTGTAGTAAAATGCCTTGTCCAAGGATACACCACAGTATCCAAGCCAGGCTGATTTTATTGTTCAAACCCACATTCTTTGTGTTGTGAGCCTGGTTTGTTAACCAGTCACCACACTGTCTCTAATTTGATAAGACATGCTGGTTTAGATACCAATTTCCAGGTTTCTGCCTCTGGTACATTATGATTTGCACTCCACCTCCTGTCTTCAAAAATACTTCCCTAGAAGTTACAGTCAAGCTGAGAATTATCCCTACAAACTTTATAAATTTCAAACCAAACTTTATTCTCTCAGCAATGGCTGAACACACATTGGTCAGTTTAAATGAAAACTGAATGCCAGAGGACTATAATTTTGTGATCTGTGCTAAAAAGATATTTCACTACTCCAGTCATATCTGGAACAGTTAGGAGCAGTATCTGTAAAAGAAGCTGCCTACAGACAGATTGAAACCTAGAAGCACAAATTACATTCTTGGTGATATGTATTTTTTGTTCTACATTTTTCACAGTGAAAGCAAGTTTTTTTTATATATGATAAAGACAACTCTGGTATCTAATGTGTATTAAATAAGAAGGAGTTGGGCCTGTACGATTTGTAAGTTTGGAGGTTCCAGACTGGTTCCCTTCCAGAATTAAAGGAAGTACATTGTATAGATCACTGGTGGGGAACTGATGATATTGTTGACAGATATTCTTGTTTATCAGTGATATTCATGTTTTTATGACTCACAAAAAGAATCATCCTTCAATGTCAGAAATTGTATTATTGATTCCAAGTCAGAAACTTGTTATAAAACATCAAATATGGCCTAAAGGCAGCTGGGAAAAGTTAAATACATTATTTAAAGAAAGATTTCTTAAGTGAGAGGTCAGATGCAACCCTGTGTCAGAATATGTGAATGCATGTTGACAATACATGTTGGAGTTTGAAAGGAAAAAACCTTGTTGTGCATAATAAGGAGAAGAAAAAAATTGAACACTGAGATATAAATGAAGTCAGTGGTTACAAAAAGGAAATCAAAAGAAATCTTTTCCAAGGCTGCAAAAAGAGCAAGATCTCTATCAACAGGTTGTATATGTGTGTGTGTGCGTGCGTGTGTGTGTGTGCGTGCATACGTTCATGCATGTGTATGTGGAGACAAGTGAATTTATGTGAATATTTGTATACAGTTTATGTATTTGTTGGATTTTATTTTTATAGACTTGTTATGAAAAGGGAAATGTGTGATATAATATTTGCTGAAAAAATGAACAAATTATTATGCCTTAATTATTGTGTGAACACTTGTATGCACATGAAATGACTTCACCACTAATATTATTGGCAAACAAGTAGATGTGATAAAGAACATGAAGTTGGGCAAGTTTGTCATTTTTTTAATGAGAGCACACAAAAATGATGACCTTTATTATGATCATGTTTTGCAAAAAAATTCATAGAGATATAGTAAGGAAACAGAAAACAAGACTAATGAAATGGTACTTTGTTTTATTTCTATGTATTGATTTACACTTGAACCTTCATGACCTTGGGTTGTTCAGACCCCAATATTATCTGGTCCTGCAAACTTTGGATAATCAAGAATGTACTGCATATCTAATGTAGTCCCAGGAGTCCACTTTGATGATAAACTAACTTGGAATTGTGTCAGCAAGTAATTTTAAAATGAGGGAGACCGACATTTCCATGAAACAACTTTTTATTTTATTTTGAAGGGAGTCTATAATTTAGTTTTCCATGGTGTTTGTGCAGAGTTTCTTGTTATGCTATTGTAATTGGTTATTATCCAATGACTAACAGACCTGCCAACTCTTATGATTTTGCCAAAAGTCTTACGAAAACTACCCTTAAAATACTAACTTGTGGCATAAAATCAAACATTACGGGGAAATGATCATTGCATAAAAATCCGAAAATTTTGTGTATCTGTGTTTGATTTGGATCCGAATTTCATATTAGAAATAGTGAAATTAGCCAGGGAACCAGACTAACTTTATAGCAGTTCCTCAGACACTTTAAACTGTACCTATTTATTAATGCGAAGTGTCTGCATGATCAAACTGTTGATATAGACTTTTTTTTTTAAATGGCGTCCAGCAAGTGATGCATGTTTAAGATAAAAGGGAAAATAAGTCTCTTGAAAATGTTAATAATCAACACAGAAGAATAAATGTATTCAGATCCTTGTGAATAAAGCTGGAAGGGACACAATTATGTTTATTGGACATCACATGCCAATTTGAGTATGACTCATGGCAGGAGATATGATTGCCATCGTCATGTGAAATGGAAAAAGAATTTCCAAGAATTGCATCAAGTTGAGAGACAGCAACAAGCCATTGAGCTGCACAGGGTTTGGAACTAAAGTTTGTGCAACTGTACTAGTGGTAAATAAAGTCAACACATATTTTACAAACTTTTCAGTTGAACATAATGTTTATCATTGCTGCATGTTTTGAATACCAAACTTTTAATTTCGTTTTCCAGCTTTACAGTAGCAGTTTAGGATATTTTGTTATACCTTACTGAAAACTGGTCAAACTTATGGAAAAAAATCAACTGCCTTACTGAGATGAACTCATCAGGGTTGGCATTTCTGGACTCTCTAATTGTAGAAAAAAGCTTGTATTCACAAACCTGCATACATTTGAAACTGCCTTTGAAAAGCTACAGCCAAGACAAATCTGCACACACATGTGGAAATAATGTCAGTTATACATAGCTTGTTGACCAAAAAAACCTTGTTGCCCATGTCAGGTAGGTGTCCACTATATGAAGGACATTTTTAGAAGGATTATCTTTGGAAATCACAGAGAGTGTCAAGTGTTAACTTGTTTTTGCAGAATGTGTGATAGGTTACTTTGTATGAGTTCCTTTTGGCACAGTTCTTGTACAGAGGCACTGAGCCATTGATTGAGTACAGTCACTGTGCTAATTTTATGTGACAGTGGAGATTAAGACAATACCTAGCTCCAAAATAATTTGCCATTTCTCTGTAAATATCGACAGCAGAAAATGTTAATTATCATCTGAAAGATATATATTTTTCATATTTTAACAAATTATTGCTGATGATCTATTTGTTATCATTATGATTAGTGTTGCAATCAGGATCACAAACAAATAAACATATCTGAAGCCATGACGTCACCATGTTATATCATAATTTTGTGTTATATGAAGCAAGTTTGAGCTGGCTTCTCCTGTATTTGTCAAGCTTAATTCAGTTAAATTAGTGGAACAAGCCTTCAAAATTATTGTTAAAAATGGTTACTAAGATCTTGTTGAATTTTATGTATCTGATCTTTTCGATGGCCTCAGGATTCACATAAGTTTAGAGGTGCATAAAGTACTTAACATATTAAAGGTTAAGTGAAAAAAGTAACATTTTATTATACGAGTTTAGCCAGGGTAGTGGTGTCACTGGGAGGGGTGTGGACCACACTGGGTGACACCAAAATGACTATAAAATTTGTGAATTTTTGTGCAGGAAGGAGGTCCATGGGGGTGACACCATGAGTTAATGCACTGGGTGACACCAACCCTAGTGAAGCCACTGAGCCTGGTAGTCCTCATCATGAAGTTAGCCTGGTCCTTATCATGAATTTAGCCTGGTCCTTATCATAAATTTAGCCTGGTCCAAAACATGAATTTAGCCTGGTCCTTATCATGAATTTAGCCAGGTCTTTAACATAAATTCAGCCTGGTCCTTGATAAGTTTAATATGGACACTTCTTTCTTTCATTCTCAGTATAAGGCATCAGCAACATTGTGTAGACCATCTAAAGGGGAATGTGATCTGTCCGAGTTTTGCTGGGGAGATAAGGAGTTTTGTCCTGATGATGTGTTTGTTCAGGATAGTGTGCCATGTCTTGGAGGACAGGTAAGAAATGACGTGTTTGTTCAGGATAGTGTGCCATGTCTTGGAGGACAGGTAAGAAATGACGTGTTTGTTCAGGATAGTGTGCCATGTCTTGGAGGACAGGTAAGAAATGACGTGTTTGTTCAGGATAGTGTGCCATGTCTTGGAGGACAGGTAAGAAGCTGGTCTTGCACCCATATTTACACATCATGTCAGGAAACAAAAAGGCATTTGAATTACATCAGTCTGTAGAATTTTCTTTATCACTGGTAGAAAAATTTCAACATGAAATATCTGTCATTTGTTTAGTATACCTTTACTGCCCATAAGTGTGAAAACTTGTGAAAAGTATAGGATAAACCTACCAGTTTTAAAACTTACTCAAGTTGGATTATAAATATGAACTTTCTTCATGTGTATTACATGGTTTTAAGCTCTAATAGTCATTGTCCAGAAGAATTTATGGGATGGTCAATTTTCCATTGTCTGTCCATCTGTTAGCTCAAGTTTGTTATCATTACCTCTCTTAAACTACTTGGACAATTGTCATGAAACTTGATACACACATTTCATCCCATGTTCTTCTTGGTTCTTAATGAAAATGGTGATACTTTGTCATCTAATATGTCCACTACAGTGACCATCTTGAAAATCTTATCACTACTCCTTCAGAATGGATGGTCATATTAAGTTGGAGTTTTCATGATAGGCTTCTTATGATGTCTAGTTGGTCCTAAATGAAAACGATAGTGATCTCACATCTAATATGGCAGCCATCTTGAAAATCTTGTTATTGCTACTTCAGAATGAACTAAAAGTCATATTGATATGGGATTTTGCCAGAAGACTTCATCGGATGTCTGGTTGGTCCTATATGAAAATGGTGCCAATCTGTCTTCCAGTGTGGCTGTCACATTGGCTATCTTGAAAATTTTGATATTGTTACTTTTTAGATTGGATGGTCATATCAGTATGGGGTTTTTCACTTAAAGGCTTGAGGGCCCTGAGTGGCCGAGTGGTCTAAAGTGCTCTCCTTTATGGATCACTGCTATCTCACCTCTGTCTGCGTGGGTTTGAGTATAGGATTCGGCCAATGTGGGTATGTGAGAAAGCTTGCCAGTAGCTTCTCATGGGTCGGTAGTTCTTCTCGGGCTTTTCCCGGGTTCTTCCTCCACCATTAATACTGGCCACCATGCATAGCCTATCGTGTGCTGAAAAATGGTGTTAAACTCCACAACAACAAAAAACAACTTAAAGGCTTCGTATGATGTGTAGTTGGTCCTAAATGACAATGGTGCTAATGAGACATCCACTCTGACTGCCATGGTGGCCATCTTGAAAATCTTATTGTTACTGCTTCAGAATGGAATGCTGTATGGACATAAGATTTTCATCAGATGACTTCTTATGATGGTCCTTAATAAAAAGAAAAAGGTGCCAGTCTATTATCCACTATGGCCACCACAATCTTGTTATTACTACTCTACCTGAATAGATGATGATAACAGTTTTAACTGAAAAACTTCTCATGTCTAGTTGTCCACTTGATGGCCTTCTTGAAAATATTGTTATTGCTACTCATCTTGAATAAAAAGCAACAACATTGACACTGGGTTTTCACCAGAAAACTTCTTAATGATGTCTAGTTGGTCCTAAATGAAAAGGGTGCTGATTGCATTTCCAATGTGTTCACCACAGTGGACATCTTGAAAATCTTGTTATCGCTACTCCTGAAAGGATGGTTGTATCAAAGGGGGATTTTTACTAAATGACTTCTTATGATATCTAGTTGATCCTAAATGAAAATGTTGCTGCTCAGATATCCAATATGGCAGCCACATTGACTTTGAAAATCTTAACACTACCCATAAGGGGCCCCAGATGGCCAAGTACTTGCCTTTTCTGATCACTGCCATCTCTCCTGTGTTTGTATGGGTTTGAGTCTTGGGCTTGGTCAGTGTGAGAAAGCTTGACAGTAGTAACCTGGAAAGCCATATCAGCATGGAGAAATGGAAATGGTGCCAATTTGAATATCCAGTAATGCCATCATGGCAGCCTTTTTGTAAATCATATTATTATTACTTCTCCAGAATGGTATGCCATATCATTATCCATTTCTACCAGAAGACTTTTATGATTTCTTGTTGGCCCTGAATGAAAATGGTGCCATTCTGACATCTACAGCTGCTAATTTGAAAATCTTGTTATTGCTGAAGAATATTAGAGTTTCAACACTCAGCAATTCAAAGGAAGAAATGGTCTTGCATTGAATTCCTAGGTTTTCATTTTGTCCATTTGAGCATCAGTCCATTCAAGTTAATCTTACTGGTTTTTAAGTTATGATACATCTTAAATCGTGATCGATTAGCTTGGGATTTCTTTATGACAACTACCATATTGCCATATTGGTACTTGACAGCAATTGGTTGGAAGAATACATTTTCACTTTCTGTATCTCCCCCTCTATCACTTACTTGCACCTATTTACAGTTACAGTTCTTTTTCTTTGAAAAGATAATAGTTATTTATAATGCCATTGTAATTATACCATTTTTGCAATTATATTCAGTTGTGTTTGTTTCCAATTTCTCTTATTTTAATCTCTCCTGGAATCCTGATCAGCAAGTTAGTTACATTCTAAATGTATATTATAATAAGTAAACATTTCTGAGTTCATGTTAGTAGACCATACATGTTAAAAACTTGGATAATCAGTGTCATGATAATTATTGTTTTATTGTATATTCTATTTTCACTATTTTTCTGGATCCAGTCCTATTGCTATAATGGTGAGTGCAAGACGCACACAAGCCAGTGTAAGTTACTGTGGGGATCAACAGGACGGGTGTCAGATCCAGTCTGTTTTAAACATCTGAATGGCAATGGCAGTAAGCATGGCAACTGTGGCTACAACTGGACAACCAACACATATAAGGGTTGTGACAGAGAGTAAGTTATTTACAAGTGGTTTCCCCAGGACATTACATACTTCGTAGTATTGTGTTTTTATGGCCTGAAAATTTTATGGATTTGGAATCAAATGGTATAAACAATCATAGCAGTTCAAAATTTGGCAGTTGACACTATTACATTCAGCTTGTATGCTTACATTCTGTTAATGGAGTCACAAAACTTAACTACATTCCCAAAGATTGTAATTTTAATTAAACTTAAAATAGGGCAAAGAGCATAATTGTATTACTCAGCTTCACAAATGAAGATGGATTCAAGCACATTTTGAACTACATGCTAATTTCTAAAAGTGCCAATCATTACTACAAGTCCGCTTAACATAAAAACAGCGTTTGCTGACAAATGCCTTACACTTCTTGTGCACTTGAGACCACAGATAACTATCAACCACAATCTTTGAAAAAAGTACAAACATTTTGTACTTTCTCACTATTATATGTCATGCTGGTGTGAAGCTGCCGACCAATCACTGACATTCAGGGTGGTTTCCAAACCGTCATTTATGAGAATGGCATTACCTCTGGTCTTTCCAATGACCTTACTTTTTCCCACTGTTTCTACTTTTTGTCAGACTGCCTGTTTTTTTCTACATTTTTTCTAAATGTCCCTTCAGTTCCTACTGTTTTTATGTTCGTTTTAATGTTGTAAATTTATTTGCATACTGGATGATTGGCCATAGTGACATTAATTCAGGTATGACCTCTGTGATGTGGAGCTGAGTGTATGTGCTGATTTGATCATTTATGATGTATTTGGGCCATATGAATTCAGATGAGCAGAAAAGAAATTATACATTGCAATTAATTAAAACTGATAGATATATCTATAATAAAAAATATACAAATATTTAATAAACTGCCAATAGAAGCAGCAATTTAAGTTTGTTTGCTTTATACAACAGTTTAAAAAAATGACTAAGTATAAACATTTTAAAGATATTATGAAAATGCCCCCAGTGTATGTATGTGGGAACATATGCACAGACATTTTCATATCATAATGGTTTCAAAACTTAATTGTCACTAATATTGAAGTTGGTAACCTCAGCTTTACAACTACATTTTTAGGGGACAGTTCAAAGTTGAATGTGAATTTTGTCAATTTTGGGTGAAGTTTTTGGAAACTTAAACAAAATTAAATTTCTAATTCTAGTGGCAGTTGAGTTTTCAATTTTTTACATAGTTATAATTACAATAATGTAATCTAGTTACTCTTATTAGTTGCAGTTAATTACAGTTTATAGTTTCTTCTGTGCTCATTGTGACCAAAATGGGCACATGAACTTTAAGACAGTTTAGGCAACCTTGATTAAAAATATAGCCAGTATCTGAATAAGAGTATGTTATTGTACAAGTGTACAAAAGTAAGTCATGAAATTTTTCCTTCTTCTGATTTGCATAAATTGGAACTATTTTTATTTATAAAACGTGACTATTAGGCCCTACATTTTCTGTGCTTTGTTTTTAAAAAAACACTTTTTTATATGTATAAAAGTAGCACTGCTTTATCCCTACATTTTCAGAAAGGGTTTCTTGGATAGTCTGTACTGTTGTGTAGATGATGTCACTAACTAACCAGTCAGAAGACATTTTAATAGTTAGTGGCCTATGTTATTGACTGGCCAGTCTAGGCCATATATGAGTGTGTGTGTGATTTGGATTTTTAACAAAGCTTCAACAAATTTTCAGTCATATCGCTACAATGTCTGCAGTGTGGCAGTTTATAGTGATGTCTAGCACTGGGGCATCATGCCGCAGACGTGTAGCATGATGTCCCACCCAGTTACATTATCCTGACACCAGGCAGACCAGTCCTGCATTAACCTCTTAATGCTGAGCGCCAAACAAAGCAGCTGCTTATACCATTTTATACCATTTTATGTCTTTGGTATGACTTGGCCAGGGTTCAAACCCACGACCTCCCACATTCAAGGCACTCTAACCACTTCGGCCACTGGAGCAGTGCTAAAACAGCATCAAAACTGGACAAAGGAATTCATCAAGAATGAAGGGCATATATTTACTTCTGTTAAAATTTCCAATCTTGGCCATGGAGTGATGGAATCTGTAGGTCTGAGTGTATGTTGATTTTTACAGTTTTATAGAAAAATTATTGGGCAGAATATAAATTTGTCATTTTTCAAATTGTGCCAAATAGGCTAAACATTTCATAGCACAGAAAGATACATACTATATAGTACATGTTGGATTGAAAAAGTTCACACAGGGGTCAAAAGTTTGCAGCATACATAAGGCTTATACTAAGTGTATATTACAGTATTTGATCCCATGGGCAGAATTTTCTTGTCCAACACTGATGCTTTATGAAGGATTTTCTTCTCACATTCTGGAATGAAAGATGACAGGAAATAAAAATGATGTATTGGGAATACTGAAGGATCTTTAGAATAGCAAAACATCCACTGAAAATTTCAATACCTTAAGATAGAGTGTGAAAAGTTTAAACTGAAAATTTCAGAATGAACTCAAGATTACATTTACACATATATCAACGTTCATAGAACAGTGGTCATGACAATCATGGTAATGGTAATATACAGCTTTCCAATCCTGTGCTGACGATATCTTGCAAAATGATACAAATATGAAAAGATAAAAAAATAAAGTCCACTCTTAAACAGTGCAGACAAAAAAAATGATTATATTGTTCCCGTTTCAGATTTTGTCTTTAATCGTTTCTCTTGGCAAGTCATATATCTTATACATCAGTTGTATTTAATTGAATCTTTGATATTATATTTCTCTATGCCTAAAGGTGGTTTTCAGATATGCTCGGATTTCCTGTCTAGTTGAAAAGATAGAAAGTTACATCATGATAATGCTATTCATGGGTGACAGTTAGGATGCCATCAGCCTTGTCCATCATGCTAGAAAGTCACCTTAATGTAGTTAGTGGTAATTTTGAAATACCCTAAAGCCCATGATTTATGCTATCACAATAATTCACTGACATCACATCAACTTGATGCCATGGCATCATTAATAACAACATAAACAATAGTTTGTGGCTATTGAAACTGATGTGTTTGATCTCTCAGTGAAAATCTATTCTTTTCACATCTAGCAAGACATTTATCCACAAAAGTTAAATATCTTAAAGATTTCTGACCCTCAATTTTGTTTTGTTCACTTATAAATTTATCCAATGTATCAAATTGCTGTAAATTTCTACCACTGTTTGCTTTGCATTTAGATCCTTGTTTTATTTTTTTTTGCATTCCTATTACGGCATAGTGAGAACAAAGTCTAACATTCCACTGGCTTAATTTTCATTGTGATGATTTGAATGTCATCAGACATTTTGATAGCTTGCTAAAATAAAAGCTAAATGTAAATAGTGGCCATTTTGACCTGTCCACAAGTCTATCATTTGTAATATCTTCATTGATTTCACAATGATTTTAGCACGTGTCGTCACTACTAGAAATGTAAAGCCAGTGATTTATTTTGCTGCTTTATCCCCACTAAAACGCTGCAGGAGCAACAGTACAAATTAAAAGTGCAAAAGTATTTCATTTTTGGTTGAAACATTATTAAGTGTTATTTTCAACACCAAGCTTTTTATGACCTGTTCTGACCAAATGTTTATCCTCCAGAGCATTATGTTTGTGTGAAGTACCATTTCGATTACCTCCAAGTATGATAGTATTTGAGTTGTTCAGCTTCTTTTGGAAGGAGACAAGGATGTTTTGATAGATACATGGGTGATGCATTATTGATTGGGTCACCTGTAAGATACAATACTCTTTACAACCCCTGTTTGAATATTGGGTTAGTTTCTTTTCAATTTTTAAATTTTAGAACAAAACTATTGATCTTGAACCTTTACTCTGACATAAATTATTATGGTTGTGTTCATTTCCAGTGATGTGGAATGTGGTTTACTACATTGTGTTCATCAGAATGAAAAGTTGATGTTCTGGAAGGATAACTTTGCCCATGCAACCCCTGCCACTTTCCTCACCCTTGGATCCACTACATACATATGTCGTGGGGCCATGCTGGATGTGGGATTGGACATGCCTGATCCAGGAATGGTCCCTGATGGGGCCAAGTGTGGAGACAGAAAGGTAAGTTACAGTTCAAATATAAACCAACTTATGATGTCAGCTGTTTTCCACTGATTAATATTCTTGCACATACCCTGAAATAGTTTTACCAGTGAAATGTAAATGGAATGGAGAGAGAATGCAATTGTGGTTTTGTGGGTTTAACAACATTTTTCAGCACATGGTAAGCTATACATGGCAACTATTATATCTGGTGGAAAAGAACTCTTTATAAATACTACAGACCCACAATAAGCTACTGGCAAGCTTTCTCACATACCAACGTTGGCTGAGTACAAGACTCAAACCCATGAGGATAGAGGTGAGATGTCAGTGATCTGTGAAGGTGAGCTTCTTAGACCACTCAGCCACCTAAGACCTCTGAATAAAATGGTAAATGAAACAGGTAATGCAAATGAAAAAGAAAAATGCAAAATGATGAATGATTAACAAAACTAAGTGAAAGGATTTTTACATGTATTTCAGACTGGAACTGAAACCCCTTTTACATGATAATCCGAAATCGGGTTCTTTATACTGTTCTACTATTTCCCCAACATAACAGGCTGTAAAATTTTTGTAATAGCCACAATTAATGTAATGATGTCATAACTGGTAGTTGTCATCTGTACAATGTTTATTTGAATGAATAGAAATAAATTTGCTGACAGTCATTCTGCAGCTATATTTATACATTTGTTGCAGTTGCAATTATATATTTATTTATCATAAATTCAATTATGTCTTGAATTTTAAGACTTTTGTTTTACTAAAGCACACATTTAATAAGTCATAATTAGAAAACATTAGTTCTTTCCATTTTATGCTATGAAAAATAGAAATCCTAACTCTGCTAAACCCATTTGAAATGAAAAAAAGAAAGGAAAGGAAATGATGATGTGATCAATGTAAAATCAGAATGTATTTGTAATATTGATGATAAATCATTAGTTTGAATGTTGAAATAAATGAGATGCAAACTGAAACGTAAATATAAATTGAATGCAAATAAACATAAGTGAAATGCAAAATGAACACAAATGCAAAATGAGCACAAATGAAATGCAGATTTGGTAAAATATTCAGTTGTAGGGTCTGTAGAAAAATGTTCACAGTGCATGTGAATACCTGTTGTTCACAGGATGCACAGACTGTGTTCTATTTTGTAACAGTTGTTCCATAATAAATTAAGGTTTCAAATTCCATATATATTCAAGCATGCAGACAAATAAGCATTAATTCTGAAAGTATTCACAGATAACTTCATTTAATTTTTGAGGATTAGCTGAGCAAAGATAAATCATTGTCTTATATCTAATGCTTGAGCACATAACATTTGAAATTATATTTTAATCCAATTCTGAGTTGTCCTACAGTCTTATGTGGGTGCTTTTTTCATACAAAATTTGTTAAACACTTTTATAAATCTCCCTTTTTGTAAGTTTTGGTTACCAAAGCCCCTACATCAGTCAATGGGTTCTGTAAAATTGATATGACATGTGCATTAATGAAACATTTTCATCACAAGCAATGATAACCCCTCCCCCCCCACCACCACACAAGCAAAATCTTTTACAAAATATTGGCAGAATATTTACCAAGGATACCTTTGATAATAAGCTCACCTCCAAGTTTTTTTTAAATGAATTTATTAGGCTGTCCCTCTGTTCCTTTCATGAGAAAAAAACTGTACCCTAAATATTTTGCTGAATAAGCTGAAATGCTGTCATGTGTCTCCCATCGAATGCTTTAGCGGTTAAGTTCATACCATATGTAATGTGATTATGTTATTGTTATGTTCATACCACATGTAATGGGATTATGTTATTGGTAGGTTCATACCATATGTAATGGGATTATGTTATTGGTAGGTTCATAACATATGTAATGGAATTATGTTATTGTTATGTTCATACCACATGTAATGGGATTATGTTATTGGTAGGTTCATACCATATGTAATGGGATTATGTTATTGGTAGGTTCATACCATATGTAATGGAATTATGTTATTGGTAGGTTCATACCATATGTAATGGGATTATGTTATTGGTAGGTTCATACCATATGTAATGGGATTATGTTATTGGTAGGTTCATACCATATGTAATGGGATTATGTTATTGGTAGGTTTGTTCCACATGTAATGGGATTATGTTATTGGTAGGTTTGTTCCACATGTAATGGAATTATGTTATTGGTAGGTTCATACCACATGTAATGGGATTATGTTATTGGTAGGTTCATACCACATGTAATGGGATTATGTTATTGGTAGGTTCATACCATATGTAATGGGATTATGTTATTGGTAGGTTTGTTCCACATGTAATGGGATTATGTTATTGGTAGGTTCATACCATATGTAATGGGATTATGTTATTGGTAGGTTCATACCACATGTAATGGGATTATGTTATTGGTAGGTTCATACCATATGTAATGGGATTATGTTATTGGTAGGTTCATACCACATGTAATGGGATTATGTTATTGGTAGGTTCATACCACATGTAATGGGATTATGTTATTGTTATGTTCATACCACATGTAATGGGATTATGTTATTGGTAGGTTCATACCACATGTAATGGGATTATGTTATTGGTAGGTTCATACCACATGTAATGGGATTATGTTATTGGTAGGTTCATACCATATGTAATGGGATTATGTTATTGGTAGGTTCATACCATATGTAATGGGATTATGTTATTGGTAGGTTCATACCACATGTAATGGGATTATGTTATTGGTAGGTTCATACCACATGTAATGAGATTATGTTATTGGTAGGTTCATACCATATGTAATGGGATTATGTTATTGGTAGGTTCATACCATATGTAATGGGATTATGTTATTGGTAGGTTCATACTATATGTAATGTGATTATGTTATTGTTAGGTTCGTACCACATGTAATGGGATTATGTTATTGTTAGGTTCATACCACATGTAATGTGATGAGCTTACTGAGTAGTATAAAAGAAGTTAGATGGATTTACAAAACATCCTTGAAGGTTTTTGCATGACATGTTTCAGATTTGCAAGGACAAGAAGTGTGTTTACCTGAGTCACTTAAATTTGCCAAGTTGCCCGAATGGCTGTAATGAAGGGGTAAGTGTAATTCAAACATCCTTTTTGTTTGCCTACATTATTACAGATAGCAAGAATGTGGTATCATTTTTATATCAGATCTCATATCATTTTGTCTTTGGGATCCATGCCATGTAGTTGGGGAGACCATCAGAACACAAAAACTGAGTGAAACTGAACTCGTTATAAACTTTCAAATACATTGTTTTCTCTATAACTTCTCTCCATGTGAGGTTAGGGTTAAGGAAAATATGGTATTATGTTATAATTTGAAAACTTTTGTTGTTAAGTATATTTATTTTGTACTTAACTTTAGTCAATGATTGTAAGTAGTAAACAGATTGTTTACCTAGCAAAAGTTCAAGGCTAGTCTTGTTTATAGTTAAATTATTCTGCTGGAAGTCTTCACATTCTGTTATGATTTAGGCCAATTGTAAATGTGTATAAATAGGAATTTGATAAACTAATAATTCAGTCCTGTTTTAGACCAATCTGTCATATAATTTGAGAGGAATTATTTATTTAAAGTGTGCATATCAGTTACTAACTAAAGGTGCTTATTGACTTTTGGACTAGTACATTACTTTAGATTTTTGTGAATTTGCACAAAAATCATTCTGGATTGAATCATTGTCTTGTATCAGGACATTCAAGATTTATACTGGAAATCATTTGGAACATTCCATAATTTTGGACTCATTTGGGATTTAATTCACAATGCTGTTAAGTGTCTCTTGAATTTTCACTTTTCCAATATGTTATAGTTTTCATACATTCATACCAAATTTGGCATTATGTTACAGATAAAATATATACCAAATTTGGCATTATGTTATAATTCAAGTTCATAACAAATTTGGCATTATGTTCTAGTTTTCTTACATTCATACCAAATTTGGCATTATGTTATAGTTCAAGTTCATACCAAATTTGGCATTATGTTATAGTTCAAGTTCATACCAAATTTGGCATTATGTTATAGTTCAAGTGCATAAAAAATCTGGCATTATGTTAATAGTTTAATTACTTAAATGCATGCCAAATTCGGTACATCTTAGTACAGTTTGCAAGTCATACAAGATACATCTTAGTACAGTTTGCAAGTCATACAGGATATGTCATAGTACAGTTTGCAAGTCATACAGGATTCATTGTAGTACAGTTTGCAAGTCATACAGGATACATCGTAGAACAGTTTGCAAGTCATACAGGATACATCATAGTATAATTGCAAGTCATACAGGATACATAATAGTACAGTTTAAAAAACATGAAATACATCATAGTAAATTTTGCAAGTCATTTAAGATACATTATAGTAGAAGTTCATAAGAAATATTCCATACATGCCAACCATTACACTTTTGGCATAATCATTACATTTTTTTCACCGAATTTCATCCTATGCTCGCCTGAATGTGGATTATGCTTTTCCAGTATGTTCATAAATAAAAATAAAGCAATAAAAGTTGTGTTAGTAATTTATATTATCTTTAATTCCAGTCATCATAAAAAGTTGAGAATATTCTAAAAAGAAAGACTGATGCATAAGAATAGCATAAGAGCTAATTTGTCCATCATAGAGCTACATGTACTTTCTTAGTTTTTTATTTATAGCAGCTACATGACCCATTTCCAAGAAAACAGATAGGTTTCTTTAATTTGAAACTTTACCTCACAGATTCTTTATAGTGATAATGCATTTATGTAGCGGACCAGTCTTTTCTTGTAAAGAAAATGGAGCCAGATATTAAGTGAAATGGATTTTGACAGGTTGACTTGTGGGTGAAAATCCTTAGGGCAGTTGGGTCTTTTTAAACTTCAGAACTTATCCTAAAAAGGATAATTCATTACTACTTTAGAAATTTGTAATGAAGAATATAAGAGTGATGCTATACAGCAATCAGATTGAGGACAGAGTCTGTGGACTTTACATTCATTCGGCAAAAGTTATGGACAAGTAGACTAGCTAAAGTGAGCTTTAAATTTAAATAATTTTTCAGTATATTTTTATGTTTGTATTCTGGTTCTAATCCACATGGATTTTGCCCATTTATGCCAAGTATTTTGCCCTGCAGATCCAGGTTAGTAGTAAAAATAATTTATATTTTTTATAGAGTGTACTGTAATTATGGCATGTAATATATTAGCTACGATATTGTAACCTCAGCAAAGTAATGGCCATAATGTTAGTAATAGAAATACATCAATTTTGTTTTTTATGTTCAGATTATGCTTTTTTGCAACTTGTGTTAGCAAAAATTATGATTATACATCTCTCAGAGTTTGCATGTATGGTAATTTGCTGAATCATCATTTCAAACAAAAATTTGGAACATATATATGAAGAAATATATAAAAGAACTTTTTAATACCTATTTCATTTTTTTTTTAAAAGAAGAAAATAAGAAACATATACATCTGAAGAATCCATAAGCAGCCATAAAAGTTGTTTCCCTTTGTTTAATCCTTCTTCTGACACTGATAATAGATGCAGCAAGTGGCTTTTGTTTATGTTTACATTTTATAATATTATCATCATATTGTTGATTTCTTTTCTGATTCAAGAACATTTGCAAACTTGGAAAAAATTGCAGATAATGCAGGATGTGATATTTTTGGTGCTGTTCCTCGTTTAGCTTATAAATGTGTTAGTAATTCTAATAGTTTTTTTAATACAGAATTTGTAATAATGGAACACATGTTTTAAGAGACCGTTCTCCAGACAGAAGATGGCATGTGTAGGTGTAGATGCTGAATTGTTTTAACTAGGATAATTAACTTTTCTATTAGTGGTCATGATGAACAATAAGTGTATGGTTGAGAATAAATGCCTTTTTTCCTCGTCTTCCTTTCCAACTTCACAGTATGCAGTATACAAATACAATTTTCCAGAATTAAAATATAGCCATCATGGAAGATACACAGGTACATTTTTTATTTGCATGACATGGGAATGGATTTAACAGATGTATTAATTGGATAGCATTCTTTCTCACTCTCATATGATGCCAGAATCAGTTTTGTTCCATTGTCTGTCTCATTTCAAAGAATTAAAGTCACATCAGCATTATAATCCTTAAAGTTTATTAAAACCTTTTTTAAAGTTGCAAATAGTACAGGGCCCCGAGTGGCCGAGTGGTCTAAAGCGCTCTCCGTTACGGATCACTGCCATCTCACCTCAGTCTGTGTGGGTTCGAGTCTAGGATTCAGCCAATGTGGGTATGTGAGAAAGCTTGCCAGTAGCTTCTCGTGGGTTGGTGGTTATTTCCCAGGGTTTTCCTGGGTTCATCCTTCACCATTAATACTGGCCGCCATGTATAGCCTGTCATGTGCTGAAAAATGGCATTAAACCCTACAACAACAACAGCAAATAGTACTATGCATGGCTTTGAATTCCATAGACTATACATTGTGACTAAGACCCAAACATTTTAAAATTCCTTACTCAAATAGAAGATGGTCTTATTTCTCAGCTGAAACCTTGCTCTGCAACCAGTTTCACATCAATCATTTTGTCCATTCATCAGAACCCCAATAATTTTCTTTTTCTATTCTTGTTCAAAAATTTGTAGAAAACTGAGTCAAAAAGAGATTTGTGTCCATTTTCCAGAATCTTAAATCACACTGCTTGGATGCTGATGAAATAAGGATTAATTGAAGATTTATCTTGGTTTTTGTCATCTCCAGGTTTGCAATTCCAAAGGGCATTGCCATTGTAATGAAGGATATGCCCCGCCAAACTGTGATACTCCAGGAAATGGAGGCAGTATAGACAGTGGACCAATCAGTTTGCACAGTGAGTTTTGCACATGGACATTTTTATTCTAAAACATTTAAGACACAAATTTAAATAAATAATTATGTATTCTTTTCTTTCAAAATTACACAAAGTAATTATTTAGTTTAATTCTTTAATAATTCCAGAAAGATGTTATGTTAGATAGACTTTTTTTCCAACAACTACTTCAGTCTTATATTTTGTATTGTTATTGACAAGTCTTTACTGAAAGAAATTTGTACTATATGCTTTAATTGGGGTGGCTAAGTAAATGACAGGCAAACTGGCAATGAATGTTATGTGAAATGGTCTTAATCATTGGAAGTCATATGCATAATGTATAAAATATTTTATTGAAGTCAGCGCTTATTCTGTATTACACTGTCATGCTGTATATACTATACTGTCATGCTGTGTATACTATACTGTCATGCCATAAATACTATACTGTTACATTGTATATACTGTACAGTCATGCTGCATATAGTATACTGTCATGATGTATAGACTATACTGTCATGCTGCATAGACTATGCTGTCATGATGTATAGACTAATACTATACTGTCATGGTGTATATACAGCACTATCATGTATATACTGTACAGTCATGCTATATGTTATACTGTCATGACATATACACTATTTGGTCATGTTGTAAATATTATACTATCATGCTGTTTGTACTATACTGTCATGCAGTATATACTGTATGGTCATGCTTTAAATACTATACTGTTGTGCTGTATATACTGTACTTTCATACTGTATATACTGAATGGTAATGCTGTATATACTATACCGTAATGATGTATACACTATACTGTCATGCTGTATAGACTATACTGTCATGATGTATATACTATACTGTCATACTGTATAGACTATACTATCATGATGTATACACTGTACTGTTGTGCTGTATATAATATACTGTCATGCTATATATATTGTACTGTCATGATGTATATACTATACTGTCATGCTGAATGTACTATACTGTCATGCTGGATAAAACATACTGTCATGATGTATATACTATACTGTCATGCTGTATAGACTAAACTGTCATGTATACACTATACTGTTGTGCTGTATATACTGTACTGTCATATATATATATATATATATATATATATATATATATATATATATATATACACATACATACATACACACACACACTATACTGTCATGTTGTATATACTACACTGTTTTGCTCTTCTACACTTTGTCATATTTTTGCTGCCAAAGCAGGCGGAGACATGTCAGGCAAGTACAGAACTTGCTAACCTGCAGCTAATGCTTTGCTTTCTCAACCTTCATCCCATCAACACCTTTCTCCAAGGCCTTGGTATCATTAACTGGGCTGCATTCAATAAGAAATAATGTTACAGTTAAAATTTGATTGTTTGATAGTTATGTCTCAGTTGTTAAAATGAAAGATAAGAATCAAAAGAACTCACCCATTGTGACAAAATTACGCTAAAAACAAGTGTCACCACAGAAGAGTTTGTGCAAGGACAGATCATTTTACCGAGGTGTGGGGAACCTGTGCTTGTCACATGGACATGTCAGTTACCCTGTTGCTTATTCTAAACTTGTTCTCACTGTTTGGACTAAATGTGTGTTTTTAACAAAGGCAAATAATAACTGTTGTTCAGTTGATGTACAAGAAATTCAGTTTCATTGTCTTCAAAATTCTGTGCATTTTTTTCATACCATGTTAGAAAATTCTTGCATAGACCAGACAGTTCAGTGTTCAGGCCAGGTCATGCCTTTGTGCCATTCACACTTTTTTGGGAGATAACTCAATGCCCTTAACTCTGATTGGTCAGAATGAATCAGTACAAAATGTACTTCATTTCTAATACCACAGTTTACTCACAGCTATTAAAAAAAAGCTCACAGTGGTGTTTTTTATTTAAGTTTTCCATAACTTAAATTGGTTACCATCTATGGTTGCTTCAGCACAAAGTACATTTTGGCAAGATCATTCTCACCTTTTTTTAACAGTTATTCATATGTATGTAACTTGGAGCAGCCAAAAAATTAGGTGCAAGTCTTTTGCTCTTTACACTATTTGTATGTTGCAAATTTCTTTCACAAAATAGCTGCAAGTTCATGGCTTGACCACATGTAGGAGTTGCTAGTACAGTTGTGTCTATATTTGATCCCTTTGGTTGGTTGGTTTTGCTCTTATCCAGTTGCAAAGTTCCTTATTAGAACCAATTAGAACTGGACTTTGTGGCAAGCATATTGTTTGCAATGAAACAGAGGTCCACTGCAGCTGTTTTAGGTGGTGGTTGTGGTTACTATTACACAGAACTTTTGTATTATTTAAATAAGCAGAGCATCTTGCTGTCCAAGATTCTGATATGATAACCCTATCTGCACCTTGGCAGATTGAACAGATATTTTAGTGCTTTGTCATGAGTTGCCTCCCACAGTATGTAATGCCAACTAACCAGTAGCATGTAACAGTAGTATATTGTACATCAGTCAAAAATGGTGGAAGCAATTGACCTAAAAAGTGTACTTTGTAAGTTTAACGTCGAAAGTGTGACTACATACTAAAGGGAAGCCATTACAGGTGTACTTGAGTGAAACGTATTTGTACAAACATGGACAGCAGTGGAAAGTTGCTTATGTATCAGTCCATTCAAGCTGCGTGTTCCCTTTGTCTCGATCATGTTGGAACAGTGTTCAGATCTGAACAACTTAATTTTGATTGGATGCGGTGGCTTGCCACCGCATCCAATGGAATTCACAGACCTGAAGCACAGAAATATCTGCACGATATGCCAAGGTGTAGGCAGGGTTATTATATCAGAACCTTGGCTAGCAAGGATGTCAGCAGAGATGCTGCCAAGCCTTCAGATCATGAGATTCTCACAGAATGAGATTTATGCAATTTTATTAAGCTCATGGAGGACATGTTGTTTAATGTTTGCCTACAAGCTCTTGTACAATTGAAAACGAGTATGGTTTTTGCAGTAACTATTGAGGAGATTCCAATTGAATAGACTCTGAGACTTTAGAGGGTTGTTGCAAATTGAGTGTATGTGTGTGTATGTGATTTGGACTTTTCACGTAGCTTTAACAGTTTTTCAGTCATATCGGTATGATGTCTGTAGTGTGGCAGTTTATGGTGATGTCTAGCACTGGGGCATCATGCTGCATACATACACATGATGTCCCACCCTGACTTAATTATCCTGACACCAGGCTTACTAGTCCTAACACTAACCTTTTAATGCTGAGGGCCAAGCCAGTCAGCTGTTAGTACCATTTTTATGTCTTTGGTATCACTCTGCAAGGGTTTTGAACCCAAATCTGAGGCGAATACTCTAACCACTAGGCCACCAGAGTGGGTTTTGCAAATTGATCCACTGATAGCAGTGAAGGAATGTACAGAATATGAAAGGTCAGTAGTAGCTGTGAGTCATGTCAAAACTTGAGATAAGTTGTTAGTTTTCTTTTGGAAAGTGGGTGAGACAGGAAGATCATACTTTGAGCACAATACTTTGGAGGAGCATAGATCGAATGTTCTCACCCAGACAGACAAAAAGAGCAGAATGTGGTGATGCAAAAATTATTTGGCATCTCAGAATCTTGACACGTGAAAGGCGAACAAAGTCGTTAAATGCTTGTTGTGCATCTTTCAGCTGTCATTCAGTAATGTTATCTCACCCCACCTCTGGAGGTAGTTGTGAGGTACCTCCTCCCCCATATCTGACGGCATTTCTGAGCTAGTTTACTAGGTGATCCTGCTGACTGTATAAGACATTAATATAGAATAACATTGCCATTAATGCTTGCTTTTAAGTTTAGTACAACTGAAAGCAACAAAAGACCCTGGGCTGCTCTTGCATAATGCACCAGCAGATTAGGGTCTGTTTTGCTCTGGGGATTGCTTCTAAGAAACTGTATAGACCCAGATTTGCTGCCAGTGCATTAGACGGTAACTGACCTGCGTCTGTTCACTTTGCAGTTGGATTTGACTAATAAGCATGTATTTACAGTATTATACTATTATGATGCAGTATTATATTCTGTTGGCCCCTCAGCTGTGACAATTACCTTTTATTCTAGACCTATAAGCAATCTTAACCCAAAGAAACACAATTCTTGGCCTGAACACTGTATTCAATAGAAATGAATATTAGCTGCCTCAGCTGTGGAAAACATTATTATTATTGAATGCATTTACACTGCAAAATCCATGTTTTTATCATTTTCACCTTTGCAACCAAAATCCTATATAAATCACAGTTGGAATTCCTTTAAAAGGTGATGTCATAGTAAAAAAAGTACAAAAGGCACACAATGTTAGTGACATGAAAGTATTGTGGTTGCATATTGCTTATTTAACTTAATTTATTATAAAATTTCAGTTTTAATATTTGTGTTTATTTTAATTTTAATATCTGTGTTTAATTTGTACCCAGTTGCAACCAGCATTGACACATATAATGTGGAAGCATATCTTTGTCAGAGCTGATTACTTGAAACTATGCATAAAAAGAACAGTATAGACCCTGATCTGCTAACACACTATACAACATGGCAGATAGGAGTCTACCTATGACAGTTGGATGAGGATTATGTAGTAAAAACAAGGTATTGAAGTTAGGGAGCCATGATGGCTCGGTGGTTATTTCGACAAACTCGCAACCCAACATGTCTCAGGTTTTAATCCTGCCTACATCAGCCCATTTCAGTGGTGTGGTGTGTTTTAAGAGCAAAAAATGGCCATGCAGGTCTGTCAGAAGCAGTGGTGATTCTTCTAATAAACCTATTACCATGAACATGTAGGTGTGTCAGAAGCAGTGGTGGATCTTCTAATCTGATTTTTTTTACCTGTGGCCATGTAGGTCAGTCAGAAGCTGCAGTGGTTTTTCTAATAGGCATTTTACCCATGGCCATGCAGGTCAGTCAGATGCTGTGGCCATATATGTCTGTCAGAAGCTGTAGGGTTCTTATAATATACATTTTACTTCTGGCCATTTTGGTTAGCAGGAAGCTACTTTTGTTCTTCTAATTGACATTTTACCTGTGGCCATGTAGTTCTGTCAAAAACTGTGGTGGTTCTTCTGATAGACATTTTACCTGTGGTCATTTAGGTCAGTCTGATGCTGTGGTGGTTCTTCTGATAAACATTTTACCTGCGGTCATTTAGGTCAGTCTGATGCTGTGGTGGTTCTTCTGATAAACATTTTACCTGTGACCATTTAGGTCAGTCAGAACCTGTGGTGGTTCTGTTAATAAACATTTTACCTTTGGCCATGTAGGTCAGGCAGAAGATGTGGTTCTTCTATTCTGACTTTTGTCAAGTTTACTTAATTTTTCAAAGTCATGTGAGATTGTTTCTGGCTGGACAAGCAGTGGTCATGTTCTAGATCCATCAGTTTTTGTCACTGTTTTTTTCTTTCTTTTTCACACCCATTTTTGAGAAGCAGGCACTTTTTATAGGGTTCACACTGTGTGTGTGTGTGTGTGTGTGTGTGTGTGTAGCAAGCATATTGCTTGCAATGAAAGGATTACTTTTGAAAATCCACAAACTCATTTTTTAATTTCATGTGGACTTATCTGAACAATATTCAGCTACATAATCCAATTATATTAATATGTTTGCTTAGTTTTACTCAAGTTTTCTTTGTTATAAACAGAAGCTTTTCATAGCAGCTTAGCTCTCTTCTGTTTTAATACACTTTTCTGTTTTTATAACCAGAATTTTTTTAACATAATACTGCATTTGCTGTAATTGTTAAATTTATGCCTCAGGAGTATTGAGTGAAATGTCAGTTTAGGAAGAAGATTCATGAATCCCAGTTTGGTAAATAAAACCTCGTGAAAAGGCAGAAGAGTTCTATGAATATTAGTTTTAGTATTAAAGTTTCTCTTCAAGACACTGTCCATGATGCTGAAACTACTCAGTATGGTACCAGTACTTTTTTCACTATAAGGCTGTTCATATTATCAAGGTTTCTGAAATAAGGCTGTTCATATTACCAAGTTCCTCTATAAAGTGGATATTGTGATGGATCCTGTTTTATTAAGTGGCAGTAAAATTGTGTTTAATGTGTTTCTTTATAAGATAGTTTCACTATAATGCAGAACAATTGATGGATCCTATGGGTGGCATTACAATGAGGGGCTACTGATTACAATGTGAGAACTTTTAGAATGGACAAAATGCATTCAATTTTAATGCTTTAACACAAAATTAGATTCATTACCTTCAGAAATTAAACTGATATTCGCTAAATTCTGCATTAGTAAATTTCATCATACATAGGGCAACATCAGAAAACTTTGTATTCAATTTAATTGCTTTGTTTCACTTTTATATAAGGGATGACTAGACACACATAAATGCTTAGAAAACTTTGTATTCAGTTTAATTGCTTTGTTTCACCTTTATATAAGGGATGGCTAGACACATAAATGCTTAGAAAACTTTGTATTCAGTTTAATTGCTTTGTTTCACCTTTATATAAGGGATAACTAGACACACATAAATGCTTAGAAAACTTTGTATTCAGTTTAATTGCTTTGTTTCACCTTTATATAAGGGATGACTAGACATATAAATGCTTAGAAAACTTTGTATTCAGTTTAATTGCTTTGTTTCACCTTTATATAAGGGATGACTAGACACACATAAATGCTTAGAAAACTTTGTATTCAATTTAATTGCTTTGTTTCACCTTTATATAAGATTAGATTACTTAAAATTGGATATCCAGCAGTATGTAATAAGTTGTGGCTGCCTTTTCAATTTAACTCTGAATTTTTGGAACATTGTACTTTATATGATCTGCCATATCAACTTGATATTAGTTTTTTGAATTAGTAAAGGGTAATCCACAATATCAATTCATCAATCTTGAGCAGTTAGTTTATTTGTTTCAAATTCAAGAAGTCATCATTTTTCACCCTCTCTGAAAAGGAAGGAAGAAAAAGTTCTAACAGGATAAGGGTCCCATGTCCGTCATCAGGCATTCAGAGTCCACCATCGATTAACAGCTGTTTGCTGTTGCTGCTCCTTATAACCTGACTCGAGGAAAGTCATAGACAGTTTCCCAAGATCTAGTTGGTCCTAAACGAAAATGGTGCCTTTCAAGCATCAAACATGACCACCACAGTCAAGTTCAGTAACTTAGGTTTATAAAAAATGCTATTATGGATTGAACCAAATTTAAGCTGATATGTCTTCTTGTTAGGCTTCGACAAGCTTAAAGACTTTCTGTCCATAATATGAAGTTACGGTCAAAGGCAATGACTGTTGTTGTTGTGGGGTTTAACGCCATTTTTCAGCACAAGATAGGCTATACATGGTGGCCAGTATTAGTTGGTGGAGGAAGAACCCGGGAAAACCCCAGAAAGAACCACCAACCCACAAGAAGCTACTGGCAAGCTTTCTCACATACCATCATTGGCCGAATACAAGACTCGAACCCACGCAGACAGAGGTGAGATGGCAGTGATCCGTAACAGAGAGCACTTTAGACCACTCAGCCTCTCGGGGCCCCCAAAGGCGATGACAAAGATTTTTGTACTGCACTTGTGAACATGTTAACTCAGATGCAAATCTGGAATATCTTAATTTAATACTCATCAGTTAAAATTCTGGAAAGAAATGGACTTCCTGCAAATGATTTTCAGCCAGTAGAGCATCATTTGTTCCTTGAGGGACTCTTTATATTTTTAGGCTAATTCTGTGATAACCTATTTTAATTTTTAAAGTTTTATTTGCAGTGACTAACTTTGTAAGTGTTGTTTGAAGTGATTTGATTTTGATTTGTATAGGTAGAAACTTGTGGTGACTACTAACAAACATCCCTATGAAGTTGAAATATTTTTATTTAGTTTCAAATAAATATGCATTACTCTTGAAAATCTTCAGTATTTGTTGGGGAATGGTGGACTCTGATATTTAATAATATATCATAAAATTATTTGTTTGTTTGTTGAAATAATTACTACTGTAACAGTAATATATAATAAGAAGTAATCAATAATTATGAATAAGGTGCTAGTTCAAGTTTCTCCCTGCTGTTATAACATTAAGATGTTTAATCTTCTGATTAAACAAAGATATGAAAATATTTATATATTCAAGTGAAAAGGTGAGAATTTATGTCCCCAAATAATCTATAGATTTGTTCCTGTTTAAAATTGAGGAAAGTGGACACTGGATGAATTTTGTAATGAAAGAAAGGAAGTTTGGGATTTTGGGACTGATCTAAGATTATACAATGCCTTTTACCTTTTGCTCTTAGTATTTATTTACAAAATCAGCATATAAAATAGTTAAAGGTTTAAATGTATTTGAATATGATATATTTTTTTCTTTTAAATACATAGTTTCTGTGTCTGAATGAATTAGATTCCAACATTATTTTGGAATATTAAAATGGAGCTTTTCTTACAGTCCTTATGTTGTTGGTCGTTTTTCATTCATACATAAGTGAACTAACAAAATAACATGCAAGATTCATTCTTGGTCTAATTTTGTAAAATTTTAAGTTGACTAAAACATAAAGAAATGAATGATACGGTCGTTTGTGATAGAATTTCAATCGATATTTTTTAATAGAAAAATATCAATAGTCTAATGCTAATAATAGTTCTTATCTAAGAGGGTAACTCCGTCACTATATGCATGGATGTAAAAGAGTAAATATGGCATCTACTATTTCATTAAGCATCGTAACTATTTTACAAACTATTCTTTGTGGATTTGAATCCGATATAATTGATACAGTTGTTACATTATTTTGTTCTGGTACATTTTAGGCTCCAATTCCCTGCTTGTTGGACTACTGGTGTTTTTCCTGGTTGTGCTACCACTGCTGGGGATCAGCATATTCCTAGTGTATTACTTCAGAAGGAAGCTTCGCAGCTGGTGCAATGTCCATATCATGACGTTCAAGGCCTCGTATGTATGCAAAATAAAAGAATTCAGTACAGCATTCAACTATATGCTGGCAAAAAAATCCAGATGGTTAGATTGTCTTTTTATTTCATTCTAATAATGAAATTTTTCCTTCGGAGTCCAGGATCATGAAACTAATTAGAGATGATTTGATAGGATGTGATCATCAGTAAATCAAACTATCTTCCTTTAGACTACAAGATGCTACTTGAATCAAAACATGAATTGAAACTATGTAAACTCTGCTGAACTTAATTGTTGTTGTTGTGTCTCTTTGGTTCCATTGAATGAAATGAACCACAAGGTCACTTAAAATATGTATGAAAATTATCCATCTCTTGTGACCCATATTTTGATTCACGGACTTTAGTTAAAATTTTTTTTTTTTTTTTTTAGACTGTTCATATTAAAATCATTCCGTTATATCATTGTATACATCCTTATTAGTGTTACACCCATACAACCAATGACGGTCATGATATGAGTCTATGGTATTAAAATAAGTAACAGAAAAGAGTGAAAGACAACAAGCTTTGTAAAATTCAACAAATAATTTTTTTCCCTCAAATACAAAATGAAAAGAAGAAAAAAGAACTTACAGTATTGCCAATTAAATCCCAAAATAATCCAAGAATTACAGACACAAGTCCTAGTAATTTAAAGTCCTAAATAAAATTAAATAAAAGCCCAGAATAAATCCAAAAACTGAAGACAATGATGTGTCTGTGGTGGCTTATAAAGTGTTGATGTGTCAACAGTATTTTGTTAAATGGGGTTGATTTCCTTGTGAATGAGAACATAAATAATCCAAAAATTGGCTATAGACCAATCTTGAACGGAATCATCCTTCTCTCAGTCTCACTATTCAACAGACCGTTCTGGTGGCCTTGTGGTTAGAGCATCCACCTCAGATGCATGAGGTCGTGGGTTCAATCCCCAGCCGAGTCATGCCAAAGACTTAAAAATGGTACTAACAGCTGCCTTGCTAGGCACTCAGCATTAATAGGTTAGTGTTAGGACTATTCAGCCTGGTGCCAGGATAATGTAACTGGGTGGGACATCATGCCACATGTCTGTGGCATGATTCCCCAGTGCTAAACATCACTATAAACTGCCACACTGCAGACATTGTAGTGATATGACTGAAAATTTGTTAAAGCTACGTTAAATATCCAAATCACACACACACTATTCAACATCACCATAGTACAGGCACATGCACCAGTGTGAAAACATTACGATGAAAACATTAAAGAATTCTATCACCAGCTATAAGAATTGCTTGACAGGGTTCCTAAGATGAACAACCTCATGGTTCAAGGGAGCAGGTTTTCTGAGATACGACCCAAATCCCATGTAGTTTTGGCAGGAACTCATGGCCATTATGCATTCTAAAAGTCAAATGACAGAGGCCTTCAACTATTGGAATTTGCCAAATGTAACCTCTTGGTTGTTGCCATCACACTATTTCCAGGAAGCCATTCAAATCCAGATGATGGATGTGGCACTCACATAGCTGCCAACCCTCATGATTTTTGCATGAATTTCATGACTTTCTACAGGATTCATGAATTCACGTCACATGCCAAAAAATCACAAATTCCCCAATTCTCAATTATTTTATATTTTCCCATTAAGTGCTAGTCGTGATATTAGCCGTTGCCAAAACAGTTTGGCACTGCTAGTCGTGATATTAGTAGAACTATAGCCAATTGGTACCATTGGCCCGGTAGCATGCATTTTAGCGTATTTTAATCTATATGTATAAGTAGTTTTACAAATGCTTTTGAAAGAAACCGGGGCCAAACCGGACTTTTTCTCCATGCATGTGCTGCCAACACTGGTTTGAATTACTATTTGGCATTGCATCTTTAAAATGTATTGCACAAAAAGTGACGTTTACTTTGGAATATACCAAACATTTGCCGTGCATTCAGCCATCAAATACCAATATACATCATGCTTTTTGTACACAGTGTGCCACAAATTTTAGCACTGGGCGTGGTGGCAGAGACAATGTGAGGAAGCACATTGGTAGCAAAAAGCACTTAAAAGTTGGGAAACTATGAAGACAGCTTTTTTGAGTGTTGGAATGTTTTTAGATTGAAAGATTAGCATATATTGTAATTTGCTTGAGTTTTCCATGCATGCGATGACACCACTAATCGTTCACCGTTCAACGTTTCATCTTCTGGATTAATACCATTTAGTAATTAAACTACAGTGCAGTTAAAATGTTTTGACCTCTAAGGGAAAAGATTTGTATTCCACAAAAAGTGAAGTATAGATTGGAGTACACCAAAATTTGGCCAAGCGTTCAGCCATCAAACATTGATGTACATTATGCTTTTCACACAGTAGTGTGCCAAGAATTTTACAGTTGGGAATATGCACAGGGGCTGGTATTGTTGCTTTTAATTTACCTGTCATGTATGTACATGTAGTAATATTATTATAAGTACATGTATGAAAGATAAATTGTAAGCAACAAAACGAGCCATTTGAGGTATGTGGCAGAACGATGTGAAACAGCTATAGTACCCACAGCAGATTTCAGTTTTGGAGTACTTTAAGCCACCTACTCAAGTCCTGCATGCTACCAATGATGAAGCATTGTTTGTGAGCTTTCTTGGTGAACATAAGCTGTCTTTCTTAGTTGGAAATCAGCAACAGTGACAGTGAAAGATTATTTCCTATTGTAAGAAAAAATAAGACAAACTTTAGGTGCTGAAAATTTGCAGCAATTTAATCACCAAGATTAACTAGAAGTCTAAACTATTTTGAAACCAAATTTACCATAGCCTGATTGAGGAAGTTCAAGACTGCCACAGCATCATATCATGACAAATAGTGTGTTGTGTAATTTCAGTAAATTGGCTGCAAATATAGTAGTTCATGTATTCAGTGTAAATAATATGTTTTAGTTTTTTGGGAGGATTTTCATATAATGTATTACTGACCATCAAAGTGGATGGAGTTAGTGTCATGATATAATTTTTCACTAATTGTGTTGAAAATTCACTAATTTGTATCCCACGTTTCACTAATTGCGAGTCTGGAGGGTTGGCAGCTCTGCGTTCAACAGACACCAGAGATAAGAACCAACTTTACTGCATTCTTGTCAATTGCAGGTTCTGAAACAATGTGAATCCATTGATAAACTGGTGTGACCATGCCTTGCTAATGTTAAGTTTTTTGCTGAAACTTAAAAAAATACAGAAGCTTTCAATCCAAATGATTAAGTATGACCTTGAGAAGCTGAAGAACCCTCTGGTACATGAAGCCTTTCACCAAAAATTGGTTGGAACTTTACTTATGAGGATGCTGCAGGAGGATGTCAAGTGCCTCACAGAGGGATTTCATGAGGCCATTCATGAAATACCAAGTGCTTCGCAGAGGGATTTCATGAGACAATTCATGAAATCCCAAGTGCCACATGAAGGGATTTCATGAGGCCATTCATGAAATGCCAAGTGCCTCACAGGGTGATTTCATGAGGCCATTCATGAAATGCCAAGTGCCTCACAGAAGGATTCAACGAGGCCCTTCATGTAATGCCAAGTGCCTCACAGAGGAATTTTATGTGACAATTCATTAGTAGCATATCACTTACTTGGAAATGAAGGTGGAAGAAAAAAACATGGATCAACAATGATATGTTGGACCATTGTGGCAAAAGACAATCTAATCAGACCAAGAAAGTAGACCATCAAGCTGCAGCAGACAACAGACCAGTAAATTGCTTGATGAGGAGAAAAATGAGGAAAGCTAAAGAAACCTTGATAAGCAAAAAATGTGATAATTAAAACAAGGAATGCACACAAATGATGGCAAACAGTTTTCCAAACTATCAAACATTTATAAGGAAGCAACAGCTAAAAAAGTCAGTGATACAGGATAAAGCAAGAAGCCTTCTAACTGAACTAGTTGAGATACTGAAGAGATGAATGAATGCTTTAATTCTTCTACACTCATGTTTCCAAAAGGTGGCTCATATGTGACCAGTGTACCCTACTTTACACTGAAAGACACAAACTTCATCATCTGGGGAGAAAAGAGCTAGAGGCATCAATGTAGTCATTCAAGCTAAGCAGGTATAGACATCATTCCTGCAGATCTCATCGGAGCAAGAAGTTATGCCATGAGTGATTCATTGTTCAAATAAGCAGTGAAATCTGGAAGACAGGGAAATGGCCAGAGTCACTTCCTCATCATAACAGTGATAATGAAATGCATAGACTACTGAACCATCCCTGCAAGAACAGATTGAAACCCCAATGGAGAGAGGAAGCCATTGCTAAAGATCATGAAGGCATCACTGCTTAGACTACTGAACCATCCCTGCAAGAACAGACTGAAACCCCAATGGAGAGAGGAAGCCATTGCTAAAGATCATGAAGGCATCACTGCTTAGACTACTGAACCATCCCTGCAAGAACAGACTGAAACCCCAATGGAGAGAGGAAGCCATTGCTAAAGATCATGAAGGCATCACTGCTTAGACTACTGAACCATCCCTGCAAGAACAGACTGAAACCCCAATGGAGAGAGGAAGCCATTGCTAAAGATCATGAAGGCATCACTGCTTAGACTACTGAACCATCCCTGCAAGAACAGACTGAAACCCCAATGGAGAGAGGAAGCCATTGCTAAAGATCATGAAGGCATCACTGCTTAGACTACTGAACCATCCCTGCAAGAACAGACTGAAACCCCAATGGAGAGAGGAAGCCATTGCTAAAGATCATGAAGGCATCACTGCTTAGACTACTGAACCATCCCTGCAAGAACAGATTGAAACCCCAATGGAGAGAGGAAGCCATTGCTAAAGATCATGACGGCATCACTGCTTAGACTACTGAACCATCCCTGCAAGAACAGATTGAAACCCCAATGGAGAGAGGAAGCCATTGCTAAAGATCATGAAGGCATCACTGCTTAGACTACTGAACCATCCCTGCAAGAACAGACTGAAACCCCAATGGAGAGAGGAAGCCATTGCTAAAGATCATGAAGGCATCACTGCTTAGACTACTGAACCATCCCTGCAAGAACAGATTGAAACCCCAATGGAGAGAGGAAGCCATTGCTAAAGATCATGAAGGCATCACTGCTTAGACTACTGAACCATCCCTGCAAGAACAGACTGAAACCCCAATGGAGAGAGGAAGCCATTGCTAAAGATCATGAAGGCATCACTGCTTAGACTACTGAACCATCCCTGCAAGAACAGATTGAAACCCCAATGGAGAGAGGAAGCCATTGCTAAAGATCATGAAGGCATCACTGCTTAGACTACTGAACCATCCCTGCAAGAACAGATTGAAACCCCAATGGAGAGAGGAAGCCATTGCTAAAGATCATGAAGGCATCACTGCTTAGACTACTGAACCATCCCTGCAAGAACAGACTGAAACCCCAATGGAGAGAGGAAGCCATTGCTAAAGATCATGAAGGCATCACTGCTTAGACTACTGAACCATCCCTGCAAGAACAGACTGAAACCCCAATGGAGAGAGGAAGCCATTGCTAAAGATCATGAAGGCATCACTGCTTAGACTACTGAACCATCCCTGCAAGAACAGACTGAAACCCCAATGGAGAGAGGAAGCCATTGCTAAAGATCATGAAGGCATCACTGCTTAGACTACTGAACCATCCCTGCAAGAACAGACTGAAACCCCAATGGAGAGAGGAAGCCATTGCTAAAGATCATGAAGGCATCACTGCTTAGACTACTGAACCATCCCTGCAAGAACAGACTGAAACCCCAATGGAGAGAGGAAGCCATTGCTGAAGATCATGAAGGTTTGACTGTAGGAAGAAGCAACGTGGAATGAATATTCAAGAAATTTTTGATTTGTGACAAATATGCTTGACACCAATTTGAACTGTTCCTTATATTAAAACACTTTAGGGATGTTCTTGACCATGTTTGACATGGAAAAGACCATGTTTAACATGGAGAATAATTTCACAAATATCATTCAAGAACTATACAGAAACTCAGAAAGTGCAATCCTCATAAATGGTATGGTTGGGGAGTGGGTTTGTTTTATTGGCAATAGTGGACGTGCATCAAGGCTTTCTGTACCCTATGCTGTTTAACAGAATACTTGAAAACATCATAACAGAGGTCTTAGAGTAGCCACAGAGGAAGTGGCATTTTTTGAGGATGAGTCATCACATGCCTCCATTTTGCATTGATGGATTTGCAGGCTGAGATACAGAGTAAGCAAGGCTGACAACAAAAACAAAGTCACACCACTAATTAAAAGGAAATCACACTTGACATCACTACATAAAACAAAGTCAAACTTTTCATACTACCTCAAAGTCACACCTTTCATAACTACCTGAAACAGTCAGACTTCTCATTACTACATAAAACAAAGTCACACTTTTCATCACTACTTGAAAGTCACATTTTTCTTCATTACCTGAAACAGTCACATTTTTCATCGCTATCTGAAACAGTCACACTTTTCATCACTACCTAAAACAAGTCACATTTTTCATCACTACCTGAAACAGTCACACTTTTGATCACTACCTAAAACAAAGTCAGACCTTTTGTCACTACCTAAAACAAAGTCACATTTTTCATCACTACCTGAAACAGTCACATTTTTCATCACTACCCATAACATTCAGACTTTTCATTGCAACATAAAACAAAGTCACACTTTTCATCAATACCTGAAACAGTCACATTTTTATCACTATTTGAAACAATCATACTTGTCATCACTACCTGAAACAGTCACATTTTCCATCACTACCTGAAACAGACTTTTCATCACTACCTGAAACAAAGTCACATTTTTCATCACTGCCTAAAACAGTCACATTTTTCATCACTACCTAAAACAAGGTCAGACTTTTCGTCACTACCTGAAAGTCACATTTTTCATCACTACCTGAAACAGTCATATTTTTCATCACTACCTGAAACAGTCACACTTTTCATCACTAGCTAAAACAAAGTCAGTCTTTTCATCACTACCTGAAACAGTCACATTTTTCATCACTACCTGAAACAGTCACACTTTTCATCACTACCTAAAACAAAGTCGGACTTTTCATCACTACCTGAAACAGTCACATTTATCATCACTACGTGAAACAGTCACACTTTTCATCACTACCTAAAACAGTCACTTTTCATCACTACTTGAAACAAGGTCACACTTTTCATCACTACTTAAAACAAAGTCCTTCATCACTACCTGAAACAAAGTCAAACTTTTCATCACTAGCTGAAACAAAGTCAGACTTTTCATCACTACCTGAAACAAGATCACACTTTTCATCACTACCTGAAACAAGATCACACTTTTCATCACTACTTAAAAACAAAGTCTTTCATCACTATCTGAAACAAAGTCAGACTTTTATGGACACTAATACTGTTAGTATTTCCATATGCCTGTGAAACCTGACTTTAAAGAAAGACACTGAAAGGTAAATGTGCTGAATGATAAACAAAGACACTGATAGAAGAAGATTTCTTGAACCATGGTAATAAAGATACAACTGATTGCAAAACAAAGAAAGTGTTTGACACCATCCAGTCAGCCTTTGGCAACCATGATGACCTCATAACAGTCATAAATAAGAGAAAGCTCCATTGGTTTAGTCACATCACATGATCATCATCAGTAATGGCCAATTCCCTCTCACAAGTTTCTGTCAGTGGCAAAAGAAATGGGGATGCCAATGCAAGAACTGGCTTGAAAACTTCATGGAATGATAATGTCACTTAAAGAAGCATTGCAAGATGCAAAGGACTGCAGTGTCTGTCAGGGGACACCATAAGTAGCACCCAAATAATCTCACTGAAATGGACATGTGATCTCTGTATAAAGACAATGAAGATTTATATAATATACATGTATTTGCCATCAGATATTGCTGTTTTTACTTCAAATACAAAATGTTGCAATAATTTCTTGAAAACCATTGAAGAGAATTTGACTGCATGAAGACGTCTCAGCTTTGTACAAAATGTTGTTGATCCACCTTCAGATGTGGACACCATTACTAAAAATGGATGAATATTTAAACTGCTTCCTCCCCAAAGTCATTAAAAAGAATTTGACCAACTTTGGCAAAAGCTATCTAGGCATGAAGTCTTGTAAACTTTGTAAAATTTTGCTGATCTACCATAAAATAATGCCAACACTGCTAAAAATTAAGAACCTTTTAAAGAAAGCTTTATTTCAAAAGCTTATTAGACAGAAAGCAACCTGGCATAAAGACCTTCAATGTTTATACAAATGACACCAATCCATCTTTAGATAAAACCACCCTTGCTTGAATTGAGACAAAATTTTTAAAAGACGTTCTCATAAAGCACTGAACCGAAATTGACCAGATTTGACAGAAAGTATTCAGGCCTTTTAAATTTATACAGGAACTGTGGATCAGTCATAAAAAATAAACTTGCAATACGAAAAATAGAAAAACTCACAAACTGTTGAATAAAATATGAGAAAAATTTTCAGCATTCTGATGTGTAAGCATTTCAGTTTGTACAAATGATGCCAATCTGCTATCAAATATCAACACTGTTACTAATAATAGAAAAACATTTATAATCAGTTTTGCAAAAACTGATGAACATAATTTGACCAAATTATCCAGAAACATTGTAGCAAGAAGGACATGTATGTTTGTACAGATAATGTGATCTGCTTTTAGTGTGGCATTTTTGTCAAATAGATAAACCTTTAAGTAATTTCTCAAAAAAGATCAAGAGAACTTTACAAGATTTCACAGAAAACCTCGTAGCATCAGTCCCTTTAAGTCTGCACAAAAGTTCTGTCATTTAGTAAAGCTGCTGATAGTAAAAAATAAAAAAGATTCCGTGTCAGAAAGAAACATACTACCCAAGATTACTTGGCCTATTGCCCTTTTTTTTTGGCATTTAGGCATATGTAAAGCAGGTGAACTATTCCAGGCCTACATGGGGCTCTTGTTCTATTTTCTTGTTTTATTTTTTTGGCATGCCTTGTTAGTTTAGTGGACTGTATGAGGGTAAGGTGTGTATATATATGTGTGTGTGTGTGTGTGTATATATATATATATATATATATACACACACACATATGTCACTTAAGTGCAAAAGTAAGCATGGTATCCTTGGATATGACTCATTTATCCCTGTTATTTAAACTCTTTTTTATGGATATTTTCAGCCGCCCTAGTCG
The DNA here is from genome assembly GCA_028554795.2 of Sinohyriopsis cumingii. Lineage (NCBI taxonomy): Eukaryota > Metazoa > Mollusca > Bivalvia > Unionida > Unionidae > Sinohyriopsis > Sinohyriopsis cumingii. The sequence continues at coordinate 1,370,982 of JAPYKE020000066.1, read as the reverse complement.
ACCTCAGCGTCCCAGTAGACCACCACCACGTCCTACAAGAACTCCTGAAAGAGCACCCTCAGATGTGTCCACAACATCACAGAGCAAGAGACCCAAGGTCCCCATGAAAAATGGCAATATTTCCATTGAGATATCAGACCCTGTTCTAACAGGCAGTACCAATAAGGACTCCCATGCAGACATTCAGCCAAGTCCAAAACCACGACCTAATGTGCCATTACGGCCTAACCCACCAGTTCCCAGACCAGTTTCACCAATGAAAGGTGCAATAGAACTGACCCAACAGTTTAGTGCAGTGTTATCAGCAACAGCAGATGAATCCCCACAACCAGCTCAAAAGAGGGAGCTAAAGCGAGAAATTTCAAGCCCAGTTCTGATCAGTACAACAGATCGTAGATCAAAACACCTTATCAAGGTCGATGGCACGATAGCTCATGAAATTATCCCCCCGCCCATTCCACCTCATATAAAGACGGTGGATAGAAGTGAGTCAGACAGGTCCATGTCAAAGAGACCATTGCCCCCACGACCAACATCCTTGCCTCCACAGGATAATGTGAGTCTACATGATGTGGAAGAGGATTCTAAACAAGATCGAAAATCTATGGTCAATGCATCAAGGATGCCTCTGAGGCCACCACCCCCTCCAATGAAGACTGATGTTACTATTGAAAGCAATCAAATGGAAGAAATTTCTGAACCTAAGATGAAAACCTCTCAACCAGAAAGTAATCAGATGAAATTAAATACACAGTCGAAAAAAGGTTTACCTAAGATGTCTGTTTTTAGAACTAATTCAGACTCTTCAGCCACTAAATCAGGTGAATCTAAGGTAGTAAATAAGTCACCAGCTGTTAAGATTAAATCTGACCCAAAGTCAAATGCTGGCCAGTGGACTATTGCAAATAAACCTATTTTTAACCCAAAACTGAGTAAGGCTTCTCCCAAAATGGGACAGAGTTCACTGGTATCATCATCATCTTCCTCCGACTCCAATGAAAATCTGCCTAGCACAAGGAAAGAATCCACAGAGTCAATTGAAGATGATGCAAATGCTGGGGCTGCTAGTGTAGCAGGATTAAGGAAAATGTTTGAAGATCAGAAAAAATCTCTGATTAGTGGAAATGTAGGTGAAAAAGAATTAAGTCGAAGTAATTCGAGAGGTAAAGATGGAAACCCTCCACCAAAACTGGCTCCAAAACCAGGAAAGAATATTCACACAATTGATGTCTGATGAGGAGTTATTTGCCAGCTTTTGTTGATAGGGTGTTAAGATGTGCAATAGTTACAGACTATTTTTTAATAATATCATGATAAACCAGTGTTACATATGGTTGATGTATACTGGCCTGTTGTCATGATATGTCTTTGATGTATACTGGCCAGCTACCAGTTGTCATGACATGTAGTTGCTATACACTGGCCAACTACCAGTTGTCATGACATGTACTTGATGTATATTGGCCAACTACCAGTTGTCATGACATGTACTTGATGTATATTGGCCAGCTATCAGTTGTCATGACAAGTCTTTGATGTATATTGGCCAGCTACCAGTTGTCATAACATGTAGTTGCTGTACACTGGCCAACTACCAATTGTCATGTCATATACTTGATGTATACTGACCAGCTACCAGTTGTCATGTCATATAGTTGATGTATACTGGCCAGCTATTGGTTATCATTGCCTATAGTTGATTTATCCTGGTCACCTACCAGTTATCTAGTTCTCATGATGTGTCCTTGATGTATACTGGTCAGCTACCAGTTATCATGAGTTTTTAAAAACAAAAATCGTGAATAATTTAATTTGTATTTTAGAATGAGTTCTCTTTATCATTAGGGAAAAAAATTGGTTAAAACACAGTTTGTTGTGTTTACTTTGTTGGTTTGTTGGGTGTTTTTCTTCTACATGTTTGCTAATAGATACTCTGTGAAAGTGGCCTACCTTTCTGTGTTAGAAATGACATCACAGTGCCAGTTATCATGATGCAAAATAAACTCAGCTTTGGAAATTACTTATGATTGATGGATTTAGTTATTACTCTGAAGGAATGATTTGATCAAGATAACAGGATGAAAATGATGGAAAAAAATCAGCATTAATTATGCTTCATTCCATACATGATGATACATTAACCAAAAGTTTTGATTGCTTGTTCATAATTTAGAATGGGCATCTGGAATGGAAACTAAACTGTCTGGCTTAGTGGTCCATCTGCTGTTTGTGTTTAGTTCCTTGATTGAAATTTCACTTCAAGGTTAGAAGTTGCTTGATAAGAATATTTACATTCATTATATAATGATGACTTGACTGGTGAAAATACATTTTTTCATACATGGTCAACCAAATGATAGTGGTAGCTGGCCCAGTAATTAAAACTGCTGGAAATGTCACTTGTGCCAGTGGGGAAAAATCACCCTTTTTTAAACAGCTATTTAGTTCAGTTTTAAAACTAAATTTTAAGAAAAAAAAAGTTTATTATGCAGCCAAGAGGCTTTCAAGGTCATTTTTGTCTGCTTCCCAGAGATGGCTGCATAACTTGGGCTTTGTGTGTGTTTTAAAAAATAAATATTTTATGATGAGAAGTGGGTGTAAGCTAATGTATGATATTCTGATCTGGGTGTAACAATAAGAACTTTAAATTCATTTTATCATGTAAATATAGGTAAGCTGATATTTAATGCTTTAACTATATCTTAATAAAGTCTTCATTGAGCTGCAGTAGCTGGGTTAGATGGGCATTGGGATTGTAATTCATGATTGCAGGTTTCCATATCCACCCAGACAAGATCAGGTTGGCTGCATTTGTGCATCTTTGGGACAGGCTCAGAGTGACATTTCCTTGATATAATATAGCCCAGTGGTGGGCAAGCAATGTGTCTGTGGGTCAGATTTGGACCCTTGACCTGGCCTTATCCAGTAATTGACTTCTTTGGATGTGGTTTTAAAAATCACTTATCCAGCCTGTGTGCTGGAAGAGGTTTCCCATGCCTAATATACCAGTTATATGTTGAAAGTAACATTCAAACAACAACCAACCAATCATTCTGTCTAAAATCAATTTTTGGTTCCCTTCCAATATCAGTAACTTAATTTCATTGAAACTTTGCCACATATGCTATTTGTGATATATTAATTTTGAAACTGTTTGCATGTTCTTTTATATTCAAAGATATTGTATAACCCAAAATGAAGAAGCAACATGTAAGTGTTATTTAGTTTATTTGGGAAGATTCATGGTAGTTATTAAAGTTTTGAATGTTTTTAATCAGAAAAAACAACAGACAAATCCAGAAAGATGTCGCTTCACATGACTTGCATTTTCTTATCTTCCATTTGAAAGATTGCATTATTTCATATTTTGATTGCAGTTGAGTAAGAAGGATATGAAGTATAAAAAAAATTGCTTTTTCTGTGTCCGTCAAGGGTTTTGATGTACATGTGAAATACATATTAGTGCCTATTGTTGTACTTAAAGATATATCATGGTTTTGTGTAACAGTTCTCAACATAAGGATCTTTGAGATTTTGAGCTTGATGTGACCTGGACAAGAATATACTGCCTTGTGTCCTGTGGATTGTAATGAGCAGGTGACACAATTATTATTCATATTCTTCAGCTCTGTTGACACAGTTTTTTTTATAAGTCCTGTTCATATATTCCAGGTTATTAGCAGTCATTTTGCTGATTGAGTAAATGAGCTGTGAGCGTGATAATTGAGTCAATGAGCTCCGAGTGTGCTAATTGAGTCAGTTGGCTGTCGCTGTGTGAATTGAGTTATATTTTCCATAAGAAGAGCAAAAAAAACTTGAACTTTCTTGAAGGTTTGCTAAAAGTGAAGAATGCTACCTGCATTCAGTAGAAGTGGGCATTAAAGCCCAAGCCAAAAAATGACATATTTATTAAGTTTTGCCTCTTTGCTTTTTCTGTTAGATGACAGAATGAACACGTGTGATTTGACTTATTCAGGAATGGTCACTGGCACAAAACACTCAACATTTCATTCAAATAAAACTATTTCCAGGAAAAGTAATGTAACCCATGTTAATTTTTGGTAAGTTGAGTCTAAGTTGGTGTCTAACATAAATAATATTGTTCATGCATCTGAACTTACAAATAATGTACTGGATTTCATCAGTTTAGTAAAATTAAAGAAATATTTCAGGATCTGAATTAGTGTAGTGATGCCTTACTATATTTAAACAAAGAAGAAAGACCTTTTCTCCCTGACCACAGTTAAGTAGGAAGAAAATAAATTTTGTAAAGTTATTTCTCCTTTACGCCTCTAATGTTTCATTCACTGTGTACCATCCTTGTCCATAAATAATATAATGTGTGTTAGCTGTGGCAATGGAAATTTGCATTCAGATTATTCAGCTGCAGATTGGGCTTTTTCCAATTCCCATGGAGATCAACATTCAGCATGAAATCTTCATTAGAATGGTCCTCCTTCTTTACTTTATGGGAACCATGGTAATTTAGTAGAGCCTTGGACTCATAATCAAAGACTTGCAGGTTCTCTACCCACCCAGGCCAGCCTCACTTGGTTGCCTTGGTGTTTCCATGGGAAGGCACTTATTCCAGTTTCCTCTGATTATATTGCCAACAGTGTGTTAAAAGTGCCATTAAAATCTATGAAGAAAAATAAGTACAGTCTGGAAGTACTTCAGGCAACAACTGACCCTGGAGAGCCAGTAACGAAATGAAAGTTGGGGATGGAACAAAATCACATGCATTGGTTCCTCAGAGTTCAATTGAAGCCACAATAGTGCAGTGTGTTATAGGTGGGGCAACCCTGTACTTGGGCACACTACATTGAAAAAAGTAGTATTGTCTTTAAATTTTGACTTAAATTTCAATCCCTCAATGCCTGTAACAGTGTCCATTATCTCTACCAAATATATTATTCATTACTAATAATAGTAACAGGCTTCATGGTCCTATTTAATTTTATTTTTGTAATAGATTTTTATGTTTTTTTTATTTTAATGACACTTTTAATACCTTGTTGACTGTATCATGCCAAAGAAATAGAGTTAAGTGCTTTGCCAAGGGCACACAGGCTGCTAATCCAGGCTCTTCTATACAGGTACCAAACCTATAACCCTTGAATGAAGACTCTAATGCTCTACCAGGTGAAATGCTGTTGCTTCCCACTAAAATTATTAACACAGTATAAAGTATGTGGTCTTTCAGGGCAATTTCATATGTCAAGGGAGCCAACTCAAATTTTGGTGACTGTTTTGACCCGATAGGGATCTCTGTGGTTGTATTTGAAATAGTAGTTGAATATGCTTTTTAAAAGTAGATCACCACAATAATTTATCAGATAGTGTTTCAAATTTTAATATTAATTCTCTGGTGACATGAAAACGGTTTGAAAATATTGTACAAATTATTTTGAGCATCAAATTTATAAAAGTGAAAGGACCCTGAATATCATTATCTCTGGAACTATGTTTTTCCATCTTGTGTAAATTTATATTACTTCAGCCTCCAAGTCTTCAGTACTCTCAGTACTTTGATCTGAGCATTTTCTTTTAATGATATTTCTCCTGCTGCACAAATAATTAAATGAGAATAACAAATATTTTCTTGGGTATGTAAAATATGCAGAAGTTTGGGTATGTAAAATATGCAGAAGTTTCACCAGAAACAATTGTTCTCTATACAAAAATTAAACCATGGCATTTGAATTGGTCCATTGGATATGTGAAAAGAAAACAACATGAAGCTTAGTGTTATATCTTTCTTTTTTTTATTAAAACAGTATTAATCATTCACCCCACCCAACCCTGGATCGTCATGCATGCAATTTTTCATCGCTCCCATTTTTTTCAGGTTCAGTACTTAACGTAGACTCTTAACTTCCTGATATAAATGCAGTCATCTAATTCTTCATCAATCTTACTATACCATGGTTTGGTCTATAACATGGTTGGAAGTCATATACCATGGCTACCACATTATGGTGATGGAAAGCTGTATAAATAGGATTGATCCCCATACCTGTATTATATCAGGGACCATTGCATTAGTGGTTATTTAAACTTGTAAATTGGGCATGGATACTATTGTTTGCAAAGAAAGGTCATCTTTGATTGAGCCTATTAATTAATGGTCTGTGGCAGCCAAAAGTCCATGAATACTGTTTTCCCATGAAAGATAGGGAATTTACATTTTGATTGTATTTAAGTTATATTTTTTTTAATCATATATAGATTTGGGATATAAATAATAATCATGTTTTAACTGCCCATAGTTTTTATAACATTAAAATATCATACAAAGTTTATGACATTACAATGCCTCAATTATATGTCATCACCATGGTAATGTGAGCAATATTTTGATGCCATTGAAACTGACTGATATCTTCATTCCAGAGTTGCAGGAATTAGTTTTTAAAAAACAAATGTTCATAGATTTTGTCAGTGGTTGAAACATTGTCAAATGTTATTTTCAAAGCCTGCCTTTCATGATAAAGACCTTGTTTTTGCTTGTCTAGCTGGAAGTTCATCTGCCAACAATTTAATATTTTATGGCATATTCCTTGAATTATCTCCAAGTATCTTTCATTCACGTTGCAAATATATGAGAATGTTCTTTTTGTCAGTCGATGAGAAACTAAATATTAAATTGACCTTTTTAGGTTTATTTTTGGATATGGTTATAATCAAGCCTTCACCACAACAATTTGTAGCGAAAGTTTTGTATTTTTACTAGATGCCATTAATCTTGCCATGTTGCGGTTGTCAAAATTAGAATCTCATAATATTGACAGAAATTAAACAAATATTCTGCAGGTATGGACAGAGATCTTGGTAGCAAGATGAACACTAAGTCAAAAATTTCAACTCTTGTTAAACAACTAAGGTATAACTAGATGTTCATTTTTAAGCTTCTGAAAGCGGGACTTTTTTGCATCTTTATTCACTGTTCATCAGTACCATTATACATATTTTCTGTGATTATATACACTGATTTTTACACTTATCAGCTTCATACTTTTAAACATCATTTTGGTCAAACATTATTTGTTGAATATTCATTCATATTTGTCGCAGTAAAAATGCTGAGTAAACTTTTCTTTCAGTTTGCCTTTATTTTAAAGTTTGATTTCTTAGTCTTCACAGTATAGCACATTTTTAAAATATATTTTATTTGAATTTGTGTATGAAAGTCATGTGTAAATTTCTCTTGTATAATTGGAGAATGTTACCAGGCCAGGAAGTTAAAGAATATATTTATTAAAGCAGGACATGTATGGAACTCAAACTTGCAATCTGAGTGCATATTTGGATGAAATGTCTTACACAATAGATCTAGGGTGCTGTGACCTAATGTGGCCATTGACAGAATTTTACTGTTCCATTTGAAGTTCAGCCATACAGTTCAGAAAGAAGTGCTACTTGTATTTGAAATTGTAAGGTGGTTTCACATATTCTTTTCTCATGTTAAACACAATATAATTTATATAAAAAGAATCATATTAGTATTGTATTTGGCAAGCTTAACAGGGTAGCCTCTGGTTTAGATGGGCATTTTTTTTTCTGTTGCAATAAAGAATGATCTTTTGGGTTTTGTGAATATCAGCAATATGAATATATAGGGAAATTAGAGTTATGTCTGCTAAAATAAGAAGAATTTAGCAGAAAAGATACATGTTTGCTAATTTTATTTTACCAAGTTAGTATCTGTATTTCTCCTACAAGTTAAATGTCCCATTATTGATTAATTTTGATATTTGCATATTTTTATGTATGCATCTAATATCCAGATTTTGCATTAGTTTCCAGTGCTGAATTTTGTGTACCATATATACTCACATACAAATCAGGCTAAACAGCAAACCCCAGTATGTCATTGCATAATGTGCTGGTTGATCAGGCTACATGTTCTTAGCTCTACGGAATAGTTCTAACAAACTGCATTGACCCAGATCTACTGGCACATTATGCATGGCAGAACTGGGTCTATGCAGTTTGCATTTGGGATCCAACTTATAAGTGAGTATATATGATACAAATTGAATAGGTGGTATCATCCTATAGTTATTTTACTATTGTTGTAAAAGTGGGCTCTATTATATGCATAATTACATGAATGCATCTGAAATTGGGGAGTAACAAAATGATTGCAATGTTTATAGTGATGTAATCTTGCTCCATGAATATTTTGTTTAATCTAGATGTCAGATTTTTCTTTGCCGTTGCCACTTATATGACAGCATGTACCATTTGGTTGAAAGCTGTTTGTCTATTTGTATGTCTGTCACAAAATCCTAGGTGCACAACCTAGATATTATGATCATGAAAAACTCAGTAATGTGACTTGTAGATTGTCATTATGATCTTACTAACATGTCTAGATTTATGCATATTTTAACAAAGCACTTATTGGAAGGGTAGCTGTGTTCTAGGGACACATTTGTAACTTTCAGTTTTACATCCCATTATCTACATTAAACAACTCTCATAATTTCCATCTATATTTAACAGTTAAGGAAATTTTTGTAAAAGTTTTTTTTTGTTTTTTTGTTAAAGTAAAAACTACATTCTGAATACCTTGTTTTGATCATGTAAATCAAAGGTCTTATTGTTCTTAATAGAAAATGGTTCAGATTGGCCAGTCATCTGTATTGTTAAATAATATAATTGATCAAAGCAAAACATACTGTAATGTAGTTTTTTTTATAAATTTATGGTCAGTAACAAGTTAGGTGCTTTTTAGGTTTTTGCTATATTTACCATCCTACCTCGTGTACATTTTTTAAAATAGAAAACTGTTAAATGATTGTTTAAAGTTGGAGCTGTCACAAGTCTTGGTGAAAGCAGTGTTTGCAGAAACCAGGGAGTGATGCAATAGTCAAAATGAATTACCCAAGGTGATTTCATTGTAATTTTCAAAGATGTACGATGAAATCTGCCGTAAGAACAAATTATATTTCATTCATCAGATATACATAAGGAGGCCTAAGATTTGTCTGTCTTGTTCATATTTGTCACATATTTCAGAGGGTTTGATTAAAAGAAGATACATTACTATTATGTTGATGTAGAACCAAGAAAATTAAAAAGAACAAGTGTTTTTGAAATGGTAGTGGACAGTGTAACCTTGCTCTTTTCATCTGGATGTAGCTTAATACATAACATAATTTAGATTTGTCTTAGGCATTTACTATTACGTCTGTTACAGTATTTTGTTTTGTTTTGTTGTTTTGTTCAGTTATCCTGGCCATAAGCCAGGTGAGCTTATGGTATGGTCCACTGGCCATTGTTATGGTATGGTCCATTGGCCATTGTTATATTATGGTCAGTTGGCCATTGTTCATCTTTTACAATCAATCCATTGGTCGTAATATGTCAATAGTTGCTATTTACACATAATTTTACAGGGTGAATTCTGGCATCAAAAGTTTTCATGTTTGTATGGTGACCATTACTATTAATATAAGCAACAAAAAAGGAAACTTTTAACAGCCTTTTATCAAACATCACTTGACAGAATTTGACCAAAGTTCATAGAAAGTACCCTGGCATGAAGATCTTTCAAAAATAAATTTCCAGATGTTGCCAATCCACCATTAGACATGGCTACCATTGCTAAAAATAAAATAACCTTTAAACAGTTTCTTCAACAATTCCTAACAAAATTCAACAAACTTTGACAGAAAGCATCCTGGCATGAAGGTCTTTCTAATTTGTTCAGTTTCTAGAAAGTTGCTGAACAGAGTATTGTACAGATGGTGTTGATGTGATCAAAAATTTATGGAGGTATCAGAACTAAAAAGAAATCTTGTAATATTGGAAGTAATTTGTGCAGAAAGCACCTACTCACCCAGTTACTCTTGAATTTGACTTGTATGTTGATATCACCTGGGTGAATGATCTCAGGCCAGCTTGTGTCTTTTCTTTACATCAAGTCATGTATTACAAAAACATTTAACTCCACAGCTTTCTCTCTGTCTCTGTCTCTGTCTCTCTCTCTCTCTCTCTCTATATATATATATATGAGACTCATGGAGAGAGAGATGTTTGTATTTCGAGTTGTATTCTACAAATTTGTTATCAGTCCTAAAATTATATATATATATATATATATATATATATATATATATATATATATATATATATATATATATATATATCTGTAAAACTTTTTATTTATTGACCTCCATTGTTTTCACAATGGTTTAATCAGTCTCCTTTGCTTCAGTTTTTGTATATGTTCCAAGTGGTATGACAAATATTACAGCTGTGCTTATTTTGCATATGATTTGTCATGGGCATGTTTTATCATATATATACACACTTATAATTCAAGTCCAGCTGCAAACAACCTAGACCCTGATCTGCCCGTGTATTATGCACTGACAGCTGAGGGTCTGTTTTGTTGGTTCTACTGATTCTCCAAAAATATGCATTGATGCAGATCTGCCAGTGCGTTATGCAGTGGAAGGTCTGGGTCTGTGCAGTGTGCAGTTCTCTTTGTCTAATAAGTTAGTATATATGGTACTTGGAGGATTGACTTTTTTTATTACAATAATGAAAATTATTTGAAGCCATTAAAATGTTGTAAAGCAAACTCTAAAGCGTGTAAAGGGATGTTAGGCCATGGATGTTATACTATATTGCTATATTATGTTAACGATTGTTTTTATGGAACATTCTGGTCATTGATGATATGTATCTATCAGACTAATGTACAGATGAATTTTGGCTTATTATTTGTAAATAATTGACTTGTTTATTTTGCCTCTTGTTTTATAAAACATACAATTATAAACATATCATTTGTTTGCTTTTTGTATTTTGTATTGTTCCCTATAGCTATTTTTGTCATGTATACTTTTTTTACTCCTCCTACCCCAACTTCATCTCCCACCTAGACTGAAAGGTCCAGGGAATATTGGCATAGTGATAGCAATGTCTGTATATGAATTCATCCATCCATTTGTAGTTGGGGTGGATTTTACATTATTTGAGTTCAAAGTGGGGTTTTCTGTACTCTAGGTAGGAAGAACCCTATTTGTTTGGGGGAGGGGGGGCACGAAGTTTGTTATAGTTTCAGCATCCATGTGATAAATAAAGTTTTCTGTGTCCAGTCCTCACCAGACTTCATGGATTGACTACACTTGAATAAATGCACTTCTCTATTGATTTTACAATCTAAAGTTCAAAGGTAAGACTTAGTACAGTTGAAAAAGTGTTTTGCTTTCTGCATGTCAAGTTCCCTACAGCAGTTTTTCATCAGTCTTATTTGACCTGATTCACTTAGGTAGAGGCAGTACTAAATGATTAGGGAATCAAAGGTTCAGAGTCACTGAACTCAAGTCTGGGGGTCAGTAGATCAAAGTCAAGATCATGACATAATTTAGAAAATTCTTAGTTTCTATGCAGTTAATGTTCTTGTATCCATTTCTAAATAAATTTCATCAATATGTTTTCTGTTGGTTGGGGAAGCTTCCTATAAATTTGGATCTCAGACAGGTCATTGATGGAGGTCATTGGAATTGGCCTTTTGATTTTGCATTCAGCATAATGTTGGATCTTATGCAACAAATTTTAAACAAATCATATGCATGTTCACAGTATCTTTACAGGGGTTTAACTGATGGGTTTATATTGACGGAGACCTTTTGCCCAATGTTACCCACTTCTTTGCTCTTTTTTTTTTTCGCTAATGAAGAAAGGACACATCTCGTGCAAAGTATTGTATATTCTACTTTTTTCCCCACTATTTAGCAGTGTTCAGATGACATTGACAACACATTTTCATCAGTTTGTATCTTTTCATTAATAAATCGGTATAAATGCAGTTTGCATAATACAAAATACAAATAATACCCAGTACAGGTTACTGACAAACAATTTGAACAACTTAACCTTCAAATCACTGTTAATGTATTTGCTTTGAACAAAGGCCTTCAGTAGCTTCAACTCTCCCAACATGCATGTGAGCAGATCTGCTGTTGTTGAGCAACATGGAAAATGTGGATGGCTCTGAAGTCTCAGCAGTACAGTACCATTATGTGTGGATAAATGATTTTCTACGAATGGTTTGCCAGCAAAGCAAGCACCATGGAAGAAGGTTTCTATGTCAACACTGTATGCATGTATTTAAAACCCAATAACTGCTTGATGACCATAAATTTACTGTGTGTGGTAGGGTCAGTGAGAAGCCGCAGCATACAGTCATACCAGAACCTGGTGAGAATATCTGAAATTCATTACAGTGTACCAGAAGATGAAAGTACCATATGTCATTTAAATGAACTTTAAATGCTGAGACGTTCCCATGGAGGCATCACTTCTTGATGACTCCACGTTGCCGTCAAATATGACACAAGTTGCTGGACAAATACCATGTGGGTTTTGCTACACTGTTGTCAGATGTGATGGAGCAACTGAGCACATTGTGACGTGACAGGTTATTATGCTGCCGCTGTGATAGGTGTGCTATGGTTGGGGTGGGGTGCTCCCAATATGTTATTTAAATTATTATAGAAGTCCCACCCTGGCTCGATTTTGGTTGAAAGTTAAATTAGTGAAAGATAGATGTAAAGCTCCGAACCCCCAGTCAGCAATGCAGATGGTTCAATGATTAAATATATAAAAAGATTGAAATTCAACGAATAACAATTTAACGACAATTCAGTAGTCAAGTGATTAAAATTTCACAAGTACTCTTCTTCTGCTCGACCCTGTGATAGCCTATTGCATCATTTGATTAGTAGTGTGAGATAGCTTTCCACCTGTCCTTGTATTTTACACATCTGTGTTTTCTTCTATCCTATCCCCCCAATTCCTTCTCCTCTTCCTCCCGAATTTCTCCAAATTCATTCTCCTCCTCGACTTCTCTATACGTCTCCTCCTCGACTCCTTTTCCTCCTCCTCCTCGACTCTCTTCACCGACTAGATTTGTCGACTCCGGCTGCTCTGCTAGTCTCACTTCCGTCTCCCCTCTTAGAGACTCGGGATTTAACTGAACCGGAAGTTGTCCCCCAAAAGGCTTCCTGTGAAAACACAGGGACGGTACATATTTTCCTTAGCCCTCTCATCTCACACTACACCCAACCTATCATCAGATAACGGCTATTAAATTTGTTCTGTCACGCATTCATTCACTTTGAAATATTCGTATGTTCTTGTATGGTAAAACAGCGTCATAATAAAAGCACGGTATCTATTACGTCTCCTACATACATCAATAAATTGCATCACATCAGTACATATTCCTATTCAAATTATACTAAACAATATCACAGCAACCAGACACATTTCTTTGCATTACAACTCATACAAAGTACACAAATATTTAAATATCCATGCTCTGATATATCCATGCATCTATATTAACTAATCTTACACACTTCAGCCATTTTCCGAATTCACAATTCAAGCATGTGTAAGTTCTAACATATCACATGAATAAATGCACTGGTTTATTACGAAGTGACCTATTGGCGAATGACAAAATTAATTCTGACCACAAACTAACAATCTACATAATTCTCTACATAATACTCAATACGCCTGTAAATGAACACAACAAAGGTACTAAACAATCCTAGTAATTAAGTATACATACTACAGATAATTACAATTACAATGCCATAACATTCCTCAAAAACTGAGCAAATAACTTACTGACCTTTGCGAAGCTTTATCTTTCCTTAGAATCTCTTCTATAAGTTTTACGTCCAAATTACGTGTGGCTTCCTCGGAGTAACCCTATATTGCTCAACAATCTTCCTAGGCGAGACTAAATTTTCGCTTGCTAGTTAGAAGTTTTAATTCAGATCGAAGTTATTATCACACCCTCTATCTCAATGCCGATTGTCTCTCGCTTTGACCCGATCCAATCAAACTTAGCGGACAAGGTCCTTTTCGCTGTCTGTCCACGTGGGGACGGATTTAGAACACGCCCCATACCCTCGCGGGTTCCTCTTATCTTAGGACTAAGCTATAACACATAGATGGGAAGTCGCGCGATCCAACGCCTGTGCCGATTCAAGATGTCGGGTCTTCTCTCTGGTCATTGTAACCTTGCATAAGAGATTACCTTTAGCCTGTGGCAATGTTCGAATATCAAATCATCGCTTGAAATAAAACCTTAGTTTATACAAGACTTTACGAACTGTGTCTGAGCAAACGGGACACACATAGTATGTGCAACCTGAAGCTGCAAATTTACCCTGCCAAAACAAGAATTCTTGTTGTGCTTCAGTATCAGGAATCAGCATGGTTATGATGATTACTTGATCATGCAAACAGTTGCAACAACATCGAACGTAATAATAAGCATTATTTCCAACAACGTGGACACATACATGATGTTTGGCTAGATCATCTGCATTGCATTGTCTTGATACAGTGTTTCAATTCTATCTTGGACAAACTCATTAACAACCTTGCGGCAGGAGCCACTGGTGATGAGCAATTTAAAACCACTCATTGATACAGTGGCACTCAACCTGAAAGGTACAGTTTGCTTACATACTAAGGAATCTACCCCACCCCATGGGTACATGAACAACTTGGAATAGTTTTCTGAAACTCAGTTGCTACTAATTGTGGCCTGCTATTCGTCGCTCTCCCATGAAGGCATTTCGGTCGATAGATACGTGCAAGCGAATATGTTTTGATCCATTTTTTGTGGCTTGTCTTCATACAGCCATGCCTGTGTATGAGCTCGAGCGAGGGCGCAAATGACCCTGCTCCTCCTAACAGTTACTGCATGTATTTGGACACAACCAGTATTGGTGGGCGTTGCTCCTGCTGATATGTAGACATTCACAAACACGCGCAATTACAACTGCAACAGTGATTAAGGCTATTTCTCGAAATACCTTGACGAACATTTTGAATGCCTGTGCGAACCACATTATTGACCACAGAATCACGTTTGCTCTCGTTGATGCAATCTGGAGGCATGTCTATGCTGTCTTTTCTAGAACTCAACACAGATTCGACATAACAAACCGCTCAGAGACACTTTATATTTCAAACAAGTAGCGAACATGATATCAGAGCACCAAAACATACATTCGTGGCGTTTCAAAATATGAATCGAGTCGAGGACGGATAAGCCTATAGTGCAATTATATTTTACCAGTTAGGAGTAACTTAAGTATCTATTGGTTAAACGGACATCAGGAACCATCTGATGAAGTTTTGAGTAATTTCGAAGCCAATCAAGTTGCACGCGCATATCGCAAGCTATTGTTTGTACGTACATTAATAACATTGACACGAGTCTGCAGATTTCACAGAAAGACTTCACTACGCTGTACCTGATTTCTTACTTTTCATGGAAATATCTGAGTTGTTCAAGCAGTCTGTAGTCGGCATGTACTTTCATGCAAGTGCAAATGCGCCTGGTGTCAACTGCAGATACATTGCTGTAATCCTCTCCGACACTACTCTTTTGTTGCAGGAATGGGCATACAACAACATTAAGACTGAAATTTACTTGCGCTTTGCTCTCTTTCATTTCGTACCGGTATGTTATCAACAGAGCAGCTGGAAGATTTTTTAGACCGGGCACTTACTTTTTTTAAATTTTGGGTGGCTACAAATGTACCTTTTACTATAATCTTCCAACTGATGCGTTTCTACAAGGACGCCCTTTATCATGCGTCTATCAATTGATAAGGTGTTACTAATGCACTCTTTACTATAGGTCTACCAAATAATATGGTGCTTCCAGGGCACCCTTTACTATACATCGACCGATTACCACGGTATTACCAGGGCATCCTTTATTATACGTCTTTCAATTAATACTGTGATACAATGGCATCCTTTGTCATACGACTACCAATTAATACGATGCTACTAGGACATCCTTTACTATACATGTACCAATTAATACGATGCTACCAGGACATCCTTTACTATACATGTACCAATTAATACGATGCTACCAGGGCAACTTTACTAGACGTCTACCAATTAATACGTTGCTACCAATACACATTTTATTATATTCCTACCAATTAATACGTTGCTAACAGAGCACCCTTTATTATACATCTTCCAATTAATTTTTCTAACAGTACATCCTTTACTATTCATCTTCTAAATAATATGTTTCTACCAGTACATCCTTTACTATAGGTCTTCCAATTAATACGTCGTTACCAGTACACCCTACTATAGGCCTACCAATTAATACGTTGCTATCAGTATACCCTTTACTATAGACCTACCAATTAATACGTCGTTACCAGTACAACCTTTACTATAGACCTACCAATTAATACGTTGTTACCAGTACACCCTTTACTATAGACCTACCAATTAATACGTTGTTACCAGTACACCCTACTATAGACCTACCAATTATTACGGTACTACCAGTACACCCTTTAATATACGTCTACCAATTAATACGTCGTTACCAGTACACCCTTTACTATGGACCTACCAACTAATACGTTGTTAACAGTACACCCTTTACTATAGACATACCAATTAATACGTTGTTACCAGTACACCCTTTACTACAGGCCAACCAATTAATGCAGTTCCACCAGTGCTAGATTTACTATAGGTGTACCAATTAATACGGTGCTACTAGTAACCCCTTTACTATAGACCTACTTATTATTACGTTACCAGTACACCCTTTACTATAGACCTACCAATTAATACGGTGCTACCAGTACACCCTTTACTATAGACCTACTAATTAATACGTCGTTACCAGTACGCCTTTACTATAGACCTACCAGTTAATACGGTGCTATCAGTACACCCTTTACTATAGACCTACCAATTACTACGGTGCTACCAGTATACCCTCCATTATAAACCTACCAATTAATACGTTGTTACCAGTACACCCTTTATTATAGGCCAGCCAATTAATACGGGGCTACCAGTGCAAGGTTTACTATAGGTCTACCAATTAATACAGTGCCACCAGTACAAGATTTACTGTAGGTCTATCAATTAATACAGTGAAACCAGTGCAAGATTTACTATAGACCTATCAATTAATACGCTGTTACCAGTACACCCTTTACTATAGACCAACCAATTAATACAGTGCCACCAGTGCAAGATTTACGATAGATCTACCAATTATTATAGTGTCACCAGTGCAAGATTTACTATGGGTCAACCAATTAATACGGTGCGACCATTGCACCCTTTACTATATTTCTACGACTAAAAAATTATGTAACCTTCATCTTTATTTTTCGGATGGTGGATTAGGGAAACATTTAACATTTAAACTATGTCTAAAATATTTGGGATCTATAAATTATAATGACAGCTGAAGTTGCATGTTCTTAACTGGTTTTATAGTATCAGTTGTATAAAGCAATATATTTATCATCACAAAATAACACCAGTCTTGCTGGCCTTGTACACCTTAAGAGACCTGGCGGGAGTCTGGTTTTCTTGGCTATAAAATATTTGAACAAAATATGATAGGGTCAGGGTTGGGAGGGTCGGTGGGTGTTCTGACTGTTTTCATGCACTGACTAGTTACACAACTTTCGAAACGAAGTATTTCCATAGATTTTAAAAGTTCGAGGGCATGAAAGATAAGTGAACATTTGTAATTTGTGTAGGAACTGCGATGACGAGGTGATTAGCCTGTCGGACTCATGACCAAAAGGATGTTGGTCCTATTCATACAATATGATCAGTCCGCGTATGCTGCCGTAATGTGTCATTGGGTTAGATACTTTAATTTACTCCAATTGCTTCGATGCTAAATGACCTTCAAGTGTTGATGTACAGCAGAACACCACACCAAACCAAAACATTGAACCCTGTGTGTCCCTGAAATCGACGCAGATACGTATTGGAATGTAGATGACTTTCAATAACACTCCAAACAAAACCAATGAACTTTGTGTATTCCCGACATTAGTGGAAATACGTACTGGAATGTATTTGACTTTGTGTATTCCCGAAATCGGTGGGAATACGTATCTAAATGTACATGACTTTGTTTATTCCCGAAATCGGTGAGGAATCGTATTGGAATATACATGTATTGTATGAGCATAAGCATGTTTTCACTTGTCCAAAAATCATGGACATCTGATGTAGTTGACATTTCTACATCTTTCAGTCAGTTCGTCTTGCGTGCCATCTTGAAGAGCGCCCCCCCCCCAAAAAAAAAACCAACATAAAATTATATGTACATACATACGTGTATATATATATATATATATATATATATATATATATATATATATATATATATATATATATATATATAGGCAACTTATTGAGTTGTAAATTCTTGTTGCACACTAATATTTCCCATATTAATGCCGAAATGGAAGTACCATCTGTATTTCTAACATATCAAACATTGCGCTAACTCCATTCTGGCAATGCATCAATTAATCGAGGAAAAGGTCACTGTTAGCAATCTTCGTGTACATATACGGGATGTCCCTTTCCCCTCGAGTAGAAGCTAAACCGGTGAAAACGATCATTTGAACCTTGAACCCAAAAAATAAAGAACATGGAATATTGCATTTTATCCTTTTGAATTTTATTACTGCATGGACGATGGGCGTTCGAGGACACTGACTTACACTTAACCTTTCGACATGTCTACTGTAAACAGTTTGTTTTGATTTTTGCATAAGGGAAGGCACGAGTGCGATTGAATACCATCAATTTAGTTTATCCGCACTGCGCGCATATATTATGATTGGTCATGTGCTACCGTCCACGTATCCTAAGTTCGTTTTATTTCCAAGTAGTATGAACTCAGTCTACGGTCTGTGAGAGGTAAGTCAGACTGGTATGCATTTTCACGTGGATAAAAAGCTCACATATAATGTGTCACATCCTTGATGCAACCACCCTTATCCACCCCCACCCCACCCATCCCCGGGTTGGGTAGGTGGAGTGGGGGTGGGTGAGATTTTGGCTTACAGATTAAACATAAAAAAGTTGTGAAAGATTGAACTTTAAAAAACACACAAGTAAACCAACATATAATTTGAAGAATTTTCGACGTTACTAACATTAAAGTGTCCGTGGAATATTATCTCATTTAAAATATAATATCGTGGCGATACACTTCATAGGTAATTAATAATTCATTAAGCATACATGATGATAACTTACATTTCTATTATATGGCTCATATTGTGTCCGAAACAGAACTTGCTTGATTTGATATTTGTATTTATTTATTGCAATAATATCTCTCATGGAGTAGAAAAGGTTTAAAACATCGACCTGTGAATGTGTCTAAAATCGGTCTCGTAAGGATAGATACTGTATTATTATTTTTTCAAACAAATTTCTGGATCGTACGCAATACACACACACACACACACACATCAAAGACAAGGACCGACAGCCGCCATCCTTGTATCATTCGATGGTAGAGCCATATGGCATACAAATCATGGGCTCCAGTAGAATTATGTTCGGGGTACGGGAAATATGTATTGGTCAGCTATTAAGTTTAATGGATGTATGCCAAACCACTACTTGCGCCCGTGACATCATTCTCTCTTACCGAGTGTTGTTTCACATGTTTGTGTTACAGTTTGATAGTACCTGCCGTTCATGTAACAAATTCGTCGACTTATTGCTAAATGCCACCTTGAACGCAAAATATCGACTAAAACAGGAGAATGGGGAACAAGGCATGTCATATGAATGAGATTCTCCTCATTTGACCAATCTGATTCAAATCAGATCTCTACTGTCCTACGTGAACATCTGACAGTGACCGCTTGGGGTTCACGATCTGATGACCTTTGTTATTACCGTAATCGCTAATTTTATCAGCCAATCACATGAAGTATTCTACCTTTGCGGTTTGGAGACTGAGCCGTATGTCTGAGGAGCATCAACAAGTACCGGACGATTTGATTCAATTTAATATTTCTGAAAGCTGCATTTCCATTGGCTAATTCAAAGGTCACCAAAACTAAGCGGTCGCTGTCAGATCTTCACAATGAGCAGTGGAGATCTTATTTTAATCAGATTGCTAATTTGACTGGTTTACTTCCAATTGCTAATTGTAGTTACATGTTTACAACAGACAGAAGTCGGACCCAACTTCAGACTGCATACAGTCTGATTTGAGTCTGTGCAGTTCATTATAAGGAATTAACAAACTTCACATAACGAGACCTGCTGGCGCATTATGCGATAGCTGTCTATGCTTTTAGCAGTTTGATTTGACTTGTACGCGAGTACATTCGGTAAATTATCAGCATTCAATAGACAAATGTATTCCAAGCGTATTTATTATCAATATAGACAATGTGTGAGATTTATTTTCATTTTAAGTAGTCGAAGAATTATCTCTGGATTCTTTTCCATCGATTTATTGAATGTTGTAACATTCATTGGTGCATCAAATAATGTGAAAAGTAAAATTATGATCTCATGTTTTGCCTTTGACATAGAAGTCACCACTAAAGCATAGTCGGCTCTTCAGACTATTTTGACATAAAATACAGAGAACTAGTACTGAGGTAGAACATGTGACCAAATAATGTTAGACTGCAACGCTCGCAGGACACGTGGAAATTTGACACAATGTATCTCTTTCCCCGGTTAGAAGTTTCTCTATGTTAATGACTGTTAGCTGAAGATATGAAAAATTGCACTTTTTGCAATTTTGTTTATGTTGACTTTTATATATTTAATTTCATCTTTCTATGCATGCTGTTATTTTGTGAGGGTGTGGCAGAGCTCATCCAAACTACGTTTTATTTCTTTATATTTGAAGTGAAAATTAAATTCAGTTCTTGACAGTTGTTTCGAATGATTAATAAAGAGGCAGTTTGTATCATTTTCCTTTATAACACCCCCCCCCCCCGTGTACAGCGATATAAGAGTTCCAATCGAGCTATGTATGTATGTATGTATGTATGTGTACGCACGTGCGCACGCACGTACGTGCGTATGTCTCTATGTCTGTATGCATGCATGCATGTAGGTAGGTAGGTAGGTAGGCAGGTAGGTATCTATTTACTTTATCTATATGTCTGCATTCCAGTCATTGCGTTCGTTTATTTATCGTTTATCTCTGTCGATTGTGAAAATGTCATTGGTTATTGGGTTATAAATATACATACGTAAATGGGGGATGAACGTAAATGGGGGATGAATACGGTGTCAATGTATCCTTCTTTTCAGTCAGGTTAGTGAACTGTTAACCTTGTAATAGAGATAGAACATTGCGTCTGCTCCATTCAATTCTAAAACTGCTAACTAGGTATCTTTAAGAATTTGACTTACGCTTACTTTTCAAAACAAGACACAATATGTGAACTTGCGATGAACCCAGAATAGTTCGTTTATGAACACAAACGTGTAACATGAATAGTGAATATGAATAATTTTGTTGGAATTTCCAATTAATTCACAGCATGTTCCAAACTGACAAACGTAGCTGAGACATTGTATATTTTATATATATATATATATATATATATATATATATATATATATATATATATATATATATATATATATATATATATATATGAGACAGAGATGAATAGGTAAATAAATAGATAGATAGATAGATAAATAGATAGATAGATAGATGTGAGTAAGTATTTGAGGAACAAAGTAATAGTTAAACTTATTTCTTGTCCAACCTGGAAAGTTTTAGTTTTATAGTCACTTATTTTGAAATAATCTCTTATTAAGATAGGATTCAACATTGATAAGCAGATCTCGGGATCCTGGGTTTTCACTGGGGATAAAGACGTCGGAGTTATTAAAAGCTGAGATAAATAAATATCACATAATTATGTATATTTTTCACAATCAGGTTAGAATTTTCTTTTAGTCAGCATTGCTTGGACAGTGAATGACTGCATTTTCAGTTATTGTTGTTTTCTTCTAGTCTTTCATCATCCTGTTATTATAGTCCAAGTATACGAGCTAATTGACGGGTTTTGCTGATTGTTCATATTTTGAAGAGAGCAAGCGGTTCTGTAAATTCCCTGTACATGTTATCATTTTTATGTTAATAAATTAATTATTTCAGTAATTTATTATATTAATGAACTGATCATTTCGGTAAGTCTTATATGTTAATGAACTGGTCATTTCAGAAAGCGTTCATCAATGTATTCTTTGATTTTCGTTTCTAATATAATTTTGTCACGCATAGGATCTATGCCAATTTTATGTTTGTGGCCTTCAAAGGGCGAAACACAAAGATTTACGCCCATTTTCCTGATTATAGTTACTGAGGTATTTATAACTGACCATGTATTTTAACAAGAAGTGGGTTAAAATCTACATGCTGGCTTTTCCTGTGAACTTCCAATATATGTTAAATATTTTATATGTATTATTCCATACTAATGGTTATCCTATTAAAAATAAATTTTTTGCAGTCGGATATTAATAATTAAATTTTAAAATTAAGACAGAAAGTACCATCAACTAGCCCAGACTGAATGCAGTTTTGATTGCAAGGTCTTTCCGTTTTTAGGTTTGAATCCTTAGCTAGCCATCTTCTGTTTCCGGTAACAACTACATGTTCTGCTGGGGACCATTCGGTGTCTTAGATAGAAATAGTACAACATGCAGGGGATCATCAGGTGTATCAGATAACAACATTATATCATGCTGGAAGCCTTAAGTTGTCTTAGATAAAAATGGTGTATCACGTTGGGGACTATCGGGTGTCTCATATAGTACAACATGCAGGGAATCATCAGATAACTACATTATATCATATTGGGAACCATCAGTAGTCTCAGTTAACCAAAGACCCCGAATATGCCATCGCATAATGCGTTTCACATCTGGGTCTATGAAGTTAGTTAGAATTAATCAGTAGAACAAACAACATAAACCTTGATACACTGGGCCATTATGCGACATGTGGATTAGAGTGGATGCTGTAGGTCCCGGGAATTCTACGCGAGCTTCATTGTAGGCAAAGACTTATAATCACCCGTGTTCGAAAAGTATGGGTCATATCTAAATTTAACTTTAAGTTCAGAATTGTGGCATTCATTAGCTGCAAATGCAAACTAAATCATGCCAAATAAAATAATATACAAGCATACAATAACCGTGTTGCATTAAAACGAACAATATTGTCAATCTAGCACGGTATTTCGCATGAAGCCAATAAAATGCATGTTTTTTTTAGTGATATTCACATATTTTATTGTAATGAGCACGTGATTCGAATGCATGAGACAGAGTTTGCAGTGAAAAACAAGATAAATAAGCAGTCACATTTCATATCACATGAAGATTTAATTGATGCGCGACTATATTGTGTGTGTGTTTTGTTTTGGTTACAATTGTTCTTTTGTTCTTGATCAAATTCGAAAAGTCTGTCTTTCATTTAATTCGGTTTCCCTGCATAAATACGCACCTACCATTAAAAAGAAGATTACTAAAGCATGTCGAAATTAAATTTATCTAATGAAATCGTAATGTGTTAATTACCTGCAGACTAATGTATGCAGAAAGATACTCTACAGTTTTTATAAATTACTTTTTGAGTTATACATATTTTAGTAAAAATTCGTTGCTATTATGCAGGCAAAATACATTTTGTTTAATATGTCCAACACAACATCTGCTTAAACGTTTCGAATTTTAACTGGAATTTCGTTCCTCCGTTTTGACAGTTTTCGTTCAAAATTATTTTGTTCATGTTGCCATCGTCTTGTTTATTGGTCTCGCATTGTAGCCAATATTCATGAAAGGTACATGAACAGAATAGACCTTAACTTCGAATTACACCATAATTTTCTAGAACAAAATACAATAAATTCCGTGGCAATATAATATTACGAAAGGACCGATTTGCATCGGTCGTCAATCAAGATTGAAGCATAACACTGTTTTCAGAAGTAATTGTCATTCTAAATTCATAATTTTTCGCCCAAAAAATATCATAATCGTTTGAAATGATCGAAGAGTTTTCAAATCACATGAAATTTTTACTTGTAGAATCATACAATTTATGGAGATAGAAATTTTCATAAGAAATAATTACAACAATGATTGCGTCTTTTCTTACAAAGCGTTCCTATGCGAAAAATTAAAATATTGTCTAAAGTAATGGGATCAACAATCGCTGGAATACTAACAGACATTTCCATTACAACAGGCACATTTGCACTGTAACGCTATCAGCAGTGGTGGTAGTGGCAGTAATGTTCCAAAAACAATGCAACTTATTACTCAAATTATCGTAAAAAATAAATAATAAAATTTAAAAAAAAGTTCTGCTATACCAGGTGTAAGGATACAAATTTATGTCGATCTGTGAAGAACACATTAATTTGGGCCAGAGAACAATTAATTAGATTTATGGGGACAGGTGCTTGTTAAATCGCTATACTGCAATGATTTCTAATGGCTGTGTCGGGAGAGGAAGTGATTCTTAATTAAGCCTTTGTTTACTTAGCCGTTAGACGACTAAAAAAGGGAAGGTTAACTTCGTTTTTATATATATAGCTGTCAGAAGTTGAGTTTTTCCAGATCTGTTGTTTGGAATTTTATAAGTCATGCTGACCTCAATTTTTGCACTAGTTATAAAAGGAAGTAAATATATTGAATCCTGATTGGTTAAGCTAAATAAAGGGCGTGGTTCCCACACGAAAATTCTTGGGGTTAAATTGCCCTCATTGAAAAAATCTAGTCAGTCTGCAATTTTCCTGCGAGAGTGAAAATATAAGGAACTCTGAGACTGAATTCGGAAGAAATTCTCTCGTAATACATTGGTCAAAGGAACCGGATGCCTGGAGAGTAAACGGACTCAATTTTGGCGGTAGAAGCAAGCAAAGCTTGAAAGCACAAGGGATTTGCGTCAATTTCATGTAGTTCGTTGATACCAATATAATGATTTAATTGAATTTGTTTGCTTATATTTGCAGGAATTTATTTGTTTAAATCCGTAGATCAGTTCTCTTGAAATGACTGTAACTGTGTTTGAGTTCATCTATCTGAATCCGTACAATGACCTTCTTTATATAAGTTTGACGAATTGTTTGAATTTCTCGTCTTGATTATCACAGGAATCTAAGAATTTCATGCATTACTTTAGTTGATATGAGTTACGAGAATCCGTTTGAATTCACCGATCATAGATGATTTCATGCATGCTAAGGACTCGAATGTGTGTATTCGCTGAAAATAACGTACGCCACATAATAAATTTCATTCATTCATTTGTGTAATTGAGACGAGAACGGAACTGTTATGTCTCGTGTAGTGTTAATGAGAATCAGTGATGAAAGAGCCATTAGGAAGTACATTAATCTTGTGAAACTAGGTTTGTTTATGGTCTGCCATGTTTAGCATGACCAACTAGCCATTGGTCTGTTTGAATTCCGATAGAACGATATCTGACATAACGAGAGGGGAGTAATGACCTGTTCAAAGTAGAACAACTGACAGAAGGTTTAGGTCGCTTCTCTGTTTATTTTGAATGGGGAAATAGCTCCACGGACCTATCATCTGACGTATCCACGTACCTACTTATCCAAATATCTACGTATCTTGGTACTTACGTATCCACCTACCCACACAACGTTTGAGGGCCGAAAAGAGGCGAGACAGTAGGGAGACTGGAAAAGGGAAACAGCGTATGACCCAGAACAACCACCATAGTGAAGTTAAAGTGGACCGGAATAAGCAGGTTATGAAGTTGTACAAGGCAATGACTTCGATCGTTCACTCGATTATATGATGAACTAATTCTATCATTTAAAACATCTCGGCTATTTATATAAATATATTTGTGTTTGAAATTCTGTGAAAGATGTATTTAAAAAGAAGTGTATCTTCATATTGTAATGTATTAACACAGTTGTTGATGTAACTGATTTAATGGTGTTTTTTTATGCACGGGGCCTATTTATTCCATCTATAATTTCACACTTTATTTTAAAATTTACTCGATCCGGGTAACAATACAGAGGGCGAGCGCCCTCTAGATAACGATAGCCAAATAAAGCGGACACCTTGTAAAAAGGTACAAGCCCACAACACCACCACCAGCAGCATCGCTACACCAGGTTCCAGCGGCATCTTTAGGTTTCGTTTTAGGTGTGTTCGCATCTGCATGAGTGCTTTGAACTATCGTATTCAAGACTCATTTCCCTTGTTGTATTATCCTTCTTTCATTCTACAAATATTTTTAAAACCATATTTTTGTTGTAGGATGGGGAGTATTTCAAACAGAATACGATGGGTCAGGCAAGGTACAACAAGTCTATCATATTTTTTAATATTTTTTTTAAAAGTTAGTTGTTTGAGTAAGCAGACACTAATTATAGTAAATAATTAATATCGCATCTTTTATTTATTTCATCTATTTGATTGATTAGTTATCCGTCGATTGCAAGCATTCGCTAATTGTCATTTATTCAGCAAACTACTTTGCTCATTTTGAGAATTCCCATTCCGTGTAAGATTGTAAGTATTCTCATAGCATAGGGCAATTTTGGAATCACTCTTTGTCTCAGACTGAGTTGAATGTGTACCTTTTTTCTTCTTCTTCTTCTTCTTTTTGGTGCTAAATGTTGAACTCGGTTATACATTAGCACGTTTACTTAAAGAAATCTCCTCGCCAATAAGTTGCAGCAACAACTTTCGATTACTGCAATAAGGCACCCTAAATACAATATAGTATTACAAGTAAGACACGAAAAAAATATCTTTTTACTGAACAAAACATTTTGTTTTAAAAGTGACACTTGATTTTCAGTACAGATCTTGTCAAATAAGTGACACCGTCGTGTACGAAGTTAATTTTCCGAACTTGTATGTGTGCTATTCACGTGTATGAAAGAGCATAGAGGTCAGCCTCGTGGTTTGGAAAGGGCGTTGAACATTTGACATTATATGTATATATTTATGTTTTTATGTCTTTCTATTTGAAGGTACGCACGGTTTATCGTACACTTGGCTTAAATTACACCGGAATCCAAGCAGGTGTTGTAGTGCTGTGTGATAAGGTAGTCGACCTACATCGAAGCAAGTAAACAATATATGATTTATGAAAGAGAGAGAGAGAGAGAGAGAGAGAGAGAGAGCACTTTTTCATTCTTATTATGAAACAAATTTTCCCTCACTATTACGATATCTCTTTGTTTCCACTATTATTATAAATAAATGGAAGAATGAGATTAATGTCAAATCGAAAGCTATTTAATCATATGGAAAACATATTTATAACTTTGAAAAATGCAAACAGCCGCGCCTAGAATCTTCATCGTGATCATGGATATTAAATGATTTATTACTACAAATTTGCTTTCCAATACAAACATAAAAAAACTAATGTTCATAAAACAAAATAAAAATAATGCAGAAAATATTATAAATATCATTAAAAACGAGGCAAAAAAAAGATTAAACAGAGAGAAAGAAGCAGTAAGAGGAGAGCTTCAGCGAGAAAAGAGAAGTCCTTGATAAAACGGGGTGTTTGTCATTGAAAATAATCTATTATAGTTCTGGATATAACATAATGTTTGTCCATGAGAATAATGTATTGCAATCCATGATATAATAGTGTTTGTCAATGACAATAATGTATTACAGTCCATGATTTAATAGTGTTTGTCAATGACAATAATGTATTAAGTCCATGATTTAATAGTGTTTGTCATTGGCAATAATGTATTACAGTCCATGATTTAATAGTGTTTGTCAATGACAATAATGTATTACAGTCCATGATTTAATAATGTTTGTCAATGACAATACTGTATTACAGTCCATGATTTAATAGTGTTTGTCAATGACAATAATGTATTACAGTCCATGATTTAATAGTGTTTGTCATTGAGAATAACGTATTACAGTCCATGATATAGCAAGGGGGCTATGAGAATAATGTATTATAGTCCATGATATAACGGAATGTTTGTCAGTGACACATAATGTATAATAATCCATGAAATAACAGAGTGTGTGTGAGAATAATGTATTATAGTCCATGATATAACAGAAGGTTTGTCAATGATACTAATTATTATAGACTATGATATAACAGAGTGTCAATGAGAATAATTATTATAAACCATGACATAACATAATGTTTGTCAGCAATGAGAATAATGTATTATAGTCGATATCATAGAATGACGTATTTTACAAATCATTGTTTTTATTCTGAACGTTCATGTTAATTTTCTTCAATATCAATCGTTCGTGGCAAGAGATTAAACAAAATAATAAGAATATGCAATAAATATTTGAATTCTAATATCTGATAAAATCCGAAACACGAGACGTATAGAATTTCTTTAAGACGAATTAAACCTTTTACTTTTAAACAATAACAATGTGGCAAATGCAATGTTCTTTCAACTGTGGATAAAATAAATTATTTTATTGATCTTTATGGAAAAGGGCAACTATTTATTTATAGCAAAGAATTATACTGGAAGTAATCTTCTGTTATTCATTGCACACGTCCGGAAAATACATTATCTTTGTATTTCTGGAAACACGTAATAATTTATTTATAGCACACAGTCATACCATAATTTGCTGTATACAAGAGATACGTCAGATATTTTCTTATATAATTTACTTAACAAAATATTTTGTGACGAAGAGTCCGAATAAGTTGACGATTTTCACCACTTAGACCAGTCTGTGCAAATATCTTAATACGTGTATGGTTTATATATAATTTTTTTCTGCTTTGCGATCTTTACCATATTATTTCAGTCTTTCTTCTGTTTATTCTCTCCTCTGAGGTGGCGTGGACTCTGAATGTTCTTCAAAAGTTATTAATATGGTACCAATGAATCTTCTTGATGAGACAGTAAAGCACGATCATTTCAGGGAGCCGGAGGGCCGAGTTGATAGAGCGTTGAACTCGTAATCCATAGGTCATTGGGTCAGTACCTACCCATGCCATCCCGTGTGGCTGCCTTGGTGTATACTTGGGAAAGGCACTAAACTCCCATTTCTGGGGCATGATACAGTTAATACTGTGTTAAAAGTGCTCCTACCATTCCCCCCCCCAAAAAAAAAAAACAAAAAAAAAAACAACTACTCAACCTCTTGTAGAAAACTGTATAATTGCATTGGAAAACAAATAGCTTGAAAATAGTTGAAACCATCCTCTACCTTCTCTACAGTGTATTAGGTAAGACAAAAAAAGCTCGGTTATAAATGCATGTTTATATATTGCATCTAAAGACTAATTAATAATTAATTTTAATATTACAGTTAACATTAAACGTAAAATAAACCTTTGCTTCATTCATAGTTAACAAATCTCCTTCAAAAGTTATAAAAATGGTACATAACAGACAAACACACACACACACACACACACACACACACAGATATATATATATATATATATATATATATATATATATATATATATATATATATATATATATATATATATATATATATATATATATATATATATATATATATATATATATATATATATATATATATATATATTTCTTTTATATTTTTCTTGAAACACCTATTCCTTACAGAGCGGTCAAATAATGATGACATAATGCAGCTGATGCGACAGTTATAATAGGAATTTGTACGCATGATACCACCGTAGCTACGTGACATATTTTTTAAAAAATAATTTTAATTACTATCAGTAATCGATCAGTTCGATTTCTGATGTCTTAGTCTCCCCTGAGCAGTTGCTCAGTTTCGTCGTCCACTACTATGCATTTCCACTACTATGTTATGTTTTGCGCGAGATCATCATGCACAGATTTTGATTAAATAATAAATAAATTCTGCAATTCAAAAGCCCCATATAACCTACGATTATTTTCTAAAGCAGTGCTTGAACGGCACGAAGGGCAGTTAATCAGACCTTAGCGAACGTGTACACACATAAGTTCTGCAAGTTAAAAAGCTGATTTACAGTTTTTATGTTCATGAAGTATCATAGATTATCTCTAATGTTTTATTTTTTATTGAAACTTTCTGTTTTGATTTCTTTATTAGAACGATTTAGCTTATTGAACTGCATTTTATGATAATGCGACGTAATAACTGAGTCTACTTCCTACCGATAGCTAGTCCATTCAATAGCGAAATCAAATATATATTCGAGGAATTGAACACAGAGCTCCGAGTCTATGTCTTAAATTAAGTATCTGAAAAGATCAACAAAAAAAGTTTTGTAAAATTAAACAAATATTTTATTTCCCTAGAATACAAAGTGAACATAAAAAAACCCCAAACTTACAGTATTGTGAATTAAATCCTAAATAGTTTTACATGTTATATCGCATGTCCCAGTGACGAAGTCCCAATTGAATTCCAGCGGTGTTCCAAATAAATTCCAACATTGAATGTGTTGATGTGCTTGTAGTCTCAAACGTGCTAATGTGCTAATCATCTCGAATGTGGCTATGTGTTAACATTCTTTTGATGTATCACAATAATATTTAAAATTATTGATTTAGTCCAAGAAGTATTAATAATCACTTTGTAATTCCAGTGAATAGTTAAAATAGATAAATCCACCCAAATTAAAAACTTAATACAACAATAAGACTGATTCCATTTCTGATATTAAGATAGCAGTGAGTAATTTTTCAAGTAAACAACAATGATATAAAAAATAAGACACAATAATAAAGCCGGGATGTAGGTCAGTCTTCTCTGTAAAAAATTCAAAGTTGTCAACAGGTTTAGGAATTTCCAAGTGAAAAGGTTAACGTCCAAGACTCAGATTCAAGTAAACATTTTTGCCACCATTAATAATGTTTTGAATATTTAGTCTATAACCATAGAGAAATATTAATTATGTATTATGCTTTTACAAAATAAATGTCACATTGTCAGGTGCACCATGACCTTGATTAAAGGTTTAAGGTCAATTACAAAATACATATATACATAACATATACTCATTGGGAGAAGCCAACAAGCAATACAAATTAAATATATGCAACAATTGCAAGAGCCTTGAATGTCCTGATGTACCGAGGGTCTTGAATATCCTGATGTACCAAGAGTTTTGAATGTCCCGATGTACCAAGAGTCTTGAATGTTCTGATGTACAACAACCATACCATCCAGAATGTCTTTGAATGAGTTCTTAATAATCCCAAAATATTTTATTAGTCCAAAAAGTCAATAAGCACTTTGAAATTCCAATGAATAACATTTAAAAATAATTATTATAGAATAATATCTGAACAAAACTACAAACTCTGATCCAAAAGTCTTGTATGAAACAAACATCTTTATATATCGACCGTCACCTAACCTATGAAGCAACATAATGTTCGGGAAAAGTAAGAATTTCTAATGGAAACAATTTACAGACTCATAAAAAGGTCAGATCTTGACTTTGAATTTTAGCAAACATCTTGTTCTTAGAATTATGAAAAAAAAATCAAGTAGGCACATCCATCATTTATGACGTAAATCAGATATTAAATACATGTTAAATATACATAACAATAGTGAGTACTGAATACATATTATTCAAGAATGTTTATTGCAACAAACAATTTAACCGACTTCACATTGTATTTCAAGAATAGAAACTTAAATATACAATAAACAATACATTTTGAAATGCTATTTAGTTTAATGATCGCTAGCTTAATTTCCAAACGAACATTTAAAAAAAACGAATCATTGAAGATTTTTTTAGATCGGCCTTATTACTTTCTGTCAACACCTCTCAGGTTGCCTAGTGGTCAGAGAATTAGCCTTGGATGCGGCCGTTTCGAAACCCGGCCGAGTCATACCAAAGACATAAAAATGGTACTAACAGCTGCCTCGTTTGGCCCTCAGAATTAAGAGGTTAGTGTTAGGACTAGTCAGCCTGGTGTCAGGATAATGTGACTGGGTGGGACATCATGCTACGTGTCTACGGCATGATGCCCCAGTGCTAGACATCACTATAAACTGCCACACCGTAGACATCGTAGCGATATGACTGAAAGATTGTTAAAGCTACAATCAAAATCCAAATCGCACACTGTCATGTATGCTCAGCCCCAGTTCGTAAACCGTGTATAAACTAAGGTATTATTACAAGCCGTGGTTTGATGTATAAATATTGCCGCAGGCTAGAGTTAATCTCTTACGCAAGGTTACCGTGACCAGAGAGAAGACCCGACATCTTGAATCGGCACAGACGTTTGATCGCGCGACTTCCCACCTATGTGTTACAGCTTAGTCCTAAGATCAGAGGAACCCACGAGGGACCGGGGCTTCTAAATCCATCCCCACGTGGACAGACAGCGAGAATGACATTGTCCGCTAAGTTTGATTGGATCGGGCCAAAGCGACATTCAGTCGGAATTGTAATAACAATTTCGATCCGAATTATAACTTCTAACTTAGTCTCGCCTAGGAAGATTGCTGAGCAATGTAGGATTACTCCGAGGAAGCCACTGGTAATTCGGCGATAAAACTTAGGAGATTCTAAGGAAAGACAAAGCTTCGTAAAGGTCCGTAAGTTATTTGCTAGAATTCTGCAAACTGTTACGGCATTGTAATTGTAATCATGTGTAGTATGTATACTTAATTACTAGGATAGTTTATTACGTAGAATTACATTTGTAGTGTTTAATTTACATGCGTATTTGAAAATGGGCTTGAGTATTAGGTTGAGAATTATGTACATTGTTAGCTTGTGGTCAGAATTAATTTTGTAATTCGCTAATACGTTATTCATAGTAAACTAGTTCATTTATTCATGGGATATGTTACGATTTAGTCATGCTTGAATTGTGAATTTGGAAATGGTTGAAGTGTGTAAGATTAGTTAATATGGATGTATGACTATATCAGAGCATGGAGGGGCCCCGAGTGGCCGAGTGGTCTAACTCGCTCTCCGTCACGGATCACTGCCATCTCACCTCTGTCTGCATGGGTTCGATTCTCGGGATCGGCAAATGTGGATATGTGAGAAAGCTTGCCGGTAGCTTCTCGTGGGTCGGTGGTTCTTTCCGGGGTTTTCCCGGTTCTTCCTCCACCATTAATACTGGCCGCCATGTATAGCCTATCTTGTGCTGAAAAATGGCGTTAAACCCTATAACAACATCAGAGCATGGATATTTGAATATTTTTGTACTTTGTATGAGTTGTAATGTAAAGAAATGCGTCTGCTTCCTGTGATATTTTTAGTTTAATGGGATTAGGGCTATGTACTGATGTGACGCAATTTATTTATATATGTATGAGAAGTAACTGATACCGTGCTTTTATTACGACGTTGTTTTACCATACAAGGACGTATGAGTATTTCTATGGGAATGAATGTGTGACCGAAGAAATTTAATAGCCGTTATCTGATGATAGGCTTTCTACAGTGTGAGAGGAGAGGGCTTAGGAAAATATTGTACCTTCCTTGTGCTTTCACAGGCAGCTTTTTGGGGGACTGAACTTAGGTTCAGTTAAGTCCAGCGATCTAAAAGGGGAGACGGAAGTGAGACTAGCAGAGCAGTAGAAGTAGACAAGTCTAGTCGGTGGAGAGACTCGAGGAGGAGGAGGAGGAAAAGGAGTCGAGGTGGAGAAAGTGGAGAAGGAGGGTAAATATAGAGAAGTCGAGGAGGAGAATTAATTTGGAGACAGTCGGAAGGAAGAGGATAAGGAATAGGAGAGAAGAACAAACAGATTAGTAGAATAGAAGGACAGGTGGAAAACTAACTCACACTACTAATCAAATGATGCAATAGGCTATCACAGGGTCGAGCGGGAGGAAAGTACTTGGGAAATATGAAGCACTTGACTACTGAATTATTATTAAATCGTTATTCGTTGAATTTCACTTTTTTGTATATTCAATCATTGAACCGTCGGCATTGCTGACTGGGGGCTCGGAGCTTTACCTCTATCTTCCACTAATTTAACTTCCAACCAAACATCGAGCCTGGGTGGGACTTCTATAATAATTTAAATAAAATATTGGGAGCATCCCACCCCACCTATAACACACCTACCACAGTGGCGGCATAACAACCCGTCACGTCACACTCACACTTTCTGTCAACACCAGCACAGACCAAGGTGATGGTCAGGTTCTCATCGCGACCGTACCGCATCATCAGAAAATCTCCCATACGTCTAGGTCAGGTGGATTGGGGTGCTTATTTAGGTATAAAATGGACTTTTTACCATAAATTTTTGGCATCCGCTTTAAAGGTATAAAACTATCGCATACTATAGGAAAAAGTTAAACCATCCTTGTATTATAGAAACTGAAAAATATCTAATGACATGTGATGTCGTGTAATCATATTTCAATTCATTCTGCAAACTGTATATTTTATCAATAAGTAAATAACTCGTCAAAGATAATATCGTGTAGACTACAGTTGGTAGTAACCTATATATCTTAGCAGCTACAACATGGATACATCTTTCATATGTCCCTATGTTTTTCTTCTTCATATTTCATTCCAATTATCTAACTTGTAATAATTTTACCATTATTTTTGGTAAACCACGCTGGCTGTGGAAATGGTTAGTTCTTGTTTAAAGTGTTCAATTCTGTTGAAATAAAATACTTCTCTCCTTTATGCTCAAACTCTCTTTTACGGTTGACTTTGATCGAATTTTGTGGTTTTTTTTATGTTTTTGCTCGCCTTTCTCCATCCATATATATATAAATAAGGGCGGTTCTAAAGTTTATGAAATAAAAAATTACTCTGGTGAAGATAGAGATGACGTTCTTTATGACATGTGACCTGAAAAAGAACCACTTTTTGGTCAGAATTTCAACATCTCAGATGAGAAGGTTTTTAGCTCTTCTAGATTTATCGATTTAAATGCTTATCAAATAAAACAATATGTTTTTCTAGAGAACGAGAACAATGTGAGAGACGAAAATAACAACAATTATCCCAAAAAATCACATTTGAAGGCACATATGATAAAATTTTTATTGAATACAAAGGAAGTGTTGGACCCATAAATATACGCCATAGTCAGGAAGGTCTGAAGGCACGTATACAACTCAGAAAAAAACCTGGCGGTTTCAATTTTCGAAATAAGTTTAGTAAAGATCTGAAAAATAATCAGCAAAAAAGAAAACAAAAGGACAGTTGTTTGTAAATCGTGCATATGAAGGTGATGGCGTAGTGTTACGACTCTGTGAAACTAACCTAAGTAATTAGAAAAATACAAAAACCAAAAAGTTTGAAAAATTCAATAAAATAATATATTTTCCTAAAATACAAAGTGAACATTTAAATAGAATTTTCAGGATTATGAATTAAATTCCAAATAGTCTTAACAGTTCTATCACAAGTTCAGAAGTTTAGAGTGAACTCCAGTGGTGTTCCGAATGAATTACAATTTCGAAAATGCTGATGTAACCATAACCCGGAATAATGCTTATGTCCTGACAGTCCTGATTTATAACAACAAAATAATCCAATATATCCTTGAATAAATTCACAATATTCTAAAAATAATGATTTAGTCCGAAAAGTATTATGATCTTTTTGTAATTCCAGTGAATAATTGAAGTAATTAAATCATCTCAAATTTAAACTAGACACATCTAAAAGACTGATTCCACTAGTCCGATATTAAAATAGGAATGAGTAATTTTTAAGTAAATTCTTAAGTAAACAACATTTATATAAAAAGTTAAGACACAATAAATGAGCCAGGATGAGGGTAATTTTCACATAAAATTCATTCGTAAACATCTCGTTCTAGAACATTCCTAATTTCTATTAAAAATAGATCTTGGACTCAACACCTGTAAACATATTTACCTCCAAGTAATCATGATCTTAAAATATAATCTAAAATCATATACAAGACTTACCTATGTGATATGTTGTTTTATAAGAAAAAATACATTAGTCAGCTAGGCTAACTCCTACCCTCAATTATGAACAAAGGTCAATTACACAATACAAATTAAATATACATTGCTTATAATCACTGACGAAAGCCAACACACAATACAAATTAAATGTAATTTATAATTGTTCCTGCTTCTAACATAACAGAGAAATTTCAGCATATATTTAACAGGCTTAATGGATAAACAAAATTAAACAGAAATAACACACACTTTAACTCGTCTGAAGCTAACAACTGAACAGAGAAAACCAATACTATGTACTGAAACTTAAATGCAAGACTTTAGCACAAATTAGACAACTGAACGAAGACATTATTGATCAAAATGATTTTAAGACGGAAATTTTTAGTTAAAATATAAATTCTTTAAATGATTTGTTTTAACTATGAAGCTATATATTAGTACCCTACCCACGGATAATGGATTATTTTCTTCTCAAGACGAAAGGCATGCCGATGCTGCAGCAGTTGCAATCATGATGAAATTGAAGTCATTGAGGTTAGAATAAAAAAGGAATCTTATGAACATGAGAAAGTAAATCGAACAATAAACTTGAATGTGTTAAAGTTAAAAGGGCAAAATTAGTAGGATACATTTGCAACGACACTAGTGTGTAAATTATCTTGCAACGGTAAATGATGTCGTTGCAACGGCAATAATTACCATTGCAATTACAAAATGGCATCAGTAGTTTATGCCTTTTCTTACACTAAATATTTTCAAAACTTTGGGACATTAGCACCTATAGGATTCTCAAGACCTTGGAGTATAATTTTATCTTCTTCTTTGACCCATTATCAACCCAGTAGTTGTTAACGTATCTCCAATCTTGAACAATGTTACAAGGATAGCAGATAAGATGAATTTATGTTATATCCATATGGTTGTTAATAGCATTAAATTCTGATTCCTAAGGTAAAGGGATTTGACACATTCACATGACCATTGTTTTACGGCCAAGCCCACTTTTGCAGGAGACTGCTTCGGTGGCCTAAGTGGTTAGAGCATCCTTCTCGGATGCGGGAGGTCGCGGTTTCGAACCCCGGCCAAGCCGTACAATAAATTTGTATAAATATTACTAGCAGCTGCCTCGCTTGGCGCTCATGTCACATGTCTGCAGCATGATGCCCCCATTGCTAGACATCACTATCAACTGACACACTGAAGACATTGTAGCGATATGACGCAAATTGTTAAAGCTTCGTTAAAAATCACACACACACACACACACACACACACACACACTTGTGCGGGAAGCGAGGCCCAGAAGGTACAATCAATTCTGTCGTCGTCGTACTTATTAACAGATTCGCATCATACATGGCATGACTTCTCGAAACATATAATCCACTCTACGATAAACCCACATAAGGTCACAATCATACCAAGTTTGTAAAACGGTTTTGGCCAGAGGTTTTCATTTGCTTATATTTCTTAAATTCCTTATGGATTTTCTTCACACTTTGAATGAATGAATGTGATGGTAAGGTAAATAATCATGTGACCACCCTGCAACTTTTGGATCTAGGTGTCAAGGTCATTATAATAGAAGATCTGCAATAAGGCTGTGATTAATGATGTTTCATTTGTTTAAATTATCAGCAATTAAGGGAGGTACAGCAAAAACACTGAACATCGGCATAGAGAAGTAGAGATGGATTTTCATGATACTGCTGTGTTATATGCTTGCCGTTGTCTGAAGTATCGTACATTATTTGCACGTTAAGCAAATGATGGCGCTGTCTTTAAGAAGACTAAGTGACTTGGTCCGGAGAAGTCTCCAGCAGTTTAGTTGTTATTCTTTAGAGATAATAGCGGAAACAGATCGAAGGCTATGTAAATCACACAATGAATTAAACTTGAATAAAACGCATATAATAAATTTAGGTGATCCTGTTTAGTTAACTGATTCAGCCAAGAGAAAATTTTGTTACGAGACTTGTTGATACTTGAAGGTTCGTGGACTCATTAAAAGATGTTAGTTGCGTGTTAATATTTGCTAAAACGTTTCTATGAATTTTCCATAAAGTGTTAGATTATTGTTTTGTACATTGTGTTACGAATCAATGACCCCAAACAAATCTAAT
The DNA here is from genome assembly GCA_028554795.2 of Sinohyriopsis cumingii. Taxonomy (NCBI): domain Eukaryota; kingdom Metazoa; phylum Mollusca; class Bivalvia; order Unionida; family Unionidae; genus Sinohyriopsis; species Sinohyriopsis cumingii. The sequence goes on along the minus strand of JAPYKE020000066.1, from coordinate 1,333,083 downwards.
TTTTTATTTTTTTATTTTTTTTAAAGTGATTTTTTGATAAATTTTTCATGTTCACCTCAGGTCCGGATAATTTTTAGCTCTGCTCTAACAGAGCTGATGCGATAGCCTTTCCTCTGTCGCCCGGTGCCTGATGTCCATTTTGCATGACCATGTAGACATGGGGTATGGACTGAAAGCTGTTGTTATTATTGCTATGATAGGATTTAACGCCATTTTCAGCACAAGATAGGCTATACATGGCGGCCAGTATAAATGGTGGAGGAAGAACCAGGGAAAACCCTGGAAAGAACCACCGACCCACGAGAAGCTACTGGCAAACCTTCTCACGTACCCAAATTGGCCGAGCCTGACACTCGAATCCACGCAGACGGAGGTGAGATAGCAGTGATTCGTAACGGTGAGCGCTTTAGATCACTCGGGGCCCCAATGAAAAACTTTATCTAAATGAGCCTAAATGAACACGGTTTACACCAGGGATAAAATACAGCCGCCACAGAGATCAGCTTGAAAATCTTGATTCTGGTGGTCATATCGATATCGGTTGTTGACTAAAATACTTCTTGCCATGTCTAGTTGAAGCCAAATGAAAAAAGATTCGTTCTGACATATAATATGGCTGCTGTGTCATCTGTCTTGAAATTATTGTTATATATATATATATATATATATATATATATATATATATATATATATATATATATATATATATATATATATATATATATATATATATATATATATATATATTCCTCTATAACAAATGGTCGTCTTGAGAGGATGATTTTACGAGATTTTGTTATGATGTCTAGTTCGTTCCAAAATGAAAACAATGCCCACGGAATAATTGTATCGACATAGTTTTTTCATTAAGAGACGCCATTTATTGATGTTGTTGTTTGCCGCCATTTCTCAGCGCAAGACAGACTATACATGGCGGCCAGGATAAGAGGAAGAACATTGAAACTCCCGCTAAGAACGACCAACCTATGGGAACCTACTGTCAAGTTTTCTCACATACTCACACAGGCCGAAACCGAGACAAGAATCCAATTCGAGATGAAAGTGACCGGTAAAGACGAGCGTTCTAGACCATCCATATGATTTGTACTTTGTCCCAGATGTAAGTGATGCAGATCTGACATCCAAAGATTAGATCAATCTGTTTATGTCTTGTACAATTATCACACTTTTTTTAATTACAGTTACTTCAATACAATAGCAGATATTGTGGAAAACGTGATATGGTAATACTAGTATAAAAAGATTGAACTGGTAAGAGTAGCGGGAAAATGGTCTCTTACTATTAGTACAAAAGGGGCCTCTTTAGGGTAACAAAGTTGTTCTCGCAATAGTAGTGAAAAAAGTGGTCTTTGGAACAGAGCAGAATATGCTCTTGTGAGAAGAGTGCAAAATTTAGTCTCGGATTGACAGTGGAACACGTACTCTCTTAAAATATTATTATATTCTTACAAGTATGCACATTTTTTAAAATTCTTTTAACATATGATGTGTTATATGGTGACCCGACGTGTTTGGAGAGTCGAGATTCTAATGTATTTCTTCGAGATATATATTAGGCGCGCGCGCGTGAGAGAGAGAGAGAGAGAGATTTTTTTTGTTGTTGTTGCTCGCATGTATGCATCAGTGTGTTGTACAGTCCTAGTTCGCCTATATGGTAGGGCCTGAGAAGCGGGCAGGCAGTAACACACTGCGAATTTATAGCATTTCAAACATCCCAAAAAGTATTTTTCACTACGAACGTGAACAATATACGTTTTAACGTGATTAAAACGAGGTCACTGTATAGTAAGCGTCAAAAATATAAATAATGTAAATATATTAAGTCTTTTTTATTAGTATAAAAATATATCTCATTTAAATAATGTATACCATACTTAACAACAACTTCAATAGATGTAAATGTATGCAGGAACGGCACTTTGTCCATAAAAAATAAAACTTAATTAGAAAGAAACAAGATGAAGAAAGTAAAATAATAATAACATTAATCATGGTAATTTAAATATTAACTCTGATCTATTTGTATTTATACATTGCATTGAAGAAGTCAAATATGTTTAATATCACCGGGATTATTTTGGTTCGTTTCGTTATGAAGACAATGTATTATTTCTCGCTCTATGGATAAGTTAAGAGTATTAGCAATATATTCTATATAAATGCTTTTCGGGTTCTTTTCAGTTATTCACTGACGAATATCCTTAAGCCCCATTTAGTAAAGCCAGACAGATTTAACCATTTGGGAGTCTTCTAAACTGCCGTCTATGGTTTCTGGACGATGTATCAGCGTGTCTAAACCTCACAATGAAGTCCGAAACCGGTTTGGCTGACGGCCAAAGAGTCAGCCCTGAATCTTTCACCACCTCAATGTCGCATCGCTGTGCTAGTTCTGTAGTAAAGATACTTAAGACCAGTTTTGCAAAAGCATTTCCCGGACACAATCGAGCCCCTCCTCCGAATGGAAAATATGGAATAGGCTCTCCGTTTGGAGGCTTTTGGAGCCACCTCTCGGGACAGAAGGACATAGGATCTGACGTCATCGAAGCATCATTTTGTTGTGTCTCACGTATGCTTACTGAAATTGTCCAACCTTTTGGAATGGTATAGCCCTGTAAGTAAGAAAAGGACAGGATTTAGGGGTCTGTGATATCGTTTTTGACTTGTAGAGGTGGTTATCGTCGAAATCATAAAACCTGGTATAAATAGTTCATGTCACTCTGGTGTCGTTCGTCCTCGTATTTTTGTCGGCTTAGTTGTCGGCTCTACCTGTGGTTACTGCTTTGTCTTGTAGTTTACAAGAATATTTATGTTATATTTTTGTCTTATTTCTGTTGTGAAAAGTGTTCACAATAACTTCGAATAATTCGTGTAAGATTTTATCCCTATTGTTATTACGATAGTTTTCATAATATTAGAAACATTATATGTTGACAAACATACCTCTAATTCAAAGTCTTGCAGGGCCTCTCTGAAAACCCCTCCAGCAGGTGGCAGAAGTCTCAAGGTCTCCCTGACAACCGCGTCAGCATAGCTACGCTTTATATGGACCTCTTTGAAACATTCATCTTCCACCTCGTGTCGTTCTTCCATCAAAACATCTCGCCGAAGTCGAGATAGATATTTCGGCTGCTTGGTCAAGAGATACACCAGGGTAAACCCAGCTGTGCTAATGCTTTCCGAACCTGACCACATCAGCTCAAACATAGAGTCCAGGAGCGTTTCAGTATTGTCTGCATCCAGATTATCAAAGGATGCTCCGAATGATTCCAGTACCGAAGAGAGTCCGTTTGTCTGACAGCCCGCTCGAAGAGTCTCTTGGAAAATTTCTTTGACACGATTTTTCGCCTGGAAAGCCTGTGAAGATAAAAATAAATACAAAAGTTGATCACTCCTGTTATTAACGCGCTGGTACTAGTATTAGAGAAGTGCAAAGATTGGACTTTATGAAACTCTCCATCCTCGAACCCCCAATCCCTCCCACCCCCAACCCCACACCAGGTAAATGCAAACTACTGGATACTCATAGCTTGTTAGAGTAATTTAAAACATAAAAGTAAATGACGTCATTCCACAAATTGACGCTTACCTTATAATATCCAGTTCCAGGAATGTAGATCGGAAGCACAAACAGATTGTTTGAAATGATGTCCAGGTGTTTCTTAATTTCTGCCAGTGTTGCATCTGAAAGATCAATATTCACAAGGAATCGTGCAGTGAGTTCTACCAGCAACAGTCTGCATTCGCTATGCAAATTGATGCTAGGAAGTGAGCACCATTTATCAAGTCTTTGCACAATTGCTTCTCTGAACACGCAAGTGTGGTTTTCTAGGAATTCCCTGGAGAAAAATTGAAGCAGCTGTTGTTTCCGCTTTTTGTGGCTATCCCCGTGGGACATCGTGAGTGCGTTTGGACCAAGCAGTTTGGAGACAGAATGTGGATAGCTTGATTTGACGATTATGTTCTCTCCCAAGAAGACTTTTCGGACATTTTCGGATCCCATGATGCGGATCATTGGTTTCCCGAACAGATGTGTCCTGAAGATCTGGCCATACTGATGGTGCCTCTCACGGAAAAATTCAACCTGCAAGAATTAAAGATTTATAGTGGAAATGTGATTAATTTATTAGTGTAGATTTAACAGGTACTGACTCATCAAATTTCATTATAACAATGAAAACCACTTAGACCTTAGACTCGTGCAGTGCCCTTTAGTCCTGTAAAACACAAAACACACACACGCGCGCGCGAGGGCACACGTTCGCTTAAAAGTCTTATAAAACATTTATTAGCGCAGTGGTTCCCAACCATTTTAGCCGCGACTCTAAGAAATATTTTATTCTGAGCCTAACGTCCCGTTTCCACATTTTTATAAATTTTGCCCCCCCCCCCCCCCATCTTGGCTGCTCTCCAGAACGTCCTCGCGACCGGTCTATTATTATTTTTTTGGGGAGGGGTATTTTTTTAGTTAAGCATCCAAGCTACATTTCTCATTCCATGACATCGAGAGAGCGATTAGCCATTTACTAACTTTCTGTAAATTCCTACATAACTTTGAAATATAGTTTCAGTCTAGAAAAAAAATCCTAGGCTCGTGATGTTTTTAATTTTTCATCTTTCTTTCTTTCATAGTCTAATTGAGTGTAATTTAAAAATAAATTAAACAGACATCAAACCATGTGTGTTTAAAACTTCGAGAAAAGTATGAAATTAGATCAAAGAATCATATGAATAAAAGTTACCTTTTTCTTTGCAAATGCTAAAGTTTCCCCGATAATGGGGAGTCCTTGATTTCCAGGTGGTAGGCGAATTCGCGGGTCTAGTTGTCGCTTTCTTCTCAACTGGCAAAATATAATCAACAAAAGTACTGTGATGCAAACGATTAACACTGGCGTGAACATTTCGATGAAATCTGTAGAATTTAACAGAAGATAGGGGTAAGTTTATATTGCCTCCCTATCTGTAACTGATGTACATTAGTTTCCAATTCATCTGTAGTTCTGCGGGTTCACGCCGATGTTCAACACGTGAAGATTCAGGTTTTTTGTGTGAAGTGTTGTCAGGTGATTGAGCATTTATACTTGACGGAAGGGTAGTGTTGACGTTTTCTTATGTCGATGATGTCACTGCTTCATTGATAAGGATGACGATCACATTGTGTATCCCCTTTCATGAACATGTAGTACACCCCTAGGTATAAGTTCACTGAAATCACTACATAAAATGTCTACTATATCAATGAAAATGCAAGTGTTGCGTATCAACTACGTACTATGCAAATTAGTGCTTAATATTTGCAACAGAATATCGCAAGACCTCGACCGACTGGTCTCCCGTGATGCCTGATGCAAGGATAGTCGACTGGTTGAAGGATGTATTCGACAGGGGCATTTCGGGTCGGCGACCTATCTGCTGGAAGTCAGTGTGTCAGCAGAGTTCATTGAATCTACCGACCCCAAGATATGTTTTGATACAGGGTTTTAGCACCACCTAGATGGGGTATTCCGCGTTGGCGTCATCAGTTTGTGAGCTCTTTGAGCATCAAATGCTTACCTATGAGGTCAGAGCCATTTCTTTTCATGAAAGTTTTAAACGCAACAACAACCATTACCACCATCACAACCACCACCACCAACAACAATAATAATAATAATAATAATAACAACAACAACATAACTGATTATAAAGATGGGGATAACGGTGATTGGTTAAAGCCAGTGATGATGTCGATGAGTTGTGCGATGACTGCATAGAGATGAAATATTGTATATTTTCACTAATTAAAATCTGCACAATAATACAATCTCCATCTTATTAGCTGAGAGGTAAAAATCGTTATCCACCATAAAACATGGCAACTTGTTCTATTTACTCTGAAAAGCTTTGTCTTTTATATAACCTATCTTTTTTTAAATACCCTATTTTGAAAGAAACAAAACAAATTGTAAGAAATATCATAGGTCTGCTTGAGTCTCGCTGTGATGGATTTATCATTTTTATAGAACTGAATTTTACGATTTTAAGATTGAAATTGTCCAAACATATTTTATTATTAGTACACAACGTAAGTCAGTAATTAAGTGCGTGAATGTAGAAAGAAAAAAAACATACTATGCAAATAAATATATCCTATACAGTATTAAGACATCCGTCTCATCTAAAACACGAAGGTAGAACTGTGATTAAATAAATTGTTGATATTTTAAATAAATACTATAGTAAATTTTCAGATAACCGTTTGTTAGGAAAGTGTACATTTTAATTCTGTAAATTTGAAATAATCTGGCAAACCTGGTTTATCATTTCGGTTTATATCAGAAACAGAAGCAATCCGAAACATTAATGAGCCTAAATGTTAATGAAGCTGCAGGACTAAATTGTATTGGACCAAAGTTTTTAAACTTTCAGCCCCAGTAACTGTCAATTCTGAAACACATAGTTAACTAGGTATTAAGACAAATGAATATCCTTACTTATTTAAATATGATGAAGTAACACTAATTCATGGGCACCGGCACATAGAGGCGGGGGGGGGGGGGGGGGAGGGAGCACTTGTCCCATAACCCCCATCCCCGGATTTCGCCTCCAAACATGTTTTGGCATACATCCGTAAAACTTAAAAGCTGACCACTACATGTTGCCCTCCCCCCCACCATAATTATGCGGGCGATCCTTCACCCATTTCTAAGAGAGTGGAGTAAAGGATGATCTTTGACAACTGTGTCATTAGCCTTGTTTACTCATACCTGAATGATAACAATCTTTTCCACAATGAGCAGTCTGGCTTTAGGAATTCCTGTTTCTGTCAAACTCCCGTCACAAAAATGACCGGCTCATGGTTAGATGAAAGGAATACAGGATATGACAGGAGTTGTCTACAATGACTTTAAAAAGCATTATATGTAGGACATCACAATATCCTATTCTCAAAATTACAACACTATAATTTTGATAACAATGCCATAAAATGGGCGACTTCTTATCTTCAGCACATAATGCGTCATGTATGTATTGGTGATACTAAATGTTCATCTGCAGTTGTTACGGTTGAGCCTGTTATTATTTGTAATCTTTCTAATCGCCTTCTGTATACAACATTTCATGAAATACCACCTAAACCAAGTTAAACAAAGATATGGAAATTATTGAACAGTTGCATGAGAATAACAAAATGCTTCTAAATCAAAATAAGACTAAGTGCACGTTAATAACCACTGCTGAGAAACGGACTTGCATGGTATCTGGATTTCAATCTTAAGATTATATTTATTAAAAGTTTCAAATCATAAACTTCCTTCGTATTGATGTTAATAGTTTTCCGCACTAGGGTGTTCAGGTTAACACATCTTCGCCAGCCAAGGCTGCGATATGTCAACCTTATCTACACCTTGGCAGATCGATACTATATTTCAGTGATTTGTCCTAGCAATATCTATTTAATTTTATGAGTTGCCTCTCTTAGTATTTAATACCGACTAAAGAATATCGTGTAACAGCGATATGTTGCATACTGACCGAAAATGGCGGAGGTTATTGACCTCAAAAGAATACTATGTCAGTTTAACCTCTAAAGTATGACTACGTGCCAGAGAGAAGTCATTACAGGTGTATATGTTGTTGCTGTTTTGGGGTTTAACGCCCTTTCTCAGCGCACGATAGGCTATACCTGGCAGCCAGTTTAACTGGTGGAGGAAGAACCCGAGAAAACCCAGGTAAGAACCACCGATCCACGGGCAAGCTAATGACAAGCTTTCTCGCATGGCCCACATTAGTCGAACTCGAGACTCGAAACCTCAGCGTATTTGACGGAAAGGATGTATATTTGTAAACACGGATCGGCAGTGGAAAATTGCTTATTTATGAGTCCATTCCAGTTGTGTGCTCTCCTTGTTTCGCCGCATCTAATGAAATTAACATACACGAAGCGCTGAAATATCTGACCGACCCGCCAAAAGGTAGATAGGTTAACATATCGGAACCTTGGCTAGCGAAGATGATGTTATCAAAATGTGTTAACAAACTCGAAATGGAACTGCACCACAAGACATTCACGTTAGCCAGAAACAATATGTAAGTTATGTAATACATTCTGTAGAATCTGGAAAATTCTTGCTTCCATACAGCAGTCATTATAAGATAAACATACTTGTACTCCAAAGGACCTTTCTGCACGGTTTAGAGATATGCCATTTAATTGTGGTCTGGAGGCCTGGGACTTTCTTTCGAATCAGAATATTGCTTTTCATTTACTTAAGGAGAATTACCTTGTCAGCTATTACAATGGATATAATTAGTTTTTTATTTTGTTAATATAAAATCCCAAGCACTAACTCCCCTCCAAAAATAATTTTTTCAGTCAGTCCCTTACAACAATGAAGACAACAAAGACTTGGTGCCAGATGACGATTAACAAAGATTGTGTATTATTTAGCTTAAAACACGTTGGGGGAAAAAGACGCATTGCTACAAAGTAGTGCTGCACAGAATGTAAATTTGGTCAGCCAGCCACAACAGAAACTCGGTCGGTACAACCAGTCGAAATAGGTCAGTCTGGGTCACATTCTACTTTTATATTTCCTGCATTACTTTGTTAACACAATATACGTATTTTGAGGTCAGACTGGCGGACTTTGCCCCCCCTCCCCCCGGGCTGTTAAAATCCTGACAAGTTCGTGTCTTGCTTCCCACCCCAACTCCTCCACACTTGGAAATCTTTATACCGACGAGCCAGTTCGACCCTGCGTACGTTATATTCAGTACTTGATTCACTTTTAATCAGCATTTTCAATTGGGAGGTCAACGAACTCAAGTAACAACAGAATGAGACGGATAGGAAACTGTATTGAGGGTCAATGAACTTCAGGTGGAAAAAATTTTCAAAAGAATTCTCTCAATGGTTTGTTTTGAATGGCCGGTAAGAACCCTAACGGATAGTCCGAATTTCCTCTGACCTTTCTCACCCCATTTGCAATATTTTGACCCCAACATAAATGTCAGAAAGAAATAATGAAAGAAAAAAAAATGAAACTAGAATGATGAATTTTTTGAATTCATTAAACGTTTGCTTTCCCTTATCATATATTTATTTAGCTATAATCAATATTTGTAAATTCAGAAGGATATCATTTATGTTCATCCTTTATTATTTCAAGCGCTTTAAATTTTCCTGAAAACAATGACGTCAAATTATTTTTTTGTACAAATGTATTGGAAAGTATATTTTATATACTTGAAGAGCATCCATGATGATGATGCGACGCGAATACTGAAAAAATAAGGGATGAACATAATAGATATGCCGTTGAAAATTTTCATGAGTGGATTCTGAACATAAACAATTGGAATGTGACATCACGTACGCAATCTAACTTTAATAAACACGTAGAATCTTCTGATGATGGCACAGAGAGAGAGAGAGAGAGAGAGAGAGAGACTATCATCATATAGATTAGAAAATTGTCTCTACTGAGTTTCGAACCTGGGTCCGCGGGTTAAGGCATCAATCCCTTGTACTATCCCCCCTCCCCCATTATCGACTTCGTCCATGAGCACATTCCCAATAAAGGCTGGAACATAATCGCTGATAGTAGCATTTGTGTCCATCGGACACACTCTCATGCCGACCCAGATATTAAACTCTCGTCTCATAGTCACTCGAGATTCCTATGAAAGAAATCAAGTCATATAGAAATTAATATCAACAGGTACAAATACACACCAAAATGAAAGTGCTAACCCAGTATGATAACATTCTTTCTCAATATATAATTTCATTTTGTTTTATCACGCATCTTCATTTATGATCCAGAGATGGCAATTTGCGTCGGGTTGCGGAGATATGATTTGAATCAGATTGGGATCATTATGTGTTTTATTTCGGAACGTGTTAAATGTTGTCTGCGGTCCAGAACAGCCTTTCTCTTCTCTACCCCTAATTTTTAAGTAGCTTTTTGGCCCCGCCCCACCCCCAAGTGATGCAAAGGTATTTTTTCCCCCAAGCGAACACGTATTCTTGAGGCATGTTTCACACGAGTAGTGAATGGGGTCACTATAGGGTCTAGGGGAATTAGCATTAAAAAACACCCTGGGTCACTATAGGGTCTATGTAAATTTAACATGGACAAAATCCCTGGGTCGATATAGGGTCTATGAGGAATTAGCATTACAGACCTCCCTGGGTCTGTATAGGGTCTATGTAAATTTAACATTAATCACCCTGGGTCTGTATAGGGTCTATGTAAATTTAACATGGACAAAAACCCCTGGGTCTGTATCGGGTCTATGTAAAATTGAAACAGGGAGGGTCTCTATTTTTTTTTAAAAAAAATAAAAAATAAAATAAAAAAGGGGTAGGCAATGGAAAGGCTATCTCTTTTCGAGAAATATGGCTGGCCCTGAAAAGGGCCTTTGGGTTTATGTTAATGTATTCATTAACATAAAGGCACCGCATTGGTCTTCTTCTTGTCCTTAGGCTGCGTCTCACTGTTGGCCCGTAAATTTGCACTCTTTTCAGGCATCCTTGTCTTTCGACGTAGATCCTACGTATCCACAGGCTGGTGTTTGTCCTGTGGACAACGGTCCACTTGGATCGGATATACATGAGCATGTCTGTCCTAAACATCATGGAAGACACAAGGGTGGATGACTCAACTGTGGTCCACATCTTGAAGCGACGAGAACAGGTGAATCAATGCACTGAACTGCGCTTATTTATAGGCAGAGGTAGGATTGAAACGGATTGAGTTCATTCACCAATCCGAACACGCGTTACAGAATTCAGTCAGCCCGCATCCAATCCGAAGAGAGCAGTCTGTGACGTCACGTAGTCTATATAGATTCGCTAGCGCTTGTGTGCAGTCAATCTATGCGACAGTGATTCAACATGACGGAAACTCAGAAAACGATCCAATGGGGTGCATCAGCAGGGGAGACCGCCCAAGGGAACCCGGACTTACATTCAGAAGAGGTGAATTGGGATTTTGTGGATTTTCTCTCCTCGCAAGAATTTGTTCCGGAACCTTCGTTACCTTCTTCATTACCGCAAGTGGAGAATTTTAGACAGAGACAGAAAGAAGAATTGGACAAATTTATACAACGACAAAAGGAAGCGGAACAGGCTTTTCTCCTACAGCAACAGCAACAAGAAGAAGAGGTAAGAAAAAAACAACAGCAGCAACAGCAAGAAGAAGTAGCAGCAAAGAAACAAGAGGGTGAAAATCAAACGGTCACGGTACTGTTGGACATTTTAGCGGAGTTAAGAAGTCTGAAACAAATGTATCAGACTTCTTTATCACGACCGAAGAGAATACGACCTTCCCGAGCTAAACACGTCAACCCTGTGACTAAGCCTACCGTACCACCCTTAGTGATTTCAACCCAATCATTATCATCATCAACATTACGCAGTCCAGAAGTAGGCCTTGGCCGTGGCAAAGGCATAAGGCAGTTAAAGTTGATTGCTTAAACTCACTCCTTCACCATGAAGAAAAAGTCCCTTTTCAGGGCCACCCACATTTCTCGAAAAGAAATACAATTTCAATTTGCCAATAACTCAAAAAAAACCCCACCCATTTTACCCTTATAGTACGTGTCTGTGTATGAGTGCGTGAGTGTACGTTCTTATTTTAAAATCAAAACTCAAAGACACTTACCTTATATCATTCATTTATTCTTTTATCCATTTTTTACAATCCAATTCACAATTCACAACACAACCCTTTAATAAAAAGTTCATTGACTTCTTCTTTCTCCTTGTTTAGTCTCTCTGTTTTTTGAATTTCTTCACCGTCTTTTCCTCATTTTCTTCCCTTCTTCTTTTCTTCTTCTCCTGTTTCTTTGCCTCTTGTAAATATAATTGTCTTTTTTCTTCCTCTTCTTCCTCTGAAGAATCCCTCTCTTCTTCCGAAGAATCCCTCTCTTCTTCTGAAGAATCCTTCTTTTCTTCTGACTCCTCTTGTTTCTTTTTTGGGCAATCTGGAGACCAATGTCCTTTTTCTTTACAATAATAACAGGTATCTTGACTTTTGTCTTTTTTAGTCCCTGTTTTTGTTCTTTTTTGACGGTCTGGACACTCTGAAGACCAATGCCCTTTCTTCTGACAGATATAGCAAGTATCTTGACTTTTATCTCGAAAGGAAGGAGAGTAGTCCGTAGGCTGGTCTGAAGAGAATTTTCTAATGACCCCTCGCAAAGCTCTGACGAAACGTTCCATCTGGTTAGTCTCTTCCATCGTTGTGCTCGGCTTGAGAGTGAAATGAATAGTGAAAGGATAAGACACACACCCTTTTATATACGCTGGTCTGCTATGACTATAAAGTAGCTCATGGTGTTTGAACTTGAGTCATTTGACTTTTTGCTTTCAAGATGAAACGATCCCATTCATTCGAGAAGAAAGAAGAAGAAGAAAGTAAGAGGCAGAAACGTGGTCTATCGCCTCGAACCAGGGCTGAAATCTTGGCACAAATTCATGCCAGTGATTTTGAAGAGGACATGAGTGAACCAGAATTTGAAACCTCTAAACCAAGTTCACCACCCTTAGTCAACCCTGAAAAATACTATTCCATTCGAGAGACGGAAAAGCGCTCCTCTAGAAAATTTAGAACCACGGCTTACAAATACACGGTGAAGTTTAAAGATTTCAAGTCCGAAGTACCGTTAGAGAAAGCAGAAGGGTTCATCACCGGAGTGTGGGATTCTCTGCTCACTGCACTCAAGCGACAATGTCAACCCAAAGAAGACGACCGCTTGAGACTTTCCATACAACACGACGGTTTGAGATCCCCTGTTTGGATCGAGTTTAGCACCCCTGCAGAATTGACCGCTTCCAAAGTCATGGACAAGATTCAACACGTGCAACAATCTAATGACCAGTTTGACATCACCGATGGAAAAGCCACATTGGACATGACCCACGTCTCTCCTCCTCAAGGGACCGGACGCAAAAAGATGTTATTGGTGAACGACCTTCGCAGCATTAAGCGTAGCCTTGTCCAAATTCTCAATCCTCATGACCAGATGTGTTTAGCCCGTGCCATCGTGGTGGGACGAACCTATGCCAACAAGAACGACACGGTAGAATGGAAAAGAGACTGGGAGAACATTCGACAATCGGACCGAGCCAAACAACGAAGTGAAGCAGAACTCCTGTTACGACAAGCTGGCATGTCCAAAGACACACCCTGTGGCATTCCTGAGATGCAAAAATTGCAAGATGCCCTAGCTCCACGATACACCTTGAAAGTGCACCCTCAAGAAGTGCGCGGGTCTTTGTTGTTTCGAGGGCAAGATTTTAAGGACGGAAAATACATTCACCTTTATCATCACGATGAACATTTCGATACCATTACCAGTATCACCGGATTCCTGGGATATGTTTATTATTGTGAGAAATGTGACTATGGTTATAATAATCGAGAGCAACACAAACAATGTGGATGGAAATGCTCAGGATGTTTGGCCTCTCAATCCTGTCTGAGCGAAGAACCAGTGCCTTGTTCAACTTGTCTGCGCACGTTTGTCAGCCCTACCTGTTACCAACAACATTTGAAGACGCAAGGTTCACAGAAGAAATGCGCTTGTCAACTGCTGAGATTGTGCCCCGCGTGTGGACAAGGCATACGTACCAATAGTGTCAAGGCACACGTATGTTCAGGAAAGAAAAAATGTCACATTTGTCACCACATCGTGGACTTGGAACACCAATGTTACGTGCAAAAATACCAACCCTCACCAGAGAAAGAGGACGGTCACAAGAAGAAAGGCAATTTCATCTTTTTCGATTTCGAATGCATGCAAGAGACTGGCATTCACATTCCTAATTTCTGCGTGGCTCATCGAGCGTGCGAGAAGTGCATTCAAGAACCTATCTTCAGTCATTGCCCTCACTGCAGCAAAATTCCTGGAGGGCGTGAAAAAATCTTTCGAGGACCAAAGACGCTAGACGATTTTGCCAAATGGGTCTTAGACCCCATCGACAAGACATGGAGCCAAGAGGACATCGAACGTTACCGAGATTGTCATCGCCATGCCACAGTGATGGCTCACAATTTCTCCGGATACGATGGACAGTTTCTTTTGAGGTACTATACGGAACATGGCACCGAACGTCCTAAAGTGACTTTGAACGGAGCCAAAATCATTTTCATGCAAGTGGGACAAGTGCAGTTTAAAGATTCGATGAGTTACTTGGCCATGCCTTTGAGTCGAATGCCTAAAACGTTTGGAATGACAGAAATGGCTAAAGGGTACTTTCCACACTTTTTCAACACGGAAGCCAATCAACACGCCGTTCTACCCCATTTGCCTGAGGCTCACTATTACGACCCCGACAACATGCGTACCGAACAACGAGAAGCTTTCTACGCTTGGTACCAGGCTCACGCCTCGGACCCTTTCGACTTTCAGGAAGAAATGCTAAAGTATTGTCGTTCCGACGTGGACATTTTACGGCGTTGCTGTGGAAAATTTCGAGAACTGTTCATGGAACACGGAGGGGTCGATCCTTTGAAAGAAGCTTGCACCATTGCCAAAGCGTGTTCCTTAGTGTATCGACAACGATTCATGCCTGAAAACACCGTGGCTGTCATCAGCCCTCAAACGACCAACTTTGTCAAACGTCAATACTCGGTCAAAGCCCTACGTTGGTTACATTACTTGTGCGACAAGGAAGACAAGTGGATTCAGCATGCCCGCAACGGAGGGGGCGAAAAGACCATCGGAACGTATTCGGTCGATGGCTGGGACTTAGAAAACCCCAAGATCGTGTACGAGTTTAACGGTTGCTTATTTCACGGATGTCCTGTTTGTTACCCTGACCGTGGCACTAAAAATCAGTTTTTACAACGAACCATGGAAGACTTGTACCAGGACACTTGTCAGAGGCGCCTAAAGTTAGAACAGCAAGGATACCAAGTGGTGGAAATGTGGGAACACGAGTACGATCACCGTATGAAAACCGATCCCGAGTTTAAACGCCTCGTGGAAAGTTACCAGTTCATGGACCCGCTGAACCCGAGGGATAGTTTGTACGGAGGAAGGACCAATGCCACTTGTTTGCTGTACCAAGCCGACGAAGAGAAAGGAGAAGAAATCAAATACTTGGACGTGTGTTCGCTGTATCCCTACGTGTGCAAATATTGTCGCTTTCCTGTAGGGCACCCGCAATTGTTAACGGAACACATCGACCTGAAAAACATTCGACAATACGAAGGCTTGATCAAGTGTAAAGTTTTGCCTCCCACGAACCTCTACCATCCCGTCTTACCTCACCATTGTCAAGGCAAACTGATGTTTCCCTTGTGCCGTACTTGTGCCGAAACGTGCAACCAAGACCAGCCTTGCCATCACACCCATGAAGAACGGGCCTTGACAGGAACCTGGGTCAGCGTGGAATTGTTCAAAGCTCTGGACATGGGATACCAACTGTTAGAAGTGTACGAAATTTGCCACTTTCCCAAGACACAACAATACCACAAGGGTGATCCCAGTCAGAAAGGCATTTTCGCCGACAACGTGGATGCCTTTTTGAAACTGAAGCAAGAAGCCAGCGGCTATCCTTCCTGGTGTCACACTCCCGAAGTCCAAATACAATTCAAAGAGAAATACTACGAACAAGAAGGTATCTCTTTAGACCACATCGAGAAAAACGAAGGCAGGCGATCGTTTGCCAAAGTGATGTTAAATTGCTTGTGGGGTAAAATGGCACAACGACCGTGTTTACCCAAGACGGAATATTTGACAGAACCTTCCCGCTACTTCCAGATGATTCACGACAAAACCAAATACATGAAACACGTGGACGTCGTTCGAGAGAATTTGATCTTGGTCAATTACGAAGAAGATCTGGACTTTGTACAAGTTGACCCTTTTGGAAATGTCATCATTGCGGCTTACGTGACAGCTCATGCTCGCTTAAAATTGTACGAAGCTTTAGAACTGTTAGGGGAACGCGTCCTGTACTTTGACACGGACAGTTGCATTTACATCCATCACCCGATTCAACATCACCCTGACATCGAAGGAGACCGTTTAGGAGCCTGGACAGACGAGCATCCCGACGACAAGATTCTAAGTTTCGTCAGTGGCGGTCCCAAAAATTACGGCTACGAATAACGTGACAAACAAGGAGAAGTGCACACGACGTGCAAAGTGAAAGGACTGACTCTGAATTATCGTACCAGTCGAGTGGTCAACTTTGAGGTATTGAAAGAAGCCTTGCAATCGGGAGAGGATGGAGACTTTAAAGTGACCACCTACCAACCGAACAAAATTGTACGTTTACCCACTCACCACATTGTCAGTCGACCCTTGGAAAAAGTCTATCAAATCGTGTACCAGAAGCGAGTTCGACTTCCCAATCATTTCACCTTACCGTATGGACACGTTGGTATAAAACATTGGTTGTAAGAGGATAGTTACCCCACCAGAAAGATGACTTCGCCACAGCAAGAATCGAGTGAGAAACCCGATGAGAACTCCAAGTTCAAACCCTACCATTTTCCAGTCTTCTTACCTGACTATTGTGATTGTGCCCGTCGATTGGACACGTTTCAGAAATGGCCTACGGATAGGGAAGGATTACCTTCTTCGCATGTTTCAGCTAGAACAGGATTTGTCTACTTGGGACCTGAGTCAGGATTGGGATACGAGGTACAGTGTTTCGCTTGCGGACTGAAGTTACGAATGGATCTATGTATCTATAAAGATTCAGCTATTCTGGAACATACTCGATGGTCTCCGCACTGCCCTTACCTTTCTATGGCCTTTCCACCCATCACACTACGGTAGAATGTTGACGGTACCTTAGAGACGGTACCTTCCGAAACAAGACATAAAAAACGTAAAAAAGGAAAGATGTACAAGCTGGAGACTGCATTGCGACTAGTATAAAAAGGGGCTATGGTCAAGATCGATAGTTCATTGTGACTACCAAGACCGAGCGAACAAGATGAATACTTTGAAAGAGACATCGTTCCAGTTTGGGGATTGTAAAAAAGTTGTATCTTCCTCTAGTGTGACTAATATTGGATGGATAAGACCCAGGCATTGCGACGGAAAATGTCCGGAAGGAAACTGCGATTGTCCATGTGGTTACCATTGTAATTGCGTAACGGAGTTTGCAGACGAGTGCGATTGTGAGCCTTGCGATGGGTACGATGCTGCACGTTGTGACCTGAGCGATGCCGTAAAGCATCATGGGAACTTTGTTCTCACTGCCCCTGTCATGGAAAGTGATGCTGTGCGTGTCAAACCTGAGGGATGCGAAAGCGATGCCGCTCGTCCTCTTAGACATTTTACCGGGTTTAAAGGGGAATGTTCACCTTCACGTCTACCCCCCTACGGATGTCATCCAGCCCTGAGCAAACTCCTGTTCCTGTCACCCAACCCTCATCGAAACGAACCTGTGAAAAACGAATATTCGTTTCCTGTGCGTTTGTCGGAATACTGCGACTTTGAAAATCGTCTTCAATCATTCAAAGGAAAATGGCCAAAGTATCTGGGAGGACCGACCCCCGAAGAATTAGCCAGAGCCGGATTTTTCTACTTGGGCGAAGGAGATAAAGTCAAGTGCTTCAGTTGCGGTGCGTCACTTCACCACTGGGAACCGCAAGATTCGGCCTACGTAGAACATGCTCGATGGTCACCGAATTGTCATTACTTACCTTTAGTGGGACCGAGACACTGAAGTAACTTCTTACCATAATAATCTGTTCATGGATACTTTACAAGAGAACATTCGTGCTTTGCCTGTGGAGTTGAGAGAAAGCATTTATCGAGAGCTGGTCAAAATACAAGTGAAACGTAAAGAACAATTGCATCCGTTACGTCACCGGTGTTTGAACCACTGGTACCTGAAGGCTATACAAGGATTGATTCAATTGAAAGTGTTCCATCGGACAGACATTGATCAACTATCCTCTAGTTTTAAAAAGAATTGGTTTGGTATGGACGATTGTAGTTACATCATTGTAAACGTACTGCATCGAATTCCAGAGGAAGAGTTAACGAATTACCAACATCTTGAACACAATGTCAACTTAGTGAAAGAGGAAACTTCTGAACGAATTGTAATGTGTAGATTAGTGACTCAACGATTTAAATTCGACACTGAAGTGAAACCATGTTTGTGCAAAGAGTACATTTCTTGTGTCAGACCAAAGAGGATTTAGTATGACCTATTCATGGATACTTTGCTAGAGAACATTCGTGCTTTGCCTGTGGAGTTGAGAGAACGCATTTACCGAGAGCTGGTGAAAATACAAGTGAAACGTAAAGAACAACTGCATCCGTTACGTCACCAGATCTTTAACCACTGGTACCTGAATGGTATAAGAGAACTGATTCGTCAGAAATTGTTTCAGTGGTCAGACCTTGTTCAATACTTCCAGGCCCCCGATGATTCACGTGTTGATCATTTTGGTTACTTCGAGATTCACCTAGAGCAACCCATTGAGGAAGACAAGGTAAAGGATTACCAACATTTGTTACGTGGAATCTACTTAGCGGAAGAGGAAACACCTAAACGAACTCTGACGTTTCGGTTACAGTATGCAAGATTTACATTCCCAACTGGAAAACGAAGATCTCTGGCTAGAAAGTACGTGTATTCTTTTCGAAACAAAGAGACTATAAAAACAGGCTGTTATGCCACGACTTATGTCGTATGTAATCCAACAGATTCCGTGGAAGGAACTCAATGACCATATTCAAACCGTGGATCATTATCATCAATTATTACAAGAATTTTATCCATTCAATTTGGGACGACAAGTGGTGTGTGTCTTAGTGACTTGTTTTTTGGGATTTCGTTTACCAGCCGATTCTTTGTGGACTCTTTACGATCAGTACTTACCACCTCAATGGCCTTAAATGGTCACGAAAAACTCCTTTTGCTCAAAGCCTTGCGTTTTCATCTGGATACTTCTCGACCTCAACAGGAAAAAAAGATTCGTCAACTTTTAGCTACCCAAGACGTGTATGACGATGTGTGTGTAGCTTGTGACTTACATCCCCATTGGACAGATGTCCGTGCCTGGAAAGAATGGGGTTTTGAGGCTTGGACCCAAGAAGTGGCCCAGTATGCACGAGAGTTGTTCAAGGAAAAAGGTTACTTTTCAACCCGTGTTAGTGACGGTGCCAGAAGAACCCGTCATCCAGGACAGGACTGTCGTGGACAGGCCTGAAAGACCCTTTCGGGAGGACACTTGTGTGACCTTACCCCCTACTATAGAACTGGTTAGAACATTACCCAAAACATGTTGTTGTACAGACACTTGTGTTTATTCCACGTTCATCGTTATCATGTGCCTTTTATCCTTGTACTTAAGCCTTTGGCTTTTATGTATTTTTGTCTTTCGTATTCATGTTTAAAAAACATTCAATAAACGTGTTCTGAAAAAGTATATAAACTCTTGTCTTGTTTGTTTTTCGTGTCACAAGTGACATTTCTCACACCATGACTACCTCTACTGTCTCTGCTCCCTCTTCCTCCACTGTCAAAGTCATCGACGAACACTTAGATCGTGCCAGTTGGGAGGCTTTGTATCTTCGCCATCCCTTTAACATGCTCATTGCTGGACCTAGCGGTTCTGGCAAAACCGAATTCGTCAAACGTTTGATCGAACATAAACATCATTTGATCGATCGACCCCCTCAACGAATCGTGTGGTGTTACAAAGAGTGGCAATCGGCGTACAGCCTCTTGCAAGAAAGTCAAGGCGATTCCATCGTGTTTGTGGAAGGCATTCCTAAAGAAGACGATGGCATCGTCTCTGACTCCCGTCTAACCCATTTGGTCATTTTCGACGACATGTTAGGAGAAGACGAAGAAGAAATTAAACTGTGGTTCACGCGCAAAGGGCATCACCGTAATGCCAGTGTCGTTTACATCACCCAAAATTTGTTTCAACAAAGTAAAGCCCATCGCACCATCAGTCTCAATGCGCATTACGTGGTCTTGTTTAAAAGCCCTCGAGATAAATCGCAAGTGCAAGTCTTAGCCAAACAGTTAGGAACGCCTTGGCTGACTCAGGCGTACGACGATGCCACTCAAACGCCACACGCCTATTTACTCGTCGATTTGAAACCTACGACTCCCGAGGATTTGCGATTTCGTACCCACTTGTTTCACCACTGGTGCCAAGACGGAGGGCCTGTCCTGTACACGTCTCCGTCCTCGACTTCATTTCACTCCCCATCAAAAAATCTATAGAAACCTCAGACCCTTTTTCGTCTGTCTCACTCTCAGTGCAAACATGACGTCCCTTCAGTCGCATCTTCCCGTCAAATTGATTCGTGCCTTGTATGGTATCAGTCGAGAAAAAGATCCACAAACACGAGCTCGTGTCTTAGAAGCTAGTCTCAAAGAAGTCTTACGATGGTTTACGGTGACGGCACGTCAATTACTCCAAGGAATCATTCAGATTCCTCATCAAACCAAACGCTTTTTCGATCGAAGCAAAGTCGCTTTGGTCCAACTGGCCGATCCCCGCATCGACACTCAAACCAAAAAACAAATCATTTTGAAACCTGGAGGGAGCGGTACTCTAGGAGGGGTCATCATTCGCTCACTCTTAAGATGGGATCCTAATGCCCCCAAAGTTATCCCCAAGACAAAAGTCCAACGAAGCCCCAAGAAGAAAAAGAAAAAGACCAGGTCCCCAAGAAGAATAACTTCTCCAGTGGCAGGACCTTCCTCTTACCAGACACCACCCCGGAAAAAGAAAAGAAACCCCCAGAAAAAGAAACAGAGAAAAAGTCCCCAGAAAAAGAAAAGTCCACAGAAGAAGAAAACTAGTCGCAAGAGAGGCACTTCGGCCAGGACGCAACCTTACACTCGCAAACCACGACCTGCCACGGCGGTGACTGCGTCTCCGGCAGCCTCACGTTTGTCCACTTCTCCGTTGATGTCACCAGGAACTGAAGAGTACTTGGAGACGTTGATCACACCAAGAACTTCTCCGTTGATGACCCCCAAAAGAACTTCCCCAGTGGCAGGACCCTCCAATTTAGCGGCAGTGGCTGCTGCTCACAAAGTACCTTCTCCCAAAATCAAAGTCCATGAAAGATCGGGCATGTTACAAAGTTTACTGGATTTGTCCAAGCAAGAACTGGCTCGATTTAGTCCCTTGCGTACCCCTGCACGACGTGTCATGCCTGTCCTCAAACTGATACGACGTAAAGACAATCAGTGGCGACGCGTTCCAGTATAAAAAAGACCTGTGACCAAGTCGGGGAATCAGTGAACTTGTAAAAGATGTCACCTCCAAGAAGCCACAAAAGAAAGAGACAAAGGCAGACGCGTCATCCGACAAAGCGCTTAGCCAAGCATCGACATTACCCTAAGAAAAGACACAGTCGTTCCAAGAAAAAGAGGCGTCAACAAAGGGGAGGATTCCTTGGCGATTTTGGGAAAAACATTGTCACCTTTATGACAAAGCGATAGTCCCAAAAAAAAGATAAAAGGGTGTGCGTTAAGTCATCGACGTTAGTGTCTGTTCGGTGAATGTCCCGGAACCCACAAGCAAAAATGTCACCCTCCAAAAAACCCCAAGGAAAGAAAAGGAAAGGACTGCCACCACGTTTAGCCAAACATGGGGACATGTTATCTGTCCTGTCCAAAGCTTCTCCACCCCTACGAAAAAAACTCATTCAAACGGCCTCCAAAGAGGTCATCGATACCGTGTGCGAATGCTGTTTGAACGTTTTGAAAGGCACGATCCCTTTGTCCAAACACCAGAAGCAATGCTTAGGCAAACATCGTCGCGTTCTTCGGAAAATGGTTCAAAAGAAAATTCCCATTCGTCAAAAAAAGAAGATGTTGGTCCAACGTGGAGGCATTTTACCTCTCTTGTTAGGCCCCATACTGAAAGGAGTCTTGGGAACCATGTTGGGAGGACTGGTGGGAGCAAGATAAAAAGACCCTCGGAAGTCCCAAGATCTCAGAATTCACCCCTGACAACCCCATGGAAGGACGAAAACTAGCTTTAGTGCCTTACAAACGATGGATGGAATACCATCGGTGGCAAGAACAACGCACCCCGCATTTACCTCCCAATCCCAATTTGAGCGAGATGTCCCAGTTACAACACGAATTGCAATCCTTGATGGATCGCCAAGATTTGTCCGAAACAGAAAAATCGGAAAAGTACGGTCAACTCTTGCAACGACTGCAACTCTTTCACCAGAAAGCTTTAGACGAAACAGCTCTACCCACTCTGAAAGATTTTAAGACCTTGATGAAAAGTCCAGCACCATCACCAGTACCAGTACCACCAGTACCCGTGACCAAGACAGAAAAAGAAGAAGAAGAAGGGTTTCAAACTCCACCAGAAAAAGTGCGCAAGTTAACAACACCACCTACCTCCAGAATTGGATGGATTAAAAAGATGATGGCCACCCCTTCTTCCTCACAAGAGAAAAAGAAAGTGAAGACAGAAGTGAAGACAGAAGTGAAACAAGAACCGATATCCCCCGCTCAGACATCCTCCTCCTCCTCCTCTTCGACACCTATTGCCGGTCGCACACGCAAAGCATTGCAATCCAAGAAAATACCCCAAGAGAAAAAGAGTAGCCTCCTCCAAGAGTGGGTGTCTTATTAACACACAAACACAAAAAAAATGGAAAAAGTCTTAGCCAGCATTTACTACGATCCCTCCCATCCTGCAGGTTACGCAGGAGTTCAAAAATTGTATGGTGCTGCCAAAACGCGACTGAAAAGTTTCCGTTTACCTCAAGTGCAAGGATGGTTACAAGAACAAGCTACCTACACTTTACACAAACCCATTCGACGCAAGTTTGCCAGAAGTCGCACCCGAGTGGAAGGCATCGATCATCAATGGCAAGCCGATTTAGCCGATGTCTCTCATTTGGCCAGCTACAATCGTGGTTACAAATATTTGTTTTGTGTCATCGACGTCTTTTCCAAATTTGCCTGGGTCGTGCCCTTGACTTTCAAATCGAGCAGCGAGTTAGTGCGAGCCCTGCAACGGGTGTTGAAACAAAGCGGTCGTCACCCTCTTCGATGGCAAACGGACAAAGGCACCGAATTTCTGAACCAAGCTTTCCAAAAAGAATTAAAGAAACGTGACATTCATTTTTTTACCACCGAGAATCCCGAAACCAAAGCCAGCATCGTGGAACGTTTTCAACGCACTTTGAAAGAACGCATGTGGAAATATTTTACGCATCACCACACTCTGAAGTACATCGACTTCTTACCGCACCTGGTGCAAGCGTACAACCAATCTTACCATCGAAGCATCGGACGTGCCCCGCAAGACGTGACTCCCGACAACGAAGTGCTGGTGTTTGAGCGTCTGTTCGGTACGTCCCCGACGAGGGCTGTCCCCAAGAAAAGTGGAGAGTTGACCGTAGGAGATTGGGTGCGCATTGGCAAAACCAAACGCACTTTCGACAAAGGTTACTTACCTAACTGGACGACCGAATTGTTTCGCGTCACTGGACGAGTGCATGGCCGTCATCCTGCCGTCTATAAATTGGAAGACATGAACGGAGAAGTACTCAAAGGAACGTTTTATTTGCCCGAGTTACAACGTGTCACCAAAAAAGAAGACGACGTGTACGACATCGAAAGTATTCTCGAACGCAGAACCCGTAAAGTGGCAAACGACGTGTCAAAGAAGTCAAAGTACGTTGGAAAGGATATCCACCCAGTTTCGATTCTTGGATCGACGCTTCGCAAGTCATCGACTATAAAAAGAAGAAGTGACCATCATGCCCTTTCACTCAGCAGACGCAGCTACGTCGACCACTCCTTCTTCCCCTAGTTCTTCTGTGCAAGATTTACAAAAACAACCCTTGTGGGTGTGGTGTGGAGAACGTGTGCCTAAAACGCAAATCGTCTTTTTCTGCCAAATCTTCGTGGTGTATTGTGTCATCGGGGCAGCCATCGCCAATTTGAGTTTGCAACAAGGAGACAAACAATTGTGGACCATTTTATTGAGCAGTTGCATCGGTTACCTGCTTCCTAATCCCTCCCTGAAATTCTCCTCGAACGGGAACGTTGTGTCCAGTGCCAGTGCCAGTCACCACTCCAACAACAACCACAACCACAACCAGAACCCCATTTTGGGCGGAGACACGCCTCTGACGTCCAGTAATATCCCCTCGGACAACCACAGAACTCTGGAATTATGAGTCACCAAAACCAATTTTACTTAACCTTACCCAGTGACAGTTCCATGGAGGTGTTTCCCAATAACACGTTGTGCTGTTACACAGCCAAATTACCTCAAGCCATCCCCTTAGATCACGAAGCCCATTGGGAAGTGGCTTTGGTAGAAATGATTCACCCGACCCAAGTCCTCAATGTCCTTACCCAGCAAAATACTTTTAGGGTGGAAGTTCATGACTCACAATTGCAACAAGAGTTGGATAAGATTGGCACATATAGCAATAAAACCTATAATGACAAAACTAAAACGTGGACCTACAACGTGATGATTCCCGCAGGCTATTATTTCAGCGGTCAACAGTTGGTCAACACCATAGCTACCAAGTTTAATGGTGCGTTTGGGGAAGCTTTTAAGAATGTCAAGAACAAAAGTGTCACCATGGAGTACCACAAAGTAGCTCGTCGCATCTTAATAAAATTTGAACGGCCTAAAATCGTAACCATTTTATTTTGTCCTGAATTGTTTGACATCTTGGGCGGTGACATGGAGATGAGGAAGCAAGTAGAAGAAAAAGGCGAATCATCAGGCATTTTCGACAACGATTCTTTTGTCAAGTATTTTCGTACCCCGGTAGAACTGAACCAAGGACTGAATTTGATCTTTGTGTATTCCGATGTGGTGGAGTACAACGTGGTGGGACACACCTCTGTGCCGTTACTGCGTGTCATTCCTTTCAAAGTGGATTCTGCCACGAACGCTGACGAGGAAGGTGGGAACACTTACCACGTCCACCGCGAATTTGTCCATCCTCACTATTTGCCGGTCAGCAAGTCGTATTTGGACACGGTCAACATTACTATAAAAGGAGATTTGGGACAAAATATTCCATTCACCAAAGGAAAAGTCACGGTGAAACTCCATTTTCGAAAACGGTTCTCTCACGACTCGTAAGTAAGTCATGTATCCAGTGTACCGAGGGGTGGCTCGACAGCGAGGACACGGTTTAGGAGACATGTTAAAATCGGCCTTTCGTTCGGTGGCCCCGGTGTTGAAACCGATGGTGACACGCGGATTGCACGCCTTGAAAGATGCTGCACTGACACAAGGCAAAGAATTTCTCCAAAATGTCATCATCGACAAACAAAACCCTAAAGAAGCCTTCATGAGGGCAGGCAAAAATGTCTTGCTGCAAACTGGATCTGTTTGCCATGCCCCCCACCATGATGACCATGCAAGAATCCCAATGGGTGGAATTTCACCCCGTCTCCTCATTGACCGATTCTGCTCCCATCGAGTTTGAAATCAAGGGACAGCCCGAAGATTACATCGATCTGAATAGCAGTTACTTGTACTTGAAAGTCCAAGTTGTAAAAAATGATGATAAAGGAGTAGAAGACGATGATAATATAGCTCCCGTCAACAATTTCATGCATTCCTTGTTCAGCTCAGTGGATTTGTACTTGAATAACAAACTAGTCAGCAGCAGTATGGATACATACCCTTACCGTGCCTACCTGGAAAATCTCTTGACGTACGGAATAGATGCCAAGGATACTCATCTCAATGCCAGTGTGCTGTGTGAACCTGACGAAGCGGGCAAGTTCGACAAAATAGATGCAACCAATCCCGGCTTTGAGCAAAGAGAAATCAAAATCTTAGAGAAGAAGAGTTTAGAACTGATGGATCGTTTGCATTTGGACATGTGGTTGCAAGAGAAATATTTGCTGAACGGGGTGAATGTCCGCTTGAGACTGAATCTCAGCAGTACCGCTTTCCATTTGCAGGCTGATCCTGCTAAGGCTCCTAAAAGCAAAATCGAAGAGGCCAAACTCTACGTACGACGCGTGGAAGTGTTACCCAAAGTGGGTAACGACATCAGTCAAACGTTGAGCAGAACGACCGCCAAGTATCCCATACGACGTGTGGAAGTGAAAACGTTCACCATTCCTGCTGGGCAGCATTCCATGATCGAAGATCATCTGTTTCAAGGACAGTTACCCAAGCGTTTAATCCTTGGTATGGTCTCGAATTCAGCCTTCAACGGAGCCTTCAAAGAAAATCCTTTCAACTTTCAACACTTCAACGTGAAGAAAATCGAAGTCAGTCGCGATGGCAAGACCTTGTGTACCCGACCTTTCGAACCTGACTTTACTGACAAGAAGATGAATTACTTGAGATCGTACTTGTCCCTGTACGAAGCCACCGGTCAGTTAGGAACCAACACCAGTCACGGCATTACGTACGACGATTACGCAGGAGGCTATGCTTTGTGGGCTTTCGATTTCACTCCAGACCAAGGCAGCGACGAGGGACATTTCCACCCTATAAAATCTGGCCAGATTCGTGTGGAACTTCAGTTTGCAAATCCTCTGCCAGCGACAGTGAACGTCATCCTGTATGCAGAATTGGATAATACCATAGAAATCAACAGTTTGAGAGAAGTCATTCTAGATTACTAGAAACCATGGAAGACTGTTATCCCTCTTTACCTAGTGGAGAAACGTTAAAGATGGAATGTGAGGAGACCGTGGAAAAAGAAGCAGTGATCATGATGAAATCGAGATGGCCAGAACAAGAAGCCCATTTAGTCTCCTGTTTTGCCAAACACTTGGTCGAAAAAATGACGGAATTGATCAAGAAAAATTGTTATGGATGTCAAAACGATCATCCCAGTCAAACTCAACACGATAAATGCCTAATGTTGAGCCAAGAAGAAAAATTGGACGAGTATCTGGACGAAGCTTGGAGTCTCATCTCGGACAAAGACGTGTTGCACCAGTGGTATAAAGACTTGCGTGAACATTCTTGTCCACCATTAACCACTCAAGAGATCCATCGTATCGAAGCTCTCCTGAATCAGAGTGAGGAAACAGAACGAATAACCGTTTATTCGTCAGACATTTTCAAGCAAAAAGTCAGGATCGAATTGACGACTTATTATTACCTGTGAAGAAGAAAAAAAACCACACAAAACAATGGATACCTGGGAACTTTATTACCTTTTGAACCACAGTTCGTATACGTCTTCTTGGAATCCTGTCGTCTGTGCTAAAGATGAACTCCCTCATCGCAAACCTAAAGACCATCAAGCTTACGTGATCAACACGGATGACAGTCATCTCCCAGGAGCCCACTGGGTAGCCGTCTACTTTCCTCAAGAAGGATGTGTGGAATATTTCGATTCGTACGGATTGCCCCCTTTGGAAGACGATATCATCGACTTTATGAGAAGAAATGCTCAAACCACCCGATTCAATAACGTGAAATTACAAGGCACAGATTCCTTGGTGTGTGGACAGTACTGTGTGTATTTTCTGCATCACCGCAGCCTGGGCTATTCCTTAGAACATTTAGTGACTCATTTCGATCCTCGTTCTTCTGCTAGAAACGATGTGAAAGTAGATCGATGGTTTTGTGACCATTATGCTTATCTTTTGTCTCAAGCTAGGAAACGTAGTGTCCATCAATGGCCTAATGATTTCCAACAGTGGAAATCACAATTTCATTCACAACGTTGTCAGCCCTGTTTAAAGTAGATTGCCAATTGAGAAAAAAATTGTTTGATGTTATAGTGTTGGATTATTGTTAAAATGTTAGTGTTGTTGTTTAGTGTTAAGTGATTTTTGAATAAAAAATGTTGTGTTTTGAAAAAAATGCCTTTGTGGTTTGTTTAGCTATAAGACTGTTGAATTGATGCTCTTTCATTTCTTACTATCCCTCTCATGAACGTTGCGGCTCGAAAACCGTGTGGGGATGTTTTCCTTCACGTCCGCGCTTTGACTTTAAGAACCGGTTTGTTTCCAGTCTAACCATCCATTGTCGACTCATCCTCCAACGAAGATGTGCTCCAAACTAGCTAAGCTCAACGAAGCCTACGTGAATTTGCATAGGGTCAGACACAGTCTGATACCGAAGCCAGAAGAAATAGAGAACGTGAGAATGCTAAAAGTCACTGAAGACCTGATAGAAGAGCTCTTCAGAGAAGAAGTGAACAGGGAGAAAGAAGAATGGACAGAGAAGTACAGACTTCAAAAACAGCAGCAACAGCAACAACAACAACAGCAGCAGCAGCAGCAACCTGAACCTGACAGAGGCTTTGTCGATTGCCGTATCGACACCAAAGAGTTCTTCTTCTCTTTCCGAAGAAGCAGACCTATTGCCAGAAAGTCTATAATCAGAGGACATCGCATTCTTAGAAACTAAAAAAGAATGCCATAGCAAACAAAAAAACAGCCCTTTTCAGGGCTACCCAATACTCTAGAAAAGAAATAACGATCGATTTGCCAATGTGTGTAGGTAGGGTAGTGTGAATATAAACACTAACTCTTTTATAAAAAATGTGAAGGTATGTGTTTGTGTGTTTGTGTGTTTGTGTTTGTAAGAGCTCACGTAAGTTGGTGTGGATAGTAGATTAAAATGATGTCTTTTTTGGTGTTTGAGGTGTATATTTGGGGTTAGATTGGATTGCTTTGCGTATGTGGATAGTCTATTGAAGTGATTTATGAAAACATTTTAAAATAGTGATGGGTAGCATAAAAAGTGAGTGAGTGTTTCTTTTAGGTCAGCGCGTTGTTGTTGTTTTTGGTCATGATCTAGGTAAGATCAATTTTATGTTTTAGGGGGGATGTTTTCCTTCACGTCCGCGCTTTCACTATAAATTGAAACTCGCTGGGCAGTCTAGCTACCCTTGTTGATTGATCAACACAAGAATGAATAGTAGCAGAATAAGCAAACTTCTTGAACTCCAGATACATCTGGAATATGTAAGGCGCCTGGTCAATGAACTGGCTGCGGAGGCTATAATAGAAGAAGAAAGAATAAAGAAGGAAGAGGAGGAGAGAAGACAGAGGGAAGAGGAGGAAAAGAAAAGAGAAGAGAGGATGTCGTTCAATATTCCCGAGACAGAGGATTGGGGTGATGAAGCGAATCATCCTCCCTCTGCGCTTCCCAGAAGAAAGGTGAAAGAAGACTGGGGAAGAAGATGCGTGTGTGGCGCAAGGCCAGGAAGGTGCAACCATTAGATAGGTGCATCTGGAGTTCAAAAAAACAAACAGCCCTTTTTAGGGCTACCCAATACTCTAGAAAAGAAATAACGATCAATTTGCCAATGTGTAGGTAGAGTAGTGTGAATATAAACACTAACTCTTTTTAAAAAATGTGAGGGTATGTGTTTGTGTGTTTGTGTGTTTGTGTTTGTAAGAGCTCAGGTATGTTTGTGTGAATAGTAGATTATGGGTTTCTTAGCGTATGTCAAGAGTATAGTTAGGGTTGTATTATATGAAATGAGAAAGTAGGGGGATGTTTTCCTTCACGTCCGCGCGTTGTTGGGTCATGATCTAGGTAAGATCAATTTTATGTTTTAGGGGGATGTTTTCCTTCACGTCCGCGCTTTCAGTATAAGAACCCACCACGTTCGTCGTTCGCACCATTCTACGGAATAACGGAAAGAAAATGGTAGCTGTAACAGAATTGTTTAACCAGTTGAAAGACATTTGGTATTGGATGGTGGATGGAGCTTATGCAGTGGAAAGGATTGAACGTGAATGGAAGTATGAAGTAACCAGGGATTTTGTAAGAAGGCAAGTGACAAACCTAAAATCAGCCATGGATCTGGTGGCAGAGATGATAGAAGAAGAAGTAAAAAGACTAAGAGGCTTTATAGATCCAGAATATGTAAAGATTGGTCACTTGAAAGAAGCCATGGATAATGTGCTAGAAGTCAGGTGTTTTTTGGAAGAGGTAATGGAATGGACAGAGTGGTCCTTTGTCAAAAAAGGCCTAGACCAGCTTAAGAAATCGGAACAACTTATGAGAAAAGTAATGGAGGAAGAAGTGAAAAAGATCAAAGACAAGTGGAATAAAGAACGAAAGGATAAGGAAAACTTAAAGGAAAAAGAGGCCTTTGACAAACTCAACAACAATTGGATCAAGATACAAGAGAAGTTCAGGGCTATGGGTCACCCAGACTGGTTACCTGAAAAAGAAAAAAGGAAGAACAAAGGAATTTGGGGAAAGATTAGGGGATGGATGAGGAAATGGAGGAAATAGAAGAAGAAGCAGAATAAACCCAAAGGCCCTTTTCAGGGCCAGCCATATTTCTCGAAAAGAGATAGCCTTTCCATTGCCTACCCCTTTTTTATTTTATTTTTTATTTTTTTTTAAAAAAAATAGAGACCCTCCCTGTTTCAATTTTACATAGACCCGATACAGACCCAGGGGTTTTTGTCCATGTTAAATTTACATAGACCCTATACAGACCCAGGGTGATTAATGTTAAATTTACATAGACCCTATACAGACCCAGGGAGGTCTGTAATGCTAATTCCTCATAGACCCTATATCGACCCAGGGATTTTGTCCATGTTAAATTTACATAGACCCTATAGTGACCCAGGGTGTTTTTTAATGCTAATTCCCATAGACCCTATAGTGACCCCATTCACTACTCACACGACTCCGCTCTGTATTTTGCACTATGCCGCTCTATAATCTCTAAGGCTGTCTGCATTTCTGGAGTTATATCAACATTAACATGGTTTAAAACACGTTGCACAATATCTCCAACAAAGGTCTGAATTACTTTTGGAAAGACTATATATATTTAAAAAAATCATTTATGTTCAAAATTGCTTGACATCGTGTTTAATTTACAATTTTTGTTTTATCTTACTTGTTACATTGCATACATAAAGCTGACAAGCATCCAAATTACCAGTTTTGTTTAACCAATATTATTCTTCATTGAAATTCTTTAGTTACATGTATCATTTATTATGGTAATATTAATAACAGCAGCAAAAAAACAACAACAACACAATAATAATAATAATAGTCTGAACCTTTTCATTGTAGAAAAGCAAGTATGATAATTAGATTAAGAAGAGTCATGCATGATCACAAATGAAGATGTGAAATACTTCTTAACTTTGCAATGAAAGTAGAAACTTGTCCAAAGCTAGAAAATAAAACAATACATATATATATATATATATATATATATATATATATATATATATATATATATATATATATATATATATATATATATATATATATATATATATATATATATATATATATATATATATATATATATATATATATATATATATATATATATATATTGTTTGGGACCAATCTGGTGGCTTAAGTGGTTAGAGCATCCACCTTAGATACGGGAGCTCGCGGGTTCGAAACTCGGCCGAGTCATAGCAAAGACTTATAAAAATATTACTGGCAGCTTCCTCGCTCGGCGCTGACCATTAAGAGGTTAATGTTATGACTGGTCAGCCTGCTGTGAGAATAATGTGACAGGGTGGGACGTGATGCGGCATGATGCCCCAGTGCTTGACATCAATATAAACTTTCACTTTGCAGACATCAACGCAATGTGACTGAAAATGTTTTAATCTTACGTTAAAAATCGCATCACATCACATACATTATTTACGCAGGTTTCGAACAGCTGGAGCGATAGTCATAGACGAGTTGTTACCCTTATAATTAATTGTAGAAAAAGAGAATAATGTTAAAATTTCATCTGAATATTTAAGAAGTGTCCGAATATTCTTGGGACATTGTTACATTAGTTGATCTGTCAAGACGCTGTGCAACCCAGATGAATCAACTTTGATGAATGCATGACAATTATGTTTCCTTAGGACGCAAGAGCACAAGAAATCTACAGCTACAGGACACACGGTACTAATTATACGGAAGAACTGTGAACCAGTCTAGAAATGGGTGAAGAAATGATAGAGTATTTACAGGTTTGGTGGTCCATAATTGGTTAATAATGAAAATTAAAATTTTAGGAAAAATATCTTTTGAGAGCTTGTCCTATATGTAATGTAAAAAAAATATTGACAAATTTCTACTGATGCAATTTTAGCATTTTTACAGGCTTGACTCAGGAGTACTCAATACTGAAAGTAGCACCTGATTCATTTGGTGCAGAATCAATAACACGTGTTTCATGCACATGTATGTAAACAAATTGCCGCGGGTCATATGGTGTTCTCCACTCATAAGCTTGCACCAAGGTTAGATGTGCACGAAAAATTGTAGGTGTCATTATCAGCACCCATAAATTTTAAGTTATTGAATTTTGAATATGATAGTGTTTCCATATGTTTACCATTGGAGTGGAATTAGTACCGTGAGTCCTACAATGCCATATTAAGGCTCGTTTGTAAGTCATCCGCCATACTAGAATTAGGAACAACATACTGGACGTCAGCTATCTATTTTTACTTTCAGAGGGAGTTATTGGCAAAATAAAAAGAAACAGAAACACTTTGATTTCATATCAAATGCTATGCGAATGAGTACACAGAGCTCTTTATTATCTGGCGATAGGTTGATTGATTTGTAAGATCTCACTGGTTGGCATTAAAAAAAAAATGGATACGTATCTAATTTCTTTTTCATTCTGGTTTCGTGTGAAAGTCACCGCTGTATTTTCGTAGAGATTGAATTATGCTATAACACAGATATTGTGTTTCTCCGTGTCCTCGCACGGTTTTGCTTCAACGTGGTCGCTTCTCACGCTTTGTTAATTATCCGAAAAGAACACAGTTAAATCTGTATGCATTAAGCCATTATAGAGCTTGAATAACTTCATGGCTGCTAGTCGCTAAACCATTCACATTATCTGAGTAAGGTTTCATACAAATTTATTAGGATTTCAGCACGTACTATATTCTACAGATGAATTTTCTTGAATACCCGTTGGTCCATTTTCTTGATTCATTTCACGTTTGTAATATCAACACTTCAGCCATAGTAGCTCAGCTGGTGCAGTAGTATACTCGTAAAGCAAATTTAGCGGATATGATACCAGTCCAGGCCAGCTAGGGTGGGGTGCCTCGATGTGTCCTTGTGAAAGGCACTCAGGTACCATTTCATGGGCAGGATATAGCCAATTAATGTGTCAAAAGTGCCTTTAAAACCAACAAAACCAAACTGCGCAGCATGCTCCTCGCAGATTATATTCTTTGAGAATATATCGATGTTGCAAGTCTGTCTTGACCCGTAGGTCATCTAAGTCGTAGTCCACTGTTGAATGGACCTTACCATACTGCTTTATATACAGATTAAACTCCAATAAGACAAAATAAATAAACAGAAGGAAAGATAATCAGAAAATGTATCACAGCTCATATGTATTCCATTGTGACGTCATCGATATATTTTGCTGCCTTGTCACATCCTCGGCCCTGCACTACATCACTGCAAGTAGAGAATTCAGGACGTTTTCCTCCTGCATATTGGACATTTTCCTATTCTACTCTAAAACCATTGTAAAGAAAATATGGCATCAAATGTAGTCTAAATTAAATGCAGTTGTCAAAGTATAAGGTTTTCTCCTGGCGGCATTTTGCCACCAACTTTACAACATTATGTAGTGTTATATTAAATACAAGAAATAACCCATGCCTGCTCATCTCGAGAATGCTTTATGATGACATTGTGACGTCATTAATACGGAGTAAATTTGTCCTTAGGCGTATAGTACGTAGCGTCTCGAGTTCTGGGGGAGATTGGACGTAATATCGGGCAGTTGCGACTTCTGTCTCTTATTAAATTACGCAAAATTCTTACACAATTTTATTCATCGTACTAACGGTCCTGTTGAAAAAGTATAAAGTCAACGAAAAGTATCGAAGACCTTTTCATTCACCAACGTAATCCTTTCTTCGTGCATTTGACAAGAGGGGTCTATAACCTTCAACATGTGCAAAAAGTATATTTTATATTCATTCAGCATTATTTTTATTGGAAGGGATGGACGGGTAACCAGATCGGCTAGGTTTGAGGATAAAAATTTGATCTTGCCCGGTGGGGTTCCTCACCCCCGCAGTAATAAAATTAAAAAGAAAAAAAAAAACAACATTGACAATAATGGAGATTGGAGAGGGGGTGGGGACACCGGACAAACTGACTAAATGGGAGTGAAGAAACATGTCCTGGTCGGGTAGTACACACACACACACACACACACACACACACACACACTTATATTCCAAACAGAGTGGGAAGCGCCTATCTCTGGATTCCACAATATATGTAAGAATGCATGATCAAATAAAAATAACCCTTACTTGGAAATATAATGTTATTTTCGATTGGTTGGACCTATATAAAAATTAAATATTTTACTCCTCAAAATTTCACAAGTAATTAGCCTTATTTTATACAGAAACCTATCTTGTATCCAGGATGTTCAAGTACTCCGATACTTATTTTTACCGAGTCTGTTAAAGATACTTTTCAGAGTCACTTTATATCCTTCATGTTCCATTGAAATTTAACAGAGTGTTTAATTGAACTTCTTTTTTCCTAATTGTATAACAAATCACGTGTCTTAAATCTGCAGATATCGTACGTATTTGCTTCAATGCTTGTTCTCAGTACGTTGTAAATTCTATATAGCAATTCAGATGATTGGAAACGAATACGTGTGTTGATCATTCGGTGGTGCTCGGTCTAAAATGGCCTCAAATAAGCCAGTATCATTCTGTACCTAGAAAAATCAAAGTCACCAAGCTGGTTAGTTAGCGATATCGCACTATGCACAGTCGCCGCTAATTAAACAACTCTACTATCCGGCGATTCGCTTATCCAATATCTCTACGCCAACCAACTCTGAGGACGCGTCTGAATATTAATATTAACAAAACTAGCTCCAAAAACTTGGTCCCATTACTTTTTTCTTTCATGACTTGCTCAGATCAGTCTACTATAATTTAAGTTAAGTAAAACTATTCGTACACATGTATTAAACGTTTCTGCAGAACATACAGTTTGTTCATGCTTTCTGGAGAACTTCCGTTCTCAGATATTTAGTTTAAGAGGTGCATGATGCCAACACCGGAACTTATGAAGTTTGGGCGATGTTGTTTGCACTGCAGTGGCACGATTCCATCCATTACGGTTAGTTTGGAAAATCTTCTCTGAACTGAGGTGATTGATAAGTAGCTTCACATCTGTGCGGTGTTTGAAGGTGACAGACAATGGAGGTGTGTACTTTATTCCAAGATGGCAGTTTAATGTTACCTGCAGCATAGCAACGACTGGAAATGTGATGAAATAGTCAGCGAAGTGATTACACAATAGTACTGTAAGTATTAATACATTATAACAGCACCAAACATTTCAGGCAATGCCACAAAAGTATCATCGGTTTCAGCAATGAATTATCGAACATTATTTATTGAAACCAGTTGCATAATACAGAAAGTTTTCAAACTGAATAAACATGTGTTAGGACTCCATGGTCTTAAACTAAGTAACATAAAAGAGCGGAAACCAACAAGTTTGGTAAAATTCAAAAAATAATTTATTTCCCAAGAATAAAGTGAAAATTTGAGAAGAACTTACAGTATTGTTAATTAAATCCAAATAGATCTAAAAGTTCTATCACAAGTCCTAAAAAATAGAGTATTCTGAATAAATTTCAATGGCGTTCTGAAATAATTCCAATCCTGAATGTGTTTATGTACCAATAGCCCACTATAGTGTTGATGTGCTAACAGTCTTGATGTATCACAATATGTTATAATCCAAAAATTGCTCTAAATAAATTCACAATAATCACAAAATAGTGATTAAGTCCGAACGTATTAATAAGCACTTGTAATCCCAAAGGAATAATGCAAAGATTCCTCTCCAATTAAATCTGAATGCAACTGAAGTTAAACATACAAACAGATAGGAATGAGTAATTATAATATAAATAACCTTAATATAAAAAACTAAGACACAATTAGAGGACCAGGATGATGATCAAAAATTCATTTCTAGAACATTCCAAATTGTCAGCAAGATCATGGCAAATATCACACACCCCAGGAATTCCTGAGGGGAAAACCATTGTCCTGAACTCAAATCCAAGTAAACATATTTACCTACAAATAATACTAATCTTAAAATATAATCTATAATCTTTGACAAACAATTAGCTATGTGATATTTTGTTTACCAAAAAGACATTAGTTAGGTAGGCCCAAAACTCCTACCATCAATTATGGACAAAAGTCAATGAAGTATTACCAAATAAATAAACATAGCACATGCATCACATTTATACTACAATCACATCAAAGCATCTCTAATTAAATCATCCAAAAGTAATTACTTTACATAGTGTACACATGCTAACATACTCTTCTCATGATTCAGTAATTGTGATGGTGTATTCTTAATTTTCAACATAAATAATTCACGAAAATGTGATATACAAACGAAAAGTACATTACAGATTATATATATATATATATATATATATATATATATATATATATATATATATATATATACCTACAGGAATGAGTCCCGTCTTTATTACTATCCCCACAAATCCTGACATTTTCTAAAGAAATAAGACTGAATTATACTGTGTGTTCTGACCCATATCATATCATGCATTGAGCGAACATATTCGCAAAACAAAAATGCATCGCTTTACCTTACACGGAGAATAGAGAAAAACTGGTAAACTACATGCGATACGGAAAATAATAACATATTTATGAGTGGGAGTAGTGAAATGAGGGAATATAAAAAGGGTGACAAATCTAACTTCAGCTGTTTGTCAACTGATAGCTTAGAATGCAATTATTAAAAAAATATCGTCATGAAAAATAATTGATTAAATGTTTCCTTTAGCGTTTCACACTTTGTTTTCTGGAGTATGCTGAGTATGATATTTGCATTTTTTAAAAACTTTTTATATTCTTTGCCTTTTCTTGATACTCATCCTGGGTGCAAAATGAAGCTATCTAAATAATTACTTCAGAATATTAAAGATGTCTGAAAATGAAGCCATTATTTCGCGGCTTTTCGGAACAGCCGCCTGAGCCATCCGCTATAATATCTTTAGTATCACTATTGCTGTGCAAAATTAGCATGACAACAATAACTTTGAAATGCAAGTGCATGTATACACAGAGTTCACATAAATATCAAGAACATAATTTGTACGCCACATTTGTATAAACATCTGTTGCAACTACAAAATTATCCAGATGTCACTGTGACTGGTTGCAATGTGGCATCTAACTCTGTCAGATTTTATATTCATGTGGTCCAAAGAAATAAGTCGTAGTACATTTTATGTGAGGTTCATTCCATGCGACGGACCAGACTTCGTTCATGGAGGCACAAAAAGGATTCCTTTAGCAATCAAGGGTCCGTCTTTGTAAAGGTACAGTGGGGGCCAAACAACGATTTCCTTTTTCCTGACTTTCCTCTTAATGTGCTTGTAACAGTTCCTGTCTAGCTCTGAGTCCTTGGACAGCTTGACATGCAGGGGAGGATCCTGAATACATAGCCAAAAGCACATCTGGAAACATTTCTTGGCGTAGGTTGTGATCTTGTCGTGGCTCTGTGCGAACTCCGCCATCTCCTGGTGAACCTACAACCGGAAGCTCTTTTTAAAAAATGGTATACTTAATTAACACAATCAAAGAGAATCCATTTTATCGCAATGGTAAACGATACGTCCATTTGGCAGAGTCGAAGAAGGTACTAGTCAGCTTAGCAACGAACAAAAAATTCCTAATAAAAAAAAGTTTTCGTAAAAATATATTTTGAAACAAAACTATATTCGCGTTTAATTCTAATTCAAGAGCAACCAACTTAATGCGCCTGCCAGATTTGCTGTCATCACGAGGCCAGATTTTACAGAATTATTTAAAAAGTCTGACTACACCTGCAACTATTAAGCCAAATGTGTCTTTTGTTGCAGCTTTGCGTTAGAAACAGCATTTAGGTGGATCTATGAAGATATACAAAGGTATTCGACCAAAGTTACGTATTATTATTCATTTTCTTAATGCGAACATTTTTCATTCTGTTAAAAAAGCAATAAAATACATACAAATCCTTGAATTGGATCATTTAATAAGGACTTCTCGAATAAGAATCTTCTATATACCACTTAGGTTCATACTAACAAATGAATTAGAAACTTCTTGGAAACTTCAAACAATGACCAAGATAAAAAAAGCTTACCTATACAATTCTAAATTCGTGGATTTTGTTTTACCAAATTTAATTCTGTAATCATATTCTGACTACCTACGTCAGTGAAGCTTTATTTAAAACGTACATGCAGATCGTCCAACAATTATTTTTTTCCAATTTATGAAGACAACAATTCAAGCACTTTTCGAGGAATGAAGAGAGGATACGATTTCATGTCAGTGAAAAGACCTTATCATAATTTTTTTTAGTCGAGCATTATATATCAAATCCGAAAATAAAGAAACATGATTTTATGTGTCTTATACATTATTTGATATGTTTAATTTTGTTATTTTCTGATATTTTCTTGGCTGAATCTTATTAAAGGTGAATAATTACTGTAAAGGTTGCACATTTCCGCTTAGTATTCGCCAGTATCCTACTTTATTTTGGTTAGATGATTAATTCCAATATAAATTTAAATTAATGGAAAATATTATATATTCACTCACACTTGATCAATATGTTAGGTTGGCTACGTGCAAAGACGACACCGCGTTATGGGAACTTTTCGTCATAGTTGCGAAAATACTGACGGAAAAATTTGAGAAAAGACAACATAGAGGGAGGAGGCGTACAAAATGTGCAAATTGAAAAAAAGGCTAAATGGAATAGGAAAATTATGATGCCAAACGAAGAAACAACTGTTCTGTGTAGATATGTAATAAACGTAATTTTTTGTTTAATGAGACTTCACTCACAATAGACATCCCCAATAAATCAATGTCAGAAAGAGTTCCTAATACGGCTCCTGGACAATACGACTGAAATTTTAATGATTTCAAGCGATAATAAATTGAAGACATGTGCTATAAAAATCAAAGGTTTTTCATAGACTCATATATTATGCTGAATGTTTGATGACTTCAAAGGCAAATATAAATCAAATATATATGCGATAGAACGTGAAGAAACTGAAGAAATGCTCCCAATATAAATCAGATGATTTTTTTTTCTTCAAATAGATAATAAGAAAGAAAGTTTGTTGAGATTTAAACTGAATACTGAGGATGTGTTTGCCTTTTAAATGAAAAGGTTTTTCACAGATGAACTGATCCAAATCATCTTTTTGTTGGTAGAAGAATAGTAGGTCAAAACATAGTGCTGTTTAGTTTGGAAAAGAAGAAAATCAAGCTAAGAAGAAAAAATTACACAGGATTTACACTGCAGAAGTTAACGAAATAGCTGATTTACCAATTTTACTATTTTAAACTAAAACCCCATCACCCCTCAAACAAAGTACAACAGAAGACCACTTCTTGTGACCAATACGGAGACGTCATGCATCCATGTTGAGACAGATTCATTCTTCAGTGACTTCAAAGAAAACAAACCACTTCGATACTATCTGTCATAAGAATTAAACGTTGAGCATACCACTAGTCGAATAAACGTTCCAAACGTTACAGAACTTTTTTGAACATGTACTAAATGCCATAACAATTAAAGAGTTATGAGGTCTAAGACAAAGCTTCCATTCATTTAAGACAGGTCACGAAGAGGAATAGGTAACCAAGGGCAGTAACATATGTGTGATATAAAAAAATATGTATAAAAATTATTGATTCAAACACAAGGAAAATTTCCAAGAAATTAATATATTCAGGGTTTAACACCAATGGACTACAAAGTAATATCAAATTAGTTAGTTTTCTGGGTCTACAATGATACAAAATGAATTCATAACATTCAGTGCATTATCTTATGGCAATTTCAAGAGAGGAATTTCAAGAATCAGTATAATTTCCTACAATATTAAAACAAAATGTCTCTGAAAATAAAAATGTTGGCCATATATTGTGGTTGAAAGTGACTGTTCTATTTAAAACTGTTAATGACTTCACAAAAACTATTTAAAAAAACGAGCTTTGATCTTGAGCATTTTAGCTGAATTAGAGGCTTAAACATACAAACAGCTTGCACAAATGCTGGCGTGATTAGGAATAGGTGTTGTAAAATCAGGAGGGAGACACTCTCAATGTATGTATTCAAAAATGGTTTTAAAAAAGAAAGCAAGGAAATGATATCAAATGCTGTACCAATGGTTAACCAAACTAAAAAATTAAAAGACTTGTTAATGATGATAGAGCTAATGAAGCAGTAGGTGATATAACTGTATAAATCACAAATATCGTAAGTAATTTAAACGTGACATAAAATGAGCAAGAAGCAAAACCTTAGCGAAGTCCTGTTTAAATTTAGTTCAAAAAAAGTATTTATTGAAAAGAAATCAATGATATACCAATTGGCTAATACATGAGTGAGATCAGAAAATGGTATCCGATGCTGATTTGCTGCAATTGTTAAAGGAAAAGGTAGAATGGAGACCACTGAATATATAACAGCTATACTTGACTGTTAAAACATAGCTTTTGATGGTCTGCCACGTTTCGTTCGATAAACACTGGTGGTAATGTATTAGGTGCAATTATCTTTTTTTCTTTGTTCTGTTCAACATTCCATTACTAATACAATTGACAACAAAAAGTTTATTCATATCATACACATGTGAAAGTCTTTATGGCTTCCGCTAGTTTTTGGGACTACCGTATGAGTAAAGACTGTCTTTGGAAGTTAACACAACAACATCCGCATTATCAATTTTACGTTACATGTAAACATGCTTGTTATGACCTGTAAAACTTACGGTTTAGATTAACGTTCCTGGAATGATAAATATGTCTATACACTATGTTGGGTGGTGCATGAGAGCCATACCTTATAACTATATTACCTGATATAAATCCTGCGCGGAAGCATTGATGGCATGCAGTATGGTCTCTACTTCCTGATATAAATCCCGGGCAGAAGCACTGATGGCATGTGGTATGGTCTCTGCTTCCTGATACAAATCCCGGGCGGAAGCATTGATGGCATGCAGTATGGTATCTGCTTCCTGATATAAATCCCGGGCGGAGGCATTGATGGCATGTGGTATGGTCTCTGCTTCCTGATATAAATCCCGGGCGGAAGCACTGATGGCATGCAGTATTGTCTCTGCTTCCTGATATAAACCCCGGGCAGAAGCATTGATGGCATGCAGTATGGTCTCTGCTTCCTGATACAAATCCCGGGCGGAAGCATTGATGGCATGCAGTATGGTATCTGCTTCCTGATATAAATCCCGGGCGGAGGCATTGATGGCATGTGGTATGGTCTCTGCTTCCTGATATAAATCCCGGGCGGAAGCACTGATGGCATGCAGTATTGTCTCTGCTTCCTGATATAAACCCCGGGCAGAAGCATTGATGGCATGCAGTATGGTCTCTGCTTCCTGATACAAATCCCGGGCGGAAGCATTGATGGCATGTGGTATGGTCTCTGCTTCCTGATATAAATCCCGCGCGGAAGCATTGATGGCATGCAGTATGGTCTCTGCTTCCTGATATAAATCCCGGGCGGAAGCATTGATGGTATGTGGTATGGTTTCTGCTTCCTGATATAAATCCCGGGCGGAAGCATTGATGGCATGCAGTATGGTCTCTGCTTCCTGATATAAATCCGTGGTGGAAGCATTGATGGCATGTGGTATGGTCTCTGCTTCCTGATATAAATCCGTGGTGGAAGCATTGATGGCATGTGGTATGGTCTCTGCTTCCTGATATAAATCCCGGCCGGAGGCATTGATGGCATGCGGTATG
The DNA here is from genome assembly GCA_028554795.2 of Sinohyriopsis cumingii. NCBI lineage: Eukaryota > Metazoa > Mollusca > Bivalvia > Unionida > Unionidae > Sinohyriopsis > Sinohyriopsis cumingii. The sequence goes on along the minus strand of JAPYKE020000066.1, from coordinate 1,291,262 downwards.
GTCTCTGCTTCCTGATATAAATCCCTGGTGGAAGCATTGATGGCATCATTGATGGCATGCAATATGGTCTCTGCTTCCTGATATAAATCCCTGTGGAAGCATTGATGGCATGCGGTATGGTCTCTGCTTCCTGATATAAATCCCTGGTGGAAGCACTGATGGCATCATTGATGGCATGCAATATGGTCTCTGCTTCCTCTCATCTTCTTTGTAAGTGTTCAACATTCAGACAGTTGAACATAACTTCTTCTCCTTGGTTTCATATCACAAACTTAACTGACTCCCCAAAACGATTGGTATAGGCTAATAAATAAAGTGTATTCTTTGGGCAACAATTGTAAAATAACTTGGGGTCTGAAACGGTGTACACAAACTTAACTCGACCACTACACAGGCAACATATGCAATTTACTTTGTTATTTTTCCGTATATTTATGAAACTGTTTCAGACTACTAATGGACACCTTCAAATAAATTTCTTGTTGACGTCTCATCTCATGCAACTCTCCTTGAAATCGAGCTTCGTCTCTTGTTTTAGACTTACAAACTGTGATCGTTTCGCTAAATTCAGGTTTTTGGAGCATTTCGTTTCGCTAAATTCAGGTTTTTGGAGCATTTCGTTTCGCTAAATTCAGGTTTTTGGAGCATTTATCTAGACATACTTATTTACTGTCTCCATTAGAGACCAAAAATGTCACCTGACCCAAGATCTTATGTATTCCTTCTTCGTATTGATTTTAACGGGCATACTAAGAAATAAATAATTCTGCAATATTTGTTTTGACGTAAGCCTAGTTTGATATTACAGTTGTAATAAGCTTATATTGATTTACTGCCATATATAGGTACAGTTTATGACATTTCATTATGATTGACTTTTTTCTTGCACATAAATTCAAGGTAACTCATGTGCATCTTTTGAAAATAGCTTTATGATCTAGACCAAAGGTAAACGGGAAGTTATTAATTTTGTGTCCATATAATTAGTACTAACTGAATCGCCAGGCTTAAGTCTTGTCTCTGCATAACTGTTACATATTCGGCACGTCTCACTATTCAAGGAATGCTTTCAGCATTACACCATTAGTAAAAACACCCTTTAAATGCACCTACCTACCTATCTACTAATTATCATTTGTCATTTTGGGGCAATCATAAGATATCAAGTTTAGTTCACAAACAATCAATACTAGTCAATTCACTTTAATATTAACATATATCATGCTCAATCAGCGCATGTTCAAAACTCATGTTTCAATTCAGTAATACAGCCTACCATTCTCCTTGCACCTAACATATTTGAAGGATATTCTTAAAATCATCTCGGCACATTTTAGCAGTTATACATTTTTATCTAATTGTATAATGAGAATATAGTTTATTTACCTAAGATGACAATCGTATTACCAGTAATATTCTGCACTTATGTAAAGAGTAATTAGTTTATTTCATGGACCCTTATTTACTAGAGCCAAATTACGGACTTTGACCTTTACTCGCCATTCCTGTGATGTAACAGACCTTTTCATCTTTAAAACAGATGAAATGAAAGATTCATACAGAAAAAATGTAGATCTTTATGGAAATGTGTAGAACTATGAACTATTTATAAACAAAATATTTTATCTTACTTCGCAGAAACATGAAAAAGAAAGATACTATCAAAACAGAGAGAGAGAGAGAGAGAGAGAGAGAGGAGGTGAATACCATGAATTCTAGCGTATCTGCGTGTACTGTTGGATAGTGTTGTGCCCTTAACTTCCGTAATCCTTCCGTCACGGTGTTTATCGTCGCTACGTGATTTTCTTCGAACTTTCATTTAAAATAGAAAAATAAGTGAGTTATTAAAAGATTGATATTACAAATAATAAGACAACTACAACGCTTGTTAGCTGCATAAATAGATGGATGTGGTGGTGGAGCCTTGGTCATTTTTATATATAAAGATCAGCTGGTCACTACTAGGGACCTCTTAGTACCAAAAATGTCAGTAGAGGAATTTTCTACGTAAGGATGAACTACTCTGATTGATCATATCTAATGTGATAAGCTAACGTACACTTTTTGCAGTAGTTTCCATACTAAATTTAACTTTTGTTTTTAAAACATTATGTTTGCTATACCCCGACTTCTTTAAGTAGTATCAATCGACCCATAATAAACTGTAAACAAATTTATTCTAAAAAATTTTCACCGGCCGTCATCATACATACTCAATTTAGTAACTCTAAGAAATAAAATGATTTTATTTTCATGATAAGTCATTCTAAAACATTATTCTAAATACTTCATTATAAATTTTATTATAATCAAGTGAATAGATAGTTGAAAAGCTTCAAAGATGAATTAATTAAATTTTCTCACGTTTCCATGCATGCATCGCTGTTCTTAACGGTTTTTAAATGTATGAGACTCGAAAATTGCTATTAAAATTAACTGCTGGTGCTTAAGGACAATATGTGCTGAGACTTTGCAGGCAGACTTAAAAAAAAACAATAGAAAACAAATTAACAATCAAACAAGCATCATCAGCTAATCTTCGTACGCCCGGATGAGATTTTCATATTACCATAACCTAGCATATGAAGGATTGTATTTTTCTAACCTCATTGTCACTGAGATCATGTATATTGAAACCATCCACTCTCACATCCACGTCAATTTTAAGAATGTTTTGTGTAAGTTCTTCAAGGTGCTTTTCGCAACAAGATCCGGCTTCCTGATATGCATTCTGCAAAACATAATAAACATAATCATCATCATCCACCAGAAAATAAAATAAAAGAAAACTCCTACAATTTTCATTTAATCAAATCTGACAAAATTACCAAATGATACTTTGGTAGCAAGAGTACAAAGAAAAAGACAGGAAACAAACATAAAATGAAACATTTGGCGACTAGTTACGGAATATGGGTTATAGTTACAGAATATAGGTTATAGTTACGGAATATGGGTTACGACTGAATTAAATTAAACGGGAATAAGATCCCAAAACTATATTTTATCCCTAATCATTCCATTCTAAATCAATTTTGGTTTATTGTATTAGAGAAAAATATTGAATGAAAACAAGATTGTAAAGTCGTAGAAAGAGAACTTGGTAGGTATTCTTATGTGTCCCATAAACCAAGTGGCAGTCTAGTTTTACAACTATTACATTACCCATTTATGACACAGAAACGCAGACAGCCAAATGTCACTTATTTTACACCCATCACTCAAATTCAAATGATCGCAGGGTCCGTTAAGGAATTAGAACAGAAATAAAATCCCATTAGTTTTAAAGACAGTCTAATTTATATAGATGATGCTGACTATATAAGTTGAAAAAGGAAGACACTGGATTTTTTAAAATATTAATGACAGTTATGCTTTCCTAAATCTTAAGGGATGTGCGTTGAGTGAGTCCTTTTAGAAGTCAATCACGTGTTTATTTATAATCAGATTCAATGGGCATAGTTGTCGGCAATCTGCCAGCATTGTGATATTATGAGTATGCAAGGCATTGTTGGAACTGATCACCTCTTACTTTTAAAGGAATTCCATCAGAAAGGGAATCAGTAGTTTAGTTTAAATATATTATTTTATCATTAAAATTTTACAATTACAATGGTTTGGATAACAAATTTATAAGAACTCATAGTTTCCTCTGCGCTTTAATACGATCGTATGGCGAGTAGCACGTAACTAATGACACATAGAGAATACCTCTTGGAAAAGGAAAAAAAACAAAAACAACAGAACTTGGATAAGAATGAGGAAAAGGAATGAATGAGAGATTGTGGTGGGACGGGAAGTGGGGAATGATGCCCGAGTTGTTAATGTATTAATACTCTTCCATATATGCTATAAATATATAGTTCTATAAGTGACAATATGCACCTGTATTACTTGGCAAATATCAACCGATACACGAGCAACGGTGGTTTTGGAAGCAGATCAACAAATTCTTGAGCAACAAAAAAAAGTACAGTAATGGTTTTCATCATCCTCGTTGCCGTTGTTTCAACGTAAAGTGAGCTTTTTACTGGAACATTTTGGAAAACCGGTTACTGACATAGTAATGCTTTTAATTTAATTACTTAAAGACTTTCTTCATCACCACACCCCAACCCACTCCAACAGATCTGCTAATGTTCAATGATACGAACAGAATGAAGCTCACTCAGTTACATATAACTGAAAAAGACTGATGACATCTAGCACCAATGACATTGCACACGTTCGAAATGCCGAAATTAAATGTAGACTCTCGATTCAGCCATTGGCATAGTACTTTCTAAATACGTTTTATCATTTTTATGGTTCGATGGTAAACACAATATATTATGACAAAAATAAAATAGTTACATCTCAAGGAGTTCATGTAATATAGTTTGTATATACACTGACCTTTACTTTTTAAGTTAATTTTGATAGACAGTACTTAAACTTTTTCACACTTCCAGCTGGATTAGAGATCCAAGAAATAATATTATGAGTATGTTGTGCAAATGAACTGTTGAAAGATAATATTACTCCCTAATGTTTGCGTGATTAGTAGTTAAGTGGGGCACATTACGTACAATGGGAATTAGCATTACAGACCCCCCCTGGGTAAGATTACGTACAATGGAAATTTAACATGGCGAAAAAATCGTGGGCAAATCTACGTACAAGGGGAAATTAACATGGGGTATAGAGTTTGGGCTTGTTTAGGGACAAGGGGAATTGAATATGGGATTTTTTTTTATTGTTTTTTTTAAAAAATTTTTAAAAAAGGGGTAGGCAATTGAAAAGTCATTCTCTTTTCGAGAAATATGGCTGGCCCTGAAAAGGGCCTTTGGGTTTATGTTAATGTATCCATTAACATAAAGGGCACCGCATTGGTCTTCTTGTCCTTAGGCTGCGTCTCACTGTAGGACCGTAAATCAGGACTCTTTTGAGGCATCCTTGTCTTTCTACGTAGATCCTACGTATCCACAGACTGGTGTCTGTCCTGTGGACAACTTTCCACTTGTATCGGACATACATGGGTATGTCCGTCCGGAACATCATGGAAGACACAAGCGTAGAAGATTGCACATCGGTCCACATCTTGAAGCGACGAGAACAGGTGAATCAATGCACTGAACTGCGCTTATTTATAGGTAGAGGAAGGATTGAAACGGATTGAGTTCATTCACCAATCCGAACACGCGTTACAAAATTCAGTCAGTCCGCATCCAATCCGAAGAGAGCAGTCTGTGACGTCACGTAGTCTATATAGATTCGCTAGCGCTTGCAGTCAATCTATGCGACAGTGATTCAACATGACGGAAACTCAGAAAACGATCCATTGGGGTGCACCAGTAGGAGAGACTGCCCAAGGGAACCCGGACTTACTTTCAGAAGAGGTGAATTGGGATTTTGTGGATTTTCTCTCCTCGCAGAATTTGTTCCGGAACCTTCGTTACCTTCTTCATTACCGCAAGTGGAGAATTTTAGACAGAGACAGAAAGAAGAATTGGAGAAATTTATACAACGACAAAAGGAAGCGGAACAAGCTTTTCTCCTACAGCAACAGCAGCAAGAAGAAGAGGTAAGAAAAAAAACAACAGCAAGAAGAAGTAGCAGCAAAGAAACAAGAGGGTGAAAATCAAACGGTCACGGTACTGTTGGATATTTTAGCGGAGTTAAGAAGTCTGAAACAAATGTATCAGACTTCTTTATTACGACCGAAGAGAATACGACCATCCCGAGCTAAACACCTCAACCCTGTGACTAAGCCTACCGTACCACCCTTAGTGATTTCAACCCAATCATCATCAACATTACGCAGTCCAGAAGTAGGCCTTGGCCGTGGCAAAGGCTTAAGACAGTTAAAGTTGATTGCTTAAACTCACCCCTACACCATAAAGAAAAAAAGGCCCTTTTCAGGGCCACCCACATTTCTCGAAAAGAAATACAATTTCAATTTGCCAATAACTCAAAAAACAGCCCATTTTACCCTTATAGTACGTGTCTTTGTATGAGTGCGTGAGTGTACGTTCTTATTTTAAAATCAAAACTCAAAGACACTTACCTTATATCATTAATTTATTCTTTTATCCATTTTTACAATCCAATTCACAATTCACAACACATAACTTTAATAAAAAGTTCATTGACTTCTTCTTCCTTCTTCTTTAGTCTCTCTGTTTTTTAAATTTCTTCACCGTGTTTTCCTCATTTTCTTCCCTTCTTCTTTTCTTCTCCTGTTTCTTTGCCTCTTGTAAATAGAATTGTCTTCTTTCTTCCTCTTCTTCCTCTGAAGAATCCCTCTCTTCTTCCGAAGAATCCCTCTCTTCTTCCGAAGAATTCCTCTCTTCTTCTGAAGAATCCTTCTTTTCTTCTGACTCCTCTTGTTTCTTTTTTGGGCAATCTGGAGACCAATGTCCTTTTTCTTTACAATAATAACAGGTATCTTGACTTTTGTCTTTTTTAGTCCCTGTTTTTTTTTCTTTTTTGACGGTCTGGACACTCTGAAGACCAATGCCCTTTCTTCTGACAGATATAGCAAGTATCTTGACTTTTATCTCGAAAGGAAGGAGAGTAGTCCGTGGGCTGGTCTGAAGAGAATTTTCTAATGACCCCTCGCAAAGCTCTGATGAAACGTTCGATTTGGTTAGTCTCTTCCATCGTTGTGCTCAGCTTGAGAGTGAAATGAATAGTGAAAGGACAAGACACACACCCTTTTATATACGCTGGTCTGCCATGACTATAAATTAGTCTATGGCGTTTAAACTTGAGTCATTTGACATTTTTCACTCAAGATGAAACGATCCTATTCATTCGAGAAGAAAGAAGAAGAAGAAAGTAAGAGGCAGAAACGTGATCTATCGCCTCGTACCAGGGCTGAAATCTTGGCACAAATTCATGCCAGTGATTTTGAAGAGGACATGAGTGAACCAGAATTTGAAACCTCTAAACCAAGTTCACCACCCTTAGTCAACCCTGAAAAATACTATTCGATTCGAGAGACGGAAAAGCGCTCCTCTAGAAAATTTAGAACCACGGCTTACACCTACACAGTGAAGTTTAAAGATTTCAAGGCTGACGTACCATTGGAGAAAGCAGAAGGGTTCATCACCGAGATGTGGGATTCTTTGCTCACCGCACTCAAGCGACAATGTCAACCCAAAGAAGACGATCGCTTGACACTACCCATAGATCACGACAGCTTGAAATCCCCTGTTTGGATCGAGTTTAGCAGACCCGCAGAACTAACCCCTTCCAAAGTCATGGACAAGATTCAACACGTACAACAATCTAATGATCAGTTTGACATCACCGATGGTAAAGCCACACTGAAAATGGCCCACGTCTCTCCTCCTCAAGGGACTGGACGCAAAAAGATGTTATTGGTGGACGATCTTCGCAGCACCAAAAAGAGTCTCGTCCAAATTAACAACCCTCAAGACCAGATGTGCTTAGCCCGTGCCATCGTGGTGGGACGAACCTATGCCAACAAGAACGACACGGCAGAATGGAAAAGAACCTGGAACACTATTCAACGTTCCTATCGAGCCAAACAACGAAACGAAGCAGAACTCCTGTTACAACAAGCTGGCCTGTCCAAAGACACACCCTGTGGCATTCCTGAAATGCAAAAATTGCAAGATGTCCTAGCTCCACGCTACACCTTGAAAGTGCACCCTCAAGAAATGCGCGGGCCTCTGTTGTTTCGAGGCCAAGATTTTAAGGACGGAAAATACATTCATGTTTATTATCACGATGACCATTTCGATACCATTACCAGTATCACCGGATTCCTGGGATACAGTTATTATTGTGAGAAATGTGATTATGGTTATAACAATCGAGAGCAACACAAGCATTGTGGAATGAAATGCCCAGGATGTTTGGCCTCTCCACCCTGTCTGAGCGAAGAACCAGTGCCTTGTTCAACTTGTCTGCGCACGTTTATCAGCCCTGCCTGTTACCAACAACATCTCAAGACACAAGGTTCACAGAAGAAATGTGCTTGTCAACTCCTGAGATTGTGCCCTACCTGTGGACAAGGCCTACGTACCAATAATGCCAAGGCACACGTATGTCAAGGAAAGAAAAAATGTCACATTTGTCACCACATCGTGGACTTGGAACACGAATGCTACGTGCAAAAATACCAACTCCCACCAGAGATAGAGGACGGTCACAAGAAGAAAGGCAATTTCATCTTTTTCGATTTCGAATGCATGCAAGAGACCGGCATTCACATCCCTAATTTCTGTGTGGCTCATCGAGCGTGCGAGAAGTGCATTCAAGAACCTATCTTCAGTCATTGCCCTCACTGCAGCAAGATTCCCGGAGGGCGTGAAAAAATCTTTCGGGGACCGAACACGTTTTGCCCAATGGGTCTTAGACCCCATCGACAAGACATGGAGCCAAGAGGACATCGAACGTTACGGAGATTGTCATCGTCATGCCACGGTGATGGCTCACAATTTCTCCCGATACGATGGACAGTTTTTTCTCAGATACTATACGGAACAAGGCACCGAGCGTCCTAAAGTCACTTTGAACGGAGCCAAAATCATTTTCATGCAAGTGGGACAATTGCAGTTTAAAGATTCGATGCGTTACTTGGCCATGCCTTTGAGTCGAATGCCTAAAACGTTTGGAATGACAGAAATGGCTAAAGGTTATTTTCCTCACTTTTTCAATACGGAAGCCAATCAACATGCCGTTCTACCCCATTTGCCTGAGGCTCACTATTACGACCCCGACAACATGCGTACCGAACAACGAGAAGCTTTCTACGCTTGGTACCAGGCTCATGCCTCTGACCCCTTCAACTTTCAGGAAGAAATGTTAAAGTATTGTCGTTCCGACGTGGACATTTTACGGCGTTGCTGTGGAAAATTTCGAGAACTGTTCATGGAACACGGAGGGGTCGATCCTTTGAAAGAAGCTTGCACCATTGCCAAAGCGTGTTCCTTAGTGTATCGACAACGATTCATGCCTGAAAAGACCGTGGCTGTCATCAGTCCTCAAACGACCCACTTTGTCAAACGTCAATACTCGGTCAAAGCCCTACGTTGGTTACATTACTTGTGCGACAAGGAAGACAAGTGGATTCAGCATGCCCGCAACGGAGGGGGTGAAAAGACCATCGGAACGTATTCGGTCGATGGCTGGGACTTAGAAAACCCGAAGATCGTGTACGAGTTTAACGGTTGCTTATTTCACGAATGTCCCCGTCTGTTACCCTGATCGTAGCACTAAAAATCAGTTTTTACAACGAACCATGGAAGACTTGTACCAGGACACTTGTCAGCGACGCCTAAAGTTAGAACAGCAAGGATACCAAGTGGTGGAAATGTGGGAACACGAATACGATCACCGTATGAAAACCGATCCCGAGTTTAAACGCCTCGTGGAAAGTTACCAGTTCATGGACCCGTTGAACCCGAGGGATAGTTTGTACGGAGGAAGGACCAATGCCACCTGTTTGCTGTACCAAGCCGACGAAGAGAAAGGAGAAGAAATCAAATACTTGGACGTGTGTTCGCTGTATCCCTACGTGTGCAAATATTGTCGCTTTCCTGTAGGGCACCCGCAATTGCTGACGGAACACATCGACCTGAAAAACATTCGACAATACGAAGGCTTGATCAAGTGTAAGGTTTTGCCTCCCACGAACCTATACCATCCCGTCTTACCTCACCATTGTCAAGGCAAACTGATGTTTCCATTGTGCCGTACTTGTGCTTAAACGTGCAACCAGGACCAGCCTTGCCATCACAGCCAGGAAGAACGTGCCTTGACGAGAACCTGGGTCAGCGTAGAATTGTTCAAAGCTCTGGACATGGGATACGAACTGTTAGAAGTGTACGAAATTTGCCACTTTCCTAAGACACAACAGTACCACAAGGGTGATCCCAGTCAGAAAGGCATTTTCGCTGACTACGTGGATGCCTTTTTGAAACTGAAACAAGAAGCCAGCGGCTATCCGTCCTGGTGTCACACTCCCGAAGACCAAATACAATTCAAAGAGAAATACTATGAACAAGAAGGCATCTCTTTAGACCACATCGAGAAAAACGAAGGCAGGCCATCGTTTGCTAAAGTGATGTTAAATTGCTTGTGGGGTAAAATGGCACAACGTCCGTGTTTACCCAAGACGGAATATTTGACAGAACCTTCCCGCTACTTCCAGATGATTCACGACAAAACCAAATACATGAAACACGTAGACGTCGTTCGCGAGGATTTAATCTTGGTCAATTACGAAGAAGATCTGGACTTTGTACAAGACGACCCTTTTGGAAATGTCATCATTGCGGCTTACGTGACAGCTCATGCTCGCTTAAAATTGTACGAAGCTTTAGAACTGTTAGGAGAACGCGTCCTGTACTTTGACACGGACAGTTGCATTTACATCGATCGACCGAGTCAACAGCACCCTAACATCGAAGGAGACCGTTTAGGAGCCTGGACAGACGAGCATCCCGACGACAAGATTCTAAGTTTCGTCAGTGGCGGTCCCAAAAATTACGGCTACGAATACCGGGACGAACAAGGAGAAGTGCACACGACGTGCAAAGTGAAAGGACTGACTCTGAATCATCGTACCAGTCGTGTGGTCAATTTTGGGGTATTGAAAGAAGCCTTGCAATCGGGAGAGGATGGAAACTTTAAAGTGACCACCTACCAACCGAACAAGATTGTACGTTTACCCACTCACCACACCGTCAGTCGACCCTTGGAAAAAGTCTATCAAATCGTGTACCAGAAGCGAGTGCGACTTCCCAATCATTTCACCTTACCGTATGGACACGTTGGTATAAAACATTGGTTGTAAGAGGATAGTCACCCACCAGAAAGATGACTTCGCCACAGCAAGAATCGAGTGAGAAACCCGATGAGAACTCCAAGTTCAAACCCTACCATTTTCCAGTCTTCTTACCTGACTATTGTGATTGTGCCCGTCGATTGGACACGTTTCAGAAATGGCCTACTGATAGGGAAGGATTACCTTCTTCGCATGTTTTAGTTAGAACAGGATTTGTCTATTTGGGACCTGAGTCAGGATTGGGATACGAGGTACAGTGTTTCGCTTGCGGACTGAAGTTACGAATGGATCTATGTATCTATAAAGATTCAGCTATTCTGGAACATACTCGATGGTCTCCGCACTGCCCTTACCTTTCTATGGCCTTTCCACCCATGACACTACGGTACAATGTTGACGGTACCTTAGAGACGGTACCTTCCAGAACAAGACATAAAAAACGTAAAAAAGGAAAGATGTACAAGCTGGAGACTGCATTGCGACTAGTAGAAAAAGGGGACTATGGTTAAGATCGATAGTTCATTGTGACTACCAAGACCGAGCGAACAAGATGAATACTTTCAGAGAAACACAGAACAAGTTGTTTAGAAAGGCACAATTCAAGTGTGAGGCTTCGGAAGTGGAATGCGATTGTGAGCCTTGCGATGGGTACGATGCTGTACGTTGTGACCTTAGCGATGCCGTAAAGCATCATGGGAACTTTGTTCTCACTACCCCTATCATGGAAAGTGATGCTGTGCGTGTCCAACCTAAGGGATGCGAAAGTGATGCCGCTCGTCCTCTTGGACATTTTACTGGGTTTCGTTTTAAAGGGGAATGTTCACCTTCACGTCTACCCCCCTACGGATGTCATCCAGCCTTGAGCAAACTCCTGTCCATGTCAATCAACCCTCATCGAAACGAACCTGTGAAAGACGAATATTCGTTTCCTGTGCGTTTGTCGCAATACTGCGACTTTGAAAATCGTCTTCAATCGTTCGAAGGAAAATGGCCTAAGTATCTGGGAAGACCGACCCCCGAAGAATTAGCCAGAGCCGGATTTTTCTACTTGGGTGAAGGAGATAAAGTCAAGTGCTTCAGTTGCGGTGTGTCACTTCACCACTGGGAACCGCAGGATTCGGCCTACGTAGAACATGCTCGATGGTCACCGAATTGTCATTACTTACCCTTAGTGGGACCGAGACATTGAAGTAACTTACCATAATCTGTTCATGGATACTTTACAAGAGAACATTCGTGCTTTGCCTGTGGAGTTGAGAGAACGCATTTACCGAGAGCTGGTGAAAATACAAGTGAAACGTAAAGAACAATTGCATCCGTTACGTCACCGGTGTTTCAACCACTGGTACGTGAAGGCTATACAATGACTGATTCAATTGAAAGTGTTCCATTGGACAGACATTGATCAACGATCCCCTGGTTTTAAAAAGGATTGGTTTGTTATGGACGATTCTCTCAACTACATCATTGTAAACTTACTGCATCGAATTCCAGAGGAAGAGTTAACGAATTACCAACATCTTGAACACAATGTCAACTTAGTGAAAGAGGAAACTTCTGAACGAATTGTAATGTGTAGATTAGTGACTAAACGATTTAAATTCGACACTGAAGTAAAACCATGTTTGTGCAAAGAGTACATTTCTTGTGTCAGACCAAAGAGGATTTAGTATGACCTATTCATGGATACTTTGCTAGAGAACATTCGTCCTTTGCCTGTGGAGTTGAGAGAACGCATTTACCGAGAACTGATCAAAATACAAGTGAAACGCAAACGCAAAGTGATTGAACCGTTTTTAAATTATGCTCTGTTCCAAAGTACAAGAAGACTGATTATGAGTGGATATTACATTAGGCACAAAGTTAAACGAGGCTATTGGCCACCACCCAACGATTCCAAAAACAGTGTATATACTTATGGACACTTTACAAGAGAACATTTCGGGCTTGCCTGAGGAGTTGAGAGAAAGGATTTACCGAGAGTTGTATTGCTTCCGAAACAAAGAGACTATAAAATCAGGCTGCCATGCCACGGCTTATGTCACAAGTGATTGAACAGATTCCGTGGAAGGAACTCAATGACCATATTCAAACCGTAGATCATTACCATCGATTATTACAAGAACTGTATCCATTCAATTTGGGACGACAAGTGGTGTGTGTCTTAGTGACTTGTTTTCTGGGATTTCGTTTACCAGCCGATTCTTTGTGGACTCTTTACGATCAGTACTTACCACCCCAATGGCCTTAAATGGTCACGAAAAACTCCTTTTGCTCAAAGCCTTGCGTTTTCATCTGGATACTTCTCGACCTCAACAGGAAAAAAAGATTCGTCAACTTTTAGCTACCCAAGACGTGTACGACGATGTGTGTGTAGCTTGTGACTTACATCCCCATTGGACAGATGTCCGTGCCTGGAAAGAATGGGATTTTGAGGCTTGGACCCAAGAAGTGGCCCAGTATGCACGAGAGTTGTTCAAGGAAAAAAGTTACTTTTCAACCCGTGTTAGTGACGGTGCCAGAAGAACCCGTCATCCAGGACGGAACTGTCGTGGACAGGCCTGAAAGACCCTTTCGGGAGGACACTTGTGTGACCTTACCCCCTACTATAGAACTGGTTAGAACATTACCCAAAACATGTTGTTGTACAGACACTTGTTTTTATTCCACGTTAATGGTTATCATGTGCCTTTTATTCTTGTACTTAAGCCTTTGGCTTTTATGTATTTTTGTCTTTCGTATTCATGTTTGAAAAAACATTCAATAAACGTGTTCTGAAAAAAAGTATATAAACTCTTGTCTTGTTTGTTTTCGTGTCACAAGTGACATTCCTCACACAATGGCTACCTCTGCTGTCTCTGCTCCCTCTTCCTCTACTGTCAAAGTCATCGACGAACACTTAGATCGTGCCAGTTGGGAGGCTTTGTATCTTCGCCATCCCTTTAATATGCTCATTGCTGGACCTAGCGGTTCAGGCAAAACCGAATTCGTCAAACGTTTGATCGAACATAAACATCATTTGATCGATCGACCACCTCAACGGATCGTGTGGTGTTACAAAGAGTGGCAATCGGCGTACAACCTCTTGCGAGAAAGTCAAGGCGATTCCATCGTGTTTGTGGAAGGCATTCCTAAAGAAGACGACGGCATCGTCTCTGACTCCCGTCAAACCCATTTGGTCATTTTTGACGACATGTTAGGAGAAGACGAAGAAGAAATTAAACTGTGGTTTACGCGCAAAGGGCATCACCGTAATGCCAGTGTCGTTTACATCACCCAAAATTTGTTTCAAGAAAGTAAAGCCCATCGCACCATCAGTCTCAATGCGCATTACGTGGTCTTGTTTAAAAGCCCTCGAGATAAATCGCGAGTGCAAGTCTTAGCCAAACAGTTAGGAACGCATTGGCTGACTCAGGCGTACGAAGATGCCCCTCAAACGCCACACGCCTATTTACTCGTCGATTTGAAACCTACGACCCCCGAGGATTTGCGATTTCGTACCCACTTGTTTCACCACTGGTGCCAAGACGGAGGGCCTGTCCTGTACACGTCTCCGTCCTCGACTTCATTTCACTCCACATAAAAAAATCTATAATAACCTCAGACCCTTTTCGTCTGTCTCACACACAGTGTGAACATGACGTCCCTTCAGTCGCATCTTCCCGTCAAATTGATTCGTGCCTTGTATGGCATCAGTCGAGAAAAAAAAAGCTAGTCTCAAAGAAGTCTTACGATGGTTCACGGTGACGGCACGTCAAATACTTCAAGGAATCATTCAGATTCCTCATCAAACCAAACGCTTTTTCGATCGAAACAAAGTCGCTTTGGTCCAACTGGCCGATCCCCGCATCGACACTCAAACCAAAAAACAAATCATTTTGAAACCTGGAGGGAGCGGTACTCTAGGAGGGGTCATCATTCGCTCTCTCTTAAGATGGGATCCTAATGCCCCCAAAGTTCTCCCCAAGATAAAAGTCCAACGAAGCCCCAAGAAGAAAAAGAAAAAGACCAGGTCCCCAAAGAGAAGAAGAACTTCTCCAGTGGCTGGACCCTCCTCTGACCAGACACCACCACCCCGGAAAAAGAAAAGAAGCCCCAAGAAAAAGAAAAGTCCACAGAAGAAAACTAGTCGCAAGAGAGGCACTTCGGCCAGGACGCAACCTTACACTCGCAAACCACGACCTGCCACGGCAGTGACACGGTCACCGGCAGCCTCACGTTCATCCACTTCTCCATTAATGACACCAAGAACTGAAGAGTACTTGGAGACGTTGATCACTCCAAGAACTTCTCCGTTGATGACCCCCAAAAGAACTTCCCCAGTGGCAGGACCCTCCAATTTAGCGGCAGTGGCTGCTGCTCACAAAGTACCTTCTCCCAAAATCAAAGTCCATGAAAGATCGGGCATGTTACAAAGTTTACTGGATTTGTCCAAGCAAGAACTGGCTCGATTTAGTCCGTTACGTACCCCTGCACGACGTGTCATGCCTGTCCTCAAACTGATACGACGTAAAGACAATCAGTGGCGACGCGTTCCAGTATAAAAAAGGCCTGTGACCAAGTAGGGGTATCAGTGTTTTTTGGTGCTCCTGAAGACTCAAAGATGTCACCCTCCAGAAAACCCCAAGGAAAGAAAAGAAAAGGACTACCACCACGTTTAGTCAAATATGGGGACATGTTATCTGTCCTGTCCAAAGCTTCTTCATCTCTACGAGAAAACTCATTCAATCGGCCCCCAAAGAGGTCATCGATACCGTGTGCGAATGTTGTTTGAACGTTTTGAAAGGCACGATCCCTTTGTCCAAACACCAGAAACAATGCTTAAGCAAACATCGTCACGTTCTTCGCCAAATGGTTCAAAAGAAAATTCCCATTCGTCAAAAGAAGAAGATGTTGGTCCAACGTGGAGGCATTTTACCTCTCTTGTTAGGCCCCTTACTGAAAGGAGTCTTGGGAACCATGTTGGGAGGACTGGTGGGAGCAAGATAAAAAGGCCCTCTGAAGTCCCAAGATCTCAGAATCGACCCCTGACAACCCATGGAAGGACGAAAACTAGCTTTAGTGCCTTACAAACGATGGATGGAATACCATCGGTGGCAAGAACAACGCACCCCGCATTTACCTCACATTCCCAATTTGAGCGAGATGTCCCAGTTACAACACGAATTGCAGTCCTTGATGGATCGCCAAGATTTGTCCGAAACAGAAAAATCGCAAAAGTACGGTCAACTCTTGCAACGACTGCAACTCTTTCACCAGAAAGCTTTAGACGAAACAGCTCTACCCACTCTGAAAGATTTTAAGACCTTGATGAAAAGTCCAGCACCATCACCAGTACCAGTACCAGTACCATCACTACCAGTGACCAAGACAGAAATAGGAGAAGAAGAAGAAGGGTTTCAAACTCCACCAGAAAAAGTACGCAAGTTAACAACACCACCTACCTCCAGAATTGGATGGATTAAAAAGATGATGGCCACCCCTTCTTCATCACAAGAGAAAAAGATAGTGAGGACAGAAGACAGAAGTGAAACAAGAACCGATATCCCCCGACATCCTCCTCTTCAACACCTATTGCCGGTCGCACACGTAAAGCATTGCAATCCAAGAAAATACCCCAAGAGAAAAAGAGTAGCCTCTTCCAAGAGTGGGTGCCTTATTAACACACCAACCAACACCAAAAATGGAAAATGTCTTAGCCAGCATTTACTACGATCCCTCGCATCCTGCAGGTTACGCAGGAGTTCAAAAATTGTATCGTGCTGCCAAAACGCGACTGAAAAGTCTCCGTTTACCTCAAGTGCAACGATGGTTACAAGAACAAGCTACCTACACTTTACACAAACCCATTCGACGCAAGTTTGCCAGAAGTCGCACCCGAGTGGAAGGCATCGATCATCAATGGCAAGCCGATTTAGCCGATGTCTCTCATTTGGCCAGCTACAATCGTGGCTACAAATATTTGTTTTGTGTCATCGACGTCTTTTCCAAATTTGCCTGGGTCGTGCCCTTGACTTCCAAATCGAGCAGCGAGTTAGTGCGAGCCCTGCAACGGGTGTTGAAACAAAGCGGTCGTCACCCTCTTCGATGGCAAACGGACAAAGGCACCGAATTTCTGAACCAAGCTTTCCAAAAAGAATTAAAGAAACGTGACATTCATTTTTTTACCACCGAGAATCCCGAAACCAAAGCCAGCATCGTGGAACGTTTTCAACGCACTTTGAAAGAACGCATGTGGAAATATTTTACGCATCACCACACTCTGAAGTACATCGACATCTTACCGCACCTGGTGCAAGCGTACAACCAATCTTACCATCGAAGCATCGGACGTGCCCCGCAAGACGTGACTCCCGACAACGAAGTGCTGGTGTTTGAGCGTCTGTTCGGTACGTCCCCGACGAGGGCTGTCCCCAAGAAAAGTGGAGAGTTGACCGTAGGAGATTGGGTGCGCATTGGCAAAACCAAACGCACTTTCGACAAAGGTTACTTACCTAACTGGACGACCGAATTGTTTCGCGTCACTGGACGAGTGCATGGCCGTCATCCTGCCGTCTATAAATTGGAAGACATGAACGGAGAAGTACTCAAAGGAACGTTTTATTTGCCCGAGTTACAACGTGTCACCAAAAAAGAAGACGACGTGTACGACATCGAAAGCATTCTCGAACGCAGAACCCGTAAAGTGGGCAAACGACGTCTCAAAGAAGTCAAAGTACGTTGGAAAGGATATCCACCCAGTTTCGATTCTTGGATCGACGCTTCGCAAGTCATCGACTATAAAAAGAAGAAGTGACCATCATGCCCTTTCACTCAGCAGACGCAGCTACGTCGACCACTCCTTCTTCCCCTAGTTCTTCTGTGCAAGATTTACAAAAACAACCCTTGTGGGTGTGGTGTGGAGAACGTGTGCCTAAAACGCAAATCGTCTTTTTCTGCCAAATCTTCGTGGTGTATTGTGTCATCGGGGCAGCCATCGCCAATTTGAGTTTGCAACAAGGAGACAAACAATTGTGGACCATTTTATTGAGCAGTTGCATCGGTTACCTGCTTCCTAATCCCTCCCTGAAATTCTCCTCGAACGGGAACGTTGTGTCCAGTGCCAGTGCCAGTCACCACTCCAACAACAACCACAACCACAACCAGAACCCCATTTTGGGCGGAGACACGCCTCTGACGTCCAGTAATATCCCCTCGGACAACCACAGAACTCTGGAATTATGAGTCACCAAAACCAATTTTACTTAACCTTACCCAGTGACAGTTCCATGGAGGTGTTTCCCCACAACACGTTGTGCTGTTACACGGCCAAATTACCTCAAGCCATCCCCTTAGATCACGAAGCTCATTGGGAAGTGGCTTTAGTGGAAATCATTCACCCGACCCAAGTCCTCAATGTCCTTCCCAAGCAAAATGTTTTTGATGTGGAAGTTTATGACGAGCAAATGCAACAGTACTTGGATACCATTGGCAAATATGACAAGAAAACCCGTTTACAAAATCAAAAGTACACCACCTATCACTTGTTCATTCCCCCAGGCTAATATTTTAGTGGTCAACATTTGGTGAGCACCATTACCTCCAGGTTTAATGTCGTGTTTCTGAAAGCTTTGGAAAGTGTCAAAAAAAGTGTCACCATGGAATACCACAAAACAGCTCGTCGCTTCTTGATGAAATTTGACGGGAGTAAAATCCTGTCCATTTTATTTTGTCCTGAATTGTTTGACATGTTGGGCGGAGACATGGACATGAGAATGGCCATGATCAAGAAAAACGAATTACCCATCGTTTACGACAACGAGTCTTTTAGCAAGTTATTTCGTGCCCCGGTAGAAATGAACCAAGGACTGAATTTGATGTTTGTGTACTCCGATGTGGTGGAGTACAACGTGGTGGGACACACCTCTGTACCGTTACTGCGTGTCATTCCTTTCAAAGTGGATTCTGCCACGAACGCTGACGAGGAAGGTGGAAACACTTACCACGTTCACCGCGAATTTGTCCATCCTCACTATTTGCCTGTCAGTAAGTCTTATTTGGACACGGTCAACATTGCTATAAAAGGAGATCTGGGACAAAATATTCCATTCACCAAAGGAAAAGTCACGGTGAAACTCCATTTTCGAAAACGGTTTTCTCACGATTCGTAAGTCATGTATCCAGTGTACCGAGGGGTTGCACGACAGCGAGGACACGGTTTAGGAGATATGTTGAAATCGGCCTTTCGTTCGGTGGCCCCGGTGTTGAAACCGATGGTGACACGCGGATTGCACGCCTTGAAAGATGCGGCACTGACGCAAGGCAAAGAATTTCTCCAAAATGTCATCATCGACAAACAAAACCCTAAAGAAGCCTTCATGAGGGCAGGCAAAAATGTCTTGCTGCAAACGGGCAAAGACATTTTGGGTCTCCGAGAAACACCTATAAATGCCCTGCACGCTACCGAGTCAGGCATTCAGCAAGGACAAGGCAGAAAGAGACGACGAAGAAAACACCATTTCACCAGACTTCAAGCTAGAAAGGCCAAGAAAAGAAGAACCGTTCGAGACTTAGACGTTTTCGATTATTAAGACACAAAGAAAAATGATGCACCGAGAATCTTGCGCTTGTTCCAAGACGGAACTGGACCTGTTTGCCATGCCCCCCACGATGATGACCATGCAAGAATCCCAGTGGGTGGAATTTCACCCCGTCTCCTCACTGACCGATTCCGCTCCCATCGAGTTTGAAATCAAGGGACAGCCCGAAGATTACATCGATCTGAATAGCAGTTACTTGTACTTGAAAGTCAAAGTTCTAGATAAGGATAATGGTGCAGTAGAAGACACTGAGAATATAGCTCCGGTCAACAATTTCATGCATTCCTTGTTCAGCTCAGTGGACTTGTACTTGAATAACAAACTGGTCAGCAGCAGCATGGATACTTACCCTTACCGTGCCTACCTGGAAAATCTCTTGACGTACGGAATAGATGCCAAGAACACTCATCTCAATGCTTGTGTGCTATGGGAACCTGACGAAGAGGCCAAGTTTGACCTACTAGATAAAGACAATGACGGCTTTGAGGAAAGACGAAAGAAAATCTTAAATAAGAAAAGTTTAGAACTGATGGATCGTTTGCATTTGGACATGTGGTTGCAAGAAAAGTATTTGCTGAATAGCGTAAATATCCGCTTGAGACTGAATCGCAGCAGTACCGTTTTCCATTTGTTGGCTGATACTGATGCTACTAAGACTGGCACTCCTAAAAGCAAAATCGAGGAGGCCAAACTCTACGTACGACGCGTGGAAGTGTTACCCAAAGTGGGAAACGACATCAGTCAGACGTTGAGCAGAACGACCGCCAAGTATCCGATACGTCGCGTGGAAGTGAAAACCTTCACCATTCCCAAGGGACAGCGATCCATGATCGAAGATCATCTGTTTCAAGGACAGTTACCCAAACGTTTAATCCTTGGTATGGTCTTGAATACAGCCTTCAACGGAGCCTTCGCTGAAAATCCTTTCCACTTTCAACACTTTGACGTGTCCAAGATCGAAGTCAGTCGCGATGGCAAGACCTTTTGTACCCGACCTTTCGAACCTGACTTTGAGAAGAAGAATTACTTGAGATCGTACTTGTCCCTGTACGAAGCCACGGGACAGTTAGGAACCAATACCAGCCTACGGCATTACGTACGATGATTATGCAGGAGGTTATGCTTTGTGGGCTTTCGATTTCACTCCAGACCAAGGCAGCGACGAGGGACATTTCCACCCTATAAAATCAGGTCAGATTCGTGTGGAACTTCAGTTTAAAAAGGCACTGGACGAGACAGTGAACGTCATCCTGTATGCCGAATTCGATAATACCATAGAAATCAACAGTTTGAGAGAGGTCATTCTAGATTACTAGAAGTCATGGAAGACTGTTATCCCTCTTTACCTAGTGGAGAAACTTTGGACATGAAATGTGAGAAGACTGTGGAAGAAGAAGAAGAAGTGATCATGATGAAGTCGAGATGGCCAGAACAAGAAGCCCATTTAGTCTGCTGTTTTGCCAAACACTTAGTCGAAAAAATGACGGAATTGATCAAGAAAAATTGCTATGGATGTCAAAACGCTCATCCCAGTCAAATTCAACACGATAAATGCCTGATGTTGAGTCAAGAAGAAAAATTGGACGAGTATCTGGACGAAGCTTGGAGTCTCATCTCGGACGAAGACGTGTTGCACCAGTGGTATAAAGACTTGCGTGAACATTCTTGTCCACCATTAACCACTCAAAAGATCCATCGTATCGAAGCTCTCCTGAATCAGAGTGAGGAGACGAAACGAAGAAACGGTTATTTGTCACACATTTTCAAGCAAAAAGTCAGGATCGAATTGACGACTTATTATTACCTGTGAAGAAGAAAACAACACACACAAATCAATGGATACCTGGGAACTTTATTACCTTTTGAACCACAGTTCGTATACGGCTTCTTGGAATCCTGTCGTCTGTGCTAAAGATGAACTCCCTCATCGCAAACCTCAAGACCATCAAGCTTACGTGATCAACACGGACGACAGTCATCTCCCAGGAACCCACTGGGTAGCCGTTTACTTTCCTCAAGAAGGATGTGTGGAATATTTCGATTCGTATGGATTGCCCCCTTTGGAAGACGATATCATTGACTTTATGAGAAGAAATACCACCCGATTCAATAATGTAAAATTACAAGGCACAGATTCCTTGGTGTGTGGACAGTACTGTGTGTATTTTCTGCATCATCGCAGCCTGGGCTATTCCTTAGAACATTTAGTGACTCATTTTGATCCTCGTTCTTCTTCTAGAAATGATGTGAAAGTAGATCGATGGTTTTGTGACCATTATGCTTATCTTTTGTCTCAAGCTAGGAAACGTAGTGTCCATCAATGGCCTAATGACTTCCAACAGTGGAAATCACAATTTCATTCACAACGTTGTCAGCCCTGTTTAAGGTAGATTGTGAATTGAGAAAAAAATGTTTGTGATTTGAAAAAAATTGTTTGATGTTATATTGTTGGATTATTGTTTAAAATATGTTAGAGTTGTTGTTTAGTGTTAAGTGATTATTGAATAAAAAATGTTGTGTTTTGAAAAAAAATGCCTTTGTCTTTTGTTTAGCTATAAGAATGTTGGATTCATGCTCTTTCATTTCTTACTATCCCTCTCATGACACTCATTGAACGTTGCGACTCGAAAACCGTGGGGGATGTTTTCCTTCACGTCCGCGCTTTGACTTTAAGAACCGGGGTTGTTTCCAGTCTAACCATCCATTGTCGACTCATCCTCCTACCAAGATGTGCTCCAAACTAGCTAAGCTCAACGAAGCCTACGTGAATTTGCATAGGGTCAGACACAGTCTGATACCGAAGCCAGAAGAAATAGAGAATGTAAGAATGTTAAAAGTCACTGAAGACCTGATAGAAGAGCTCTTCAGAGAAGAAGTGAACAGGGAGAAAGAAGAATGGACAGAGAAGTAGACTTCAGAGACAGCAACAGCAACAGCAGCAACAACAACAACAGCAGCAGCAGCAGCAACCTGAAGCTGACAGAGGCTTTGTCGATTGCCGTATCGACACCAAAGAGTTCTTCTTCTCTTTCCGAAGAAGCAGACCTATCGCCAGAAAGTCTATCCTCAGAGGACATCGCATTCTTAGAAACTAAAAAAGATTGCCATAGCAAACAATAAAAAAACCCTTTTCAGGGCTGCCCAATACTCTAGAAAAGAAATAACGATCCATTTGCCAATGTGTGTGTGTAGGTAGAGTAGTGTGAATATAAACACTAACTCTTTTTCAAAAAATGTGAGGGTATGTGTTTGTGTATAAGATTGTGTGTTTGTAAGTGCTCACGTACCTTGGTGTGGATAGTAGATTAAGATGATGTTTTTTTTTGTGTTTGAGGTGTATATTTGGGGTTAGACTGGATTGCTTTGCGTATGTGAATAGTCTATTGAAGTGGTTAATAACAAACATTTTTTAGAATAGTAATGGGTAGCATAAAAAGTGAGTGAGTGTTTCTTTTAGGTCCGCGCGTTGTTTTTTGGTCATGATCTAGGTAAGATCAATTTTATGTTTTTTAGGGGGATGTTTTCCATCACGTCCGCGCTTTCAGTATAAATTGAAACTCGCTCGGCAGTCTAGCTACCCTTGTTGATTGATCAACACCACCAGAAGAATGAACACCAGAATTGTGAAACTGCTAGAACTCCAGATGCACCTGGAATATGCCAGGCGCATAGTAAATGAACTATCCGCGGAAGCCATAGTAGAAGAAACAAGAATAAAGAAGGAAGAGGAGGAGAGAAGAGAGAGGGAAGAGGAGGAAAAGAAAATAGGAGAGAGGATGACTTACAAGATACCAGAGACAGAGGATTGGGGTGCTGAAACCAATCATCCCGCCTCTGCACTCCCAAGAAGAAAGGTGAAAGGAGACTGGGGAAGAAGATGCGTGTGTGGCGCCAGGCCAGGAAGGTGCCATCATTAGATAGGTGCATCTGGAGTTAAAAAAAACCAACAGCCCTTTTCAGGGCTACCCAATACTCTAGAAAAGAAATAACAATCAATTTGCCAATGTGTGTAGGTAGAGTAGTGTAAATATAAACACTAACTCTTTTTTCATAGTGTGAGTGTATGTGTGTTTGTATTTGTGTTTGTAAGAGCTAACGTAAGTTTGTGTGAATAGTAGATTATGGGTTTGTTTATTGTTTCTTAGCGTATGTGAAGAGTATAGTTTGGGTTTTATTATAAGAAATGAGAAAGTAGGGGATGTTTTCCTTCACGTCCGCGCGTTGTTTGGTCATGATCTAGCTAAGATCAATTTTATGTTTATAGGGGGATGTTTTCCTTCACGTCCGCGCTTTTCGTATAAAAACCCACAGTATCCGTCGTTCAAACCATTCTACGGAATAACAGATACAAGATGGAAGTGTCGGCGTTGTTTAATGACTTAAGAAATGTTTACTTTTGGATGATGGATGGAGAGTATACTATTGAAAGGATAGAAAGAGAATGGAGGTTGAGAAAAAGTCTTGACTATGTCAATGAACTACAGTTAGCGAGGAAGATGATAGAGGAGATGATAGAGGAAGAAGTTAAAAAGATTGAGAGGATTGATTCAACCAGAGTATGTAAGAGTGGGGACTATAAAAGAGTCTATGGACAAGGTAAAAGCAGTGAGATGCTATTTAGAAGAGCTAGAGAAATGGTCAGAGTGGAAGTTCGTGAAAAGGGGCATTGAACAACTAAAGAAAGCGGAAGAAAAGATGAAAAAGATAATAGAGGAAGAAGTGCAGAAAATTAAGGACAGGTGGGCAAAAGATAGAAAAGAACAAGAGAATAGAAAGAAAAAAGAAGAATATGAGAGACTGAACAATAACTGGATAAAAATCCAACAGAAGTTCCGAGCCATGGGTCACCCGGACTAGATACCGGACAATGAAAAGAAGAAGAAAAAAGGAATTTGGGGAAAGATTAGGGGCTGGATGAGTAAATGGAGGAAATAGAAGAAAGCCAAAGGCCCTTTTCAGGGCCAGCCATATTTCTCGAAAAGAGAATGACTTTTCAATTGCCTACCCCTTTTTTTAAAAACATTTTTTTTAAAAAAATTAAAAAAATCCCATATTCAATTCCCCTTGTCCCTAAACAAGCCCAAACTCTATACCCCATGTTAATTTCCCCTTGTACGTAGATTTGCCCACGATTTTTTCGCCATGTTAAATTTCCATTGTACGTAATCTTACCCGGGGGGGGGGTCTGTAATGCTAATTCCCATTGTACGTAATGTGCCCCACTTAACTACTGTGATTTCACAAAGTTAAGTCCTTTATCAAAGAATTTTAAACTTTGACAAATATGCAGGTTTCTATTACTAACAAATACTTACTCAGTTTAGCATGGATTAAAATTAATGAGCCATTCATTTACAAAGTCTTTAATCCGACCTAGATCCTCATTTGAATCTCAAGAGGATCACAAAAATTTGTAGAGATGAGTCCCCAACAAAAGGTATTATTAATGTTTAAAATTCGATTGAAATGTGGTTCAGCTGTGGACTAACAACAGGACTGGCCCCCATTTGATTCTCGAGGCACACCAGCTGACAGTTTTAGTTCTTGTGTAAAGCTTTTGCAAATGGTAACCGTTCGTTTTATATTACAAATATGATCCATAAACTAAAACAACAGGGTACAGGTGACACAATATTTGTTTTCCAATTTAGCTATGTGACCGTGATGCCAAACCAATTATAGGTTGAAAAACCCTGACCAAAATTGGAAGCGTATTTGGAGGAGATGGAAAGATATCCCATCTACCTCCAAACAACTTATGATGTATATGTACCTTCACGACGTCTGGATGACGGAAGATATGGCTTTTAATAAATACAAATTGTCCCACCCCCCCCGTCATCTATGTGGACAATGTATTGACTCAAAAGCACACATTATTTTACGATGTCCCAAGACGTCGGTGTACAGATACAGAATCAACAATATCAAAGAAGAATACGGCTTCATTGAAGCAAAACAACTTCTTTATAAATGATAAAGAAATTTTCTATGACCTTCCAACTTTTGATCAGGGAATATAGTAGAATGGCCTTATTTTAGAATCGGAGTTATTTTGAAGAAAACAGAGTGGACGCATAAAAGACAGAGAAAAATGAGCTGAAAAAAGAACATTGCTCATATTTTATATATATTTGTTATATTTTGCTAAAAGTGACATGTGCGGAAAAAGAAAGATAATTTAAGGTTAAAAGATCACTTACCAGTCCCTTTTTACAAATGTGGAATATT
This sequence comes from Sinohyriopsis cumingii, assembly GCA_028554795.2. NCBI lineage: Eukaryota > Metazoa > Mollusca > Bivalvia > Unionida > Unionidae > Sinohyriopsis > Sinohyriopsis cumingii. The sequence continues at coordinate 1,265,651 of JAPYKE020000066.1, read as the reverse complement.
AATTTTATTCAGAGCACAGTGTTTAAAAAACTGAATGGACTTTATTTTACCATATGTCTAAAGGATAATTTCATTCGGTAAGCACAAAATGTTATATGTGGTTTACAGCAAGAGAGATGATACATCTGCACTGGAGGCATTGGTGTGTTACCAATTTGGCAACAGAGGATTCAAGAATTCAACGTTCGATGGTGAACATGTAAATAAACACAAATGTGAGAGCATTGTTTACCAACCATACCTTAGAAACAAAATAAAAGAGTAGCGAAGAAAAACGGTACTATCTACATGAAAGAAAACTAAATCATAATTCAGTAAGTAAATAGCTCGCGACAGAGGATTTTTTTTAAAAAAAATCGTTTATCAATAAAGAACATTTGTCAACTATGGGTTAAAGTAAAAGAGAGAAAGAATTCGCAGATACCATGAGTATGTCCAACAGATTGACGATGACCTCGTCCTTGTTTTTGGAGGCTGACTCTAGATAAGCACTCTTCCATTCCTTCTCGTAGATCTCGTTGTATTGTTCCGCCAAGTGCTTGGGGCTGAACTTATCTACTCTACAGTAAAAGTAAAATGGTTTGGTATACATGAACTTTGTCCTAAAGATACATCATCGAGATATGGTGATATTTTTCACTAAAACTCTACCTGTCTAAATAACAAAAGCACGTACAACAATTATATAGCATTCAAAGACTTAAGTAATGAATGTATTGACTACTTTCAACAAAATATGTTTTCTTTCTTCATGTTTCAAGCTCTGCAATGCATTGTATTCAGAAAAAGATTACTTTGAAATTTGTATGTAAATTAAAATAATCAAACATTACATCTAAAAATAGAATCTGGAACCAGTGATGTAAACGCTTGATTCATTTCAACGATGACCATTGCTAAAGAGTATGTTGTTAATTAATTGAATTGAATCTTTAAACTCGTTTTTACCATAGCTACCCCTTCAGACAGACATTGTTAATGGTGGTTGTTACACATCGAACAGTAAAAAAGGTCAGCAGTTTATAACTTGCTAATGTGAGATTAGGTCAGCTTCGCCTGTTATAAAAACCTGTGACCTGCAGTCAGAACACGTGATGTTAACTTGGATAACTCAGCCTTTGAAGCTTTTGGACGATCTAAGCACTATTAGAATGACTCGTCGTACAGTATAAACCCATTAATTTATTAAACCAGCATTCAAAATATTATCAACAGAATAATCCTTATAAAGAATGGTCATTAATGATAATACACATAATATAGATATACATAAAAACAGTGACTTATTTTAGTTACCATTTCAGACGGGCACTGTTTATGGTGTTTTAAAAGTAACAAAAGTGACTTACTCTGGTTCCCACTTCAGATGAGCATTATTGATGGCAGCCTCGAGATTCAGGTTATCCAACTCTAAACTACAGTCTAAGAAACAACGCGATCTGGGACTTCTCACAGTGGACAAGTCAACAGAGTCCTTTCTATCTAGTTTCAAGCATCTGCAATGCACAACCACATGATCATAGAGTAGATTCTACATTATATTTCACAGGCTCATATGTCTGACGATCTATCTACTTACCAGTCTGTTTTCTGACCTGTATATCAGCTTGTAGGAACGAAAACAATAGGGATTCTCTGTGTTTAAAGCAACTAATATTTCGAGACTACTATTGTCTTCAGAAAAATGAGGCGAAGGAAGTTAACTTTATAGTCACGTGTAATTTCATTTTATAAAAAGCGATCTTTAGCAGTTTCATCCAAACGTTGTCTTCCAAACGATCTGATAATCAGAAAATGAAAAATACTTGATGAAGTTTATACAACGGCAAACTCGATTAAGAAAGTTCTCAATATGAAATAAGTTATTGTAAGTAATTAGATCTATTTGATTGCAAATTAGAATGGATGCTGTTACAGATGACAGAAAAAAAGCCTTGCTTACCCAGATAGACTTAGTTCGTCTTTGTAGACCTGTAAGTGAAATATATATATATATATATATATATATATATATATATATATATATATATATATATATATATATATATATATATAGTCAATTCGTGTCGGATCAGTGTCACTTAAATCTTCAGACGTAATCTTCATATTTATTAGGTATTTGGGAAGCACAAGTTCCCCAATAATGGATTGCCTTCCTCTTTGACGTAGCTAATCTTCATTTGGTTATAGCTGTGCAATGGTTGTATCGATCACGTTTTGTAAATCCACATGCGGAAAACGTGTTTAAAATGATGCTTTGCATGTACTATCATGCTATCTCTCGTGTCTTTTCCTGATTCATTTCAGAAAGTGTTTTATATACTAAATGAGTCAAAAAAAGACAAAAGTGGAATTGATTATTAACAAGTAATAAATGCCTCCCTCTCCCATTACATTTCAAAATAACCATCCAACAGTAACAAAGACCGGAATACATCATAGCTTGAATGGATTTTCTAATGGAACATAATTATGACATTTTCGTCAATGGGTATCAAAGTGTAATTCAGCCAGATGATTTCAATCATGTTTGAATAAAGTTAATGCAAACTGTTTACAACTGAAGATCCTACCTTTAAAAACTGTATTTTATCCAGACTTAGACGCTGCTGCACGGACGCGAGGGAAGACACTGCTTCTTCCTTATTGGCCCTGATATTGTCGAGGACGGCCTGCACCTTCCCACGTTCTTCCTTCTCTCTTGTTTGCAAGTCTTCAAGTACTGAATGCTTACTCTGCTGGATAAGTCCCACGAACTCGTCAAACTGTGCCTCGATAGCTCCGGATTTTTTCTTACAGGATTCCTGGGTATTTTGTTATAAATAGTCATTTTTACTTTATTTCCGTAAATAGAACTTGTATAGTTCGCTTCAATGTATCCCACATAGTCATGAAATACGACCAACTGACCCAGAAACTACTTATAATATTCGATGTACTTTGTGAAACACTACTAGTACGTATATGTAATGGTAAAATCGTAAGTAGAAAAGAGATAGAGGCGTTTCAGTAACTTAAGGAAGTTATGCGTCTAGTTGATAGAGGACATCTGAAACATCATGTATTACTCCTTTTCCTAACATCTGTCACGTTTTCTTGCTTTTCTTATAAGAATGTGTAAAAGATATTTCTCCAAGAGAAAAACATGCTTTTATTTTCTTCCAGTCGCCAAAGAAATAAAAAGGTAAATCATTACACTGTTTTCTATATTAAATGTTACTTAATAATTGTATTGCTAAAAAACCACATAAAATCTCATATTTAATGTTATGCAGATGAACAGCGATAAAGTTAAGTCGTTTATAAAGAAGTAACACACTATGAAGTTGGTCGTTTTGAAAGTTTCTCATGAAACTCACTGCTATCTCTTGCAGATAGTGGACCTCTTGTTCCTCTATTTTATTCAGCGCCTGGACCTCTTCCTGTAGTTCAGACACACGCTTCAACAGCACATTCTGGAGTGAAAAAGAGCTACTCATTCTAATATTAGAGAGACTGATTATTAAAGCGATCCTGACAACAAAAAATAAAATCAAGACATTCATGACAAAGTGCATCAAAGTAATTAGTTATTTAAAAATAATTAATTAGATTATTATAAAAAAAACAATACACGATTGGATTCGATGAACCAATAAATCGGATGATCGAATTTTGGTTTCTTGATGCCATACTTGTTAGAGATTTGGTGATGAAGGTGCATGCTACATTAAATTTGACTACTGATATTCACGTCTACACTGAACACAATTTTATCACATTTCAACTATATTCTAAAATGAAAGAGAAATATTTAGCATTAATTAACAAGCATGCTTTGCATTGGATACAAGACTGAAGACACATCGGTACACATTATTAATACCAGTTTGGAGATGTATATGAAGAAAGCACGATGTCATCCTTCTGTTTACAAAATGGCAGTCAGAATTTCAACCAGACGATATATCCAAACACAATAGTTACATAGTGGTCCTGAAACAATTGTCAAGATTTTCCAAATAATGTTTTATACTTAGAAATATGATGAACACAATGAATTTCATATAAGAAGAACACAATATCTCCATTTCCCCAAATGATAATAATAAAAATAAAATTACTACTGCATCAGTAAGACATAATTGCAATGATTCTGGTAAAATATAGATCATTTTACATTCGATTGCGTTCCCATAGAGTTTTCCGTTTAACTTGTTGGGGTCACTCTCTGTCTTTAAATGGACCGAAATAAATAGTATTTACCTTCTTCCTTTTATATACATCGTCTATCTGTTCAAAATTGTGTCCTCTGTGGTCTCCAAGCATGCAGTCGATACATAAAAGATCTTTACAACCCGTGCAAAAGGCTCCCAAACTTTTGCCATGGGCTGTACATACATCATCTGCCGTTGGCCCCTTCTGCTCTTTCAGAACCTTTGCCTTATATTTGTCTACTATACGACGCAACAATCGATTTCTAGGAAGCGAGTCGATACCAGACTCGTCTAGTTCTGCTTCGGACCGACATATCGGGCAGTCGAAAGTCAAACTGAATTCCTTTTTGGTCGTTTCTCCCTTGTTGATTCTTTCTATTAAGCATCTTCTGCAGAAGGAGTGTGCACATGGGAGGATGAGTGGATCGTCATAGAAATCAGCACAAATAGCGCAAAACAACTCCTCTTCTAGCTCGTCATCCTGGGTCGTCATGGTTACTGTTATCAAGAAAATTGAAATATTTAAAAATAAGTTCACAATTACTGGGGGTGGGGCAGAGGGAGAGACATGCATCTTTCTCTACGTGAAGATTCCGTGGATCTAAACACTCACTGTAATTGACGTTTATGTGTTTTTAATGAATCCACAGCAGGCAAGGATTTGATACCAAACTGTATATATTCCAAAAATCATATAAGAATTACAGTTTACAATACGAAAGTCAATTATTGTTTTTCAGCTGGCTGAGCACGTGTAATCCGATGGCATTAAAATACACCAAACTTAATCGTTAGAATACAAACCTTTCTCATCTTATATTACAGCATAAAGTCCCCGACTCCACTGTAAAAGGGGAGATAATTTTACTTTGTCCAGTCTGAACGTAGCAGCGATCGCTTAAATGCATGTTTTCATGATTATCCAAAGATTTGTGCGACGCAGTATCAAGCCCCTGTATGTTCGATTTTCGACTGTTTATTTGGTAAGGGTAGATAACTTACCTTAATTTATCTTAACAATCCTGTCTTACAAGAAACGTATCGTACCTGCTCATTCAAACCCAACCAGAAAGTTTTTTTAAAAAATCGGCGTTTGAAAATGTATACTGAGACATTCTGAATTGGAAACAACGCGAGTTTTCATCATCAATTGCTGATGTTTTATTTGTACAATAAGCACTTTTCCAGACTATCTTTGATTTCTTCCAAAAATGTTAATTCAATAACCACGCATTAAATATGATCAATTTGCTGATTTTCATGTCCAAGCCATCAATATTTCACTTCAAGACATTGACAAGCGAGTAGCAAGTAGATCCTTGTAAAATCAGCACTAGTGGCTGGGTATAAGTCGAGTATGTTTATATTACAGTCCATAAGCCCCATCCCCTCTCCGCCTCCACTAGTCCGAGTTTCATCTGACCCTTTTCACCCCATTTTTTATATGTGGATATTTATGTTGGGTGTAGGGTCAGAGTCCATTCTCTGTCGAAAAGTTGGAATTCGCAGACACCATTTGGTGTCGGCATGGAGTAGCCGCTTGCTAGCCGGCCCAGCAAACTTGAACAACCTTTCATCGATATGTACCTGCATGAAATCGATAGGAATATGATTTATTTTCTCAAAAATCGTGAACATTGCATTCGTCATGTCTTTAATTAGCTGACGGACGAGACGAAAAGTACGTCGTTGCTGAAATTTGACCTGGATTTGGCCATTTACATCCAGTGTCCCATGACAAATCTCGCAACCAACATATCAGTGGCATCAGAGGTCATACAGTCACATGATATCAACAAACACATTTTCGAAGTTGTTGTACATAGAATTTGGATATATTATATAGAAGTCACATAATGTTTGTAAATAAATATAATGCACACTTAATTCTCAACATATTTATTCTGAGAACAACGACCAGAATCATGTCGGTATCGTAGCAGGGTTGAGAAAAACATTTTCAAGAAATACCGAGCACGTGTCAGCGCGAGTTTTGTTGGTGTCACGTGACTACGACATTGACACGTGCTCTCTGCGTAGTGAATCTGTTTTTCTTCAAATTGCTGTACCATTTACAGATTTTCGGTCGTTGTTTTCACAATGAATATTTTGAGAAGTTTATGTTTTTTTAACTTTTCTATACAAATTACGTGACTTTCATTTATATGTTCGATTTGTTTCAGAGGCGTAGCTATGATATTTTGCGCCCGGGGACGAACTATAAAATTGGCGCCCCAGCCCCCTCCCCGTTTAATCACATTTTTGAATATTACCCTTGTTTACTTATTATAATGTAACGTTGTAAGCCTCATTTTGGCGCCTCTCTACCTTGGCGCCCGGGGACATATGTACCCCCCTGCCCCCCCCCCCCCCCCCAGCTACGCCTCTGATTTGTTTTCCTACAGCAACACTATAAATTGTTTATTGTTGATATGACGTGACTAAATGACCTCTGATGTCACTGACATGTCGGTTGAGAAAGTTGTGTAGTCACATGACTAGGAATGTTAATGGCCAGATCCAGGTAAAATTTCAGCAACGATGTACTTTCTTCTCGTCTGTCAGCGGATTAAAGTCATAACGAATGCTATGATCGCAATTTCTGAGAAAATAAATCATATTCCTAATGATTTCATGCAGGTATATCTCGAGGAAAGGTCGTTCAAGTTTGCTGGACCGGCTACTAAGCGGCTACCCCATGCCGATACCAAATAGTGTCGGCGAATTCCAACTTTTCGATTGGGAATGGACTCTGACCCTACACCCCAGCACAAATGCCCAAATATTAAAAATGGGGTGGCAAGGGTCAGAGGAAATTCGGACTACGACTCCACCAGCTATCCCTTTAATAACACCATCCACCACTGTAGGTGCTCCTATCTTCTGCTTTATCTCAGGCCCTCCACTCTTTATCTCCAGATCACTTAAATACATCAATATACTGGTTATTTTCTACTAATTCAGTGGTTCTTAATCTTTTTTATGTTTGTGGTGTTGGCCTCGCAACCCATCGAATGCTAAAATACCACTTAGGTGGGAAATTTCAGGTTAACAAGGTTGAACTTGGCGATCCACTCTAATCAGAATGGCGACCCATGGGTTAAGATCCAGTGTAACTAACTACAAAATATTACTGTGTAGTCAGTTTATTTAAAAGATAGATAGATAGATAGATAGATAGATAGATAGATAGATAGATAGATAGATAGATAGATAGATGTGGGGGTGGGGGTATAAAAGCATTGCTTTTGCACCTATGCAACGATATATAGCTACATTTAATATGAAAATACAATCTCATTTATTGATAATCTCGTCAATGCGTCTACCTTCAAATAAATACAAATTTGAAAGTTAAATCCGCATACCTCTTTATACAGGTACATATTAGTATGCCTAACGATAACGTTCCAAGTTATGCAGCACAAATAAATAACGCCAGCAATATGCTCCCGGAATAGCCGTACCCCCACCCACCCCCGGCAGCAATCCCCTCACATACGTGGCGTAGATGTTTTAGGCCCGTAAGAGTATGTATGCTGATCAAATCAACTAGGACACGATCCTTTAATTTTACAGGAGTGTCAGTATAATCAAATCGGGACTAACAATGCTGATTTATCGGATGAAGGGACCGTTTAAGGAATAGCCTTTAGGACATATGATATTCAATACCTGTTCTCGGTCTTTGTCGACATGACCTACCGAATAATGTAATTTCACACAGCATATATGGTTGAGGGTGTGATCTCATTATGCATATAAAATAAGCATATTTACAAATAGTATACGGATAGACTTACCCTATGTAAAATTATTCGCCATGCAGAAATGATTCCTGAATCTCAGGCGTCCTTCGCGACCTAAGGGAGTGCTCATTGTTCTATTTTTAACAAGTTTTGATATGCACACTACATACACACTACTTGTCTTTCTTACCTGCCCATCTATTAGTCATATTGAAGGTAAAACAAACACGTAAAAACAGGCACAAATATGTATGTCTTTGAAACAGGTATTCAAAAAGAATAGAAGTGATCGCGTGGAAAGAACGTAGAGTACGCCTGAATATAGACCAGCAAGTTGTTCTCCACCTTTTTTTTTTTTTTTGTTTGACTGGCGCCGCCAGCCAAACAAAAAAAAAAAAAAAAAAAAGGTGGAGAACAACTTGCTGGTCTAGCCTGAATACTAATACTATCATTTTTCATACGGAGTTTATTTCACAGTTGGCTTAGAAGGTGTAAATTCCCGGTTATCCAATTAAAACAGCACATTTTTTTATAGCCCAATTGCCTCCCCCTCCCAATAAATTGACGTTTAAAGGCAGCACTAACCATCCTTTAAAAATCGACCACCATCGTCGGGGCATCTAGAGTTTATCACACAGTTGGCTTAGAAGCAGGGGCTGATTAAGGCTCACTGGTGCCCTAAGCACTTACAAATCTTGGTGCCCCCCTCCTTTCCACGTACACCTGGGAAGATAACCCTAGGGTGCACCATGATCAAGAAACAGAACATTATGATCAGTTTGCACTAGTTTTATCAATTTTTTTTTTTACAAATCTTCATTCGTTTTTTTTTTCTTTTCACCCTTTTCTCAACTTTGTGGTGCCCCCTTTAGCCCTGGTGCTCTAAGCACGTGCTTAGTCTGTTTAATGGTTAATACGCCCCTGCTTAGAAGGCATAAATCACAAACCTTTACCAAAGCAATTTTTACGTGTTTATTTTTTTGTGTGTACGCAAACAGAATCATATATACTTGCATTTTTCGAGACCATGTGATTTCAGTATACGTTGCATTCAGAAATGGTCATTGAAACACTTAATAATTGAAAGTTCAAACTTTTCCAGATGTGTAAATTACTGAAAATCTAAGAATCGAAAAGTGAAAAGTTTAGAATTTTTACTGAAACTTTAGAACATGATACTGAAGAATTTTTTTTTTTTAACCAATATTCTAGAAGTCTAAGAAAAGTTTTGAAATCTTATGTATTAAGTGTTACACCGACTGGGAGTTTAAAATTGATTGTTATGTTGGTTCATAATGTGATTAAATTTACATAAGTTTCTGTCAGCCATATTTCAAGGGACACCAGAAAATAACACTGCATTAGTTGTGTCATTCCAAAGCGCATGTGCATGATTACATTTAGGTTTCGCGTACTTCGTGGAATTTCCCCTTTGAGACGTTCTCTAATTCGTGCGCATGCATTTCACGATATAGTGACTTCTCTGAACCTAGAAATCGGATTATGTGCAACAATGACAACACAAGCATATCAAACAGCTGCTCAGCGTGAAATAATCTTCTTGCCTGAAAGAAATTACCTGACCAATTCTGGTGCGCCCCCTCCCCCCGCCACCTTTTCTTTAAACTTTGTTTACGTTGTTTCTATCCAAACCAAATGTCGAAGTATATATAGCATATCCTTCAAGATTTTTGGTCAGGTAATACTTGATAAATTCAATTTATTAGTACATTTGTCATAGGCTGTATCCAGACGACTGAACAGACAGCAACACGTCTATTGTGTATCTATGTAAATTTACTCTGATTATGAACATGCACAGTAGCGTACTAACGGGGAGGACGGGGTGGTTTCCCCGGACGACAGAGGTCTTGGGGCTCCCAAACCCCTTTGTGGTTTCATCGTCGCCCCGGGGGCCAGTTACCCTTAGTAAGCCTCTGAGCATGCAAAAATGTTTCATTTTTTCTAAGTCGTACTATTTTAGCCATACGTTTATACACCAAACTTTAAGCAGACATGGAAAGTCTAGCAACAGGCAACAACATAGTCACAGTGCTCGATGCAAAATTAATTGTAAAGTAAAATAAATAAGATTCATATATTAAAAGTGTTCTCAAATGAGAGAAACATTCTTAGTCAGAAGCAGTTCAACAAAATATTTAATCGCAATCTGATTTGAAATAAGAAAGTTATTCCACTTGTCTAAAAGAGTACCCAAGAGCAGTGTGCGAGGGGGAGGTCCGCCCCGGGTGACAGCCAGATAGGGGAGGGGGTGCCATCGGGAAAGTTGAAATACCAGTACAAGTTTTCAAACCAAATAAAAATGTCGCCAAAGTAAAAGTTTCCGGTTTGCTTATGACAGCACTATACTGTTTAAAAAGCTACTTGCAAACATAATATATTTTTTTTCTGTGTGTTTACGTTTTTAAATTATTTGTGGGGATTTCAAAAGAAGGATCTGCCCCGGGTGCCAAATACTTTAGGTACGTCCCTGCCCAAGAGTATTAGACACATTGGTTCAAGGCAGGTAGAATATCTCAAAAACTGCCTGGATGACAACTATTTTGCATCAAGCTATTAAGTACATAACGTTTTCCAAAATTATTACCATGGGAAAGGGCTTGTGTTTGCACCGTGAGAATCACTTGTTCTCAAAAATGTACTTCGGACATGAAAAATGCATGTATAAATTTTGGGGTGGGGTGCATCTACTTTTTATGCTATGAATTTTCACTGACTTGTCAGGTTAAGTGAATGATATTCTTATGTTTGGTTTTATTATACCTATCCAAAAATATGGACCTGTTTGACCTCACTAATTTATTTTATTTTGTATGAATTTTTATATTAAGCAGGTGTATGCAACATTAAATTTGAGCATAAAAAATGTCCAGTGCACCCTTTAATTCATCTATTAGGTAGAGGGTATGACTAAAGTGCGAAAAGTTACGAAAAGTTAAGAAAATTTACCAGGTAGTTAAAGTTGCAAAAAAGTACGGAAAGGTATAACAAGTTACGAAAAGTTACAAAAAGTTACTGTAGGTCAAGACGAGAAAAGTTGCCTTGAAATGATTGTTTAAGCTTATTTATTTACAATAGTTATACTATATCTAAACGCACATTAACTGCTAGCCATACCAAAGGTTTCCATTGTTTGATAATGCTTAATAAGAGAATACTTTCGACAACTGCTACGAAAAGATAATATCGTAACCGAAATGCAAAAAGTAAAAGTTGCAACAAAAGCATTTTCCCGACTTTTTAAGAATTAAAACAAGTAAGTAAAATAAAAGGTTTTCGTTATCATCATTTGCATCAGTGTAAATATATTTTTCGAAAGCTGCAATGAAAGCTTGAATTTGGTTTTGAAAACAAAGTAACTACAGGTGCGAAAAGTGCTGCTAAAATCTTTATTTTGTCGATTTCCTTCATATATATTTTACATTGCAACAAGAGTGATTAAAAAAAACTGTGTAAAATATTGTCTTTCGATGTTTCTTTAAAATTCTTATTTGGTTTTAAATTTTTCTATTTTCTTTTTGACGTTGTTATTAATGGTATTGACGTTGTTTTTTTTTTTTTTAAATTCTACGAGTGTCCATGCACCTTATTTTGTTGATTTTTTTATCCGAATACTAGCTAAAATTCATCAGAGTTTTTTGTGACGGCAGTCGGCTACAGGTGTGGCTATATAATTACCTAATATCGACTGCACTTTAGAGTTTGCATTTTGCACTTTGCGCTTTTATGGTGTTCTGACCTTTCTGCCCGCTTTCTTCTAATTTGGTTAGGATTCTGGCCTGAAGAAGGAGTTCGAGATCACAGATCGTTGGTATAAATACACAATTCAGTTTGACAAAGCTATAATCCTTCGACACATTCAATGCAGGGAATATTGATTTCACTTTCACATTAAACAAATCTTATAAGGCCATTATTATGAAAACTGATACATAATTGCCACGAGTTGGACATTCCAGACATGAGTCGTGAAAGTCAGGCGAGCACAGTCAAAAGCATTGAATACGTGGAATGGTTCTGAATTTTGTCGTTGTTTAGGTCTAGTTCGATGCTGCATCTTTAACGGAGTTTAATAGTTCTTGACTCGTTGCAGACGAGGTCGGTGGAAGGGAGTTGAAGATGTTTCCGTCAATACCGGCTTTAGTAAGAGTCTCCTCACTTATGCAAGGTGTAGATAATGATTTCTTGTCCCGAGCTGACGAAGTATTCTGTTGATCCAATGTATGCGAATTGATGTAATTTAGATACGTTATAGACTTCAATGTCCATATCCTTTCAAACTTTATAAGTCTTCTCATATTTCTTAAAATCGAAATATTTATTGAAACTGTAGTAGGAGCAGGTTGGGTCCTTTTCGCAGACGGTAAGTCTTATTCGCGAAAAGGACCCCATTGGCTAAAAAGGACCTATAAATGCTCATTATTAAAACGTTATGGAAAATCAGTTATTGCACCTTATAATTTAATTTGCAAAATACAAATATTGTTTGGAAATGATAGTAAAATTTAGTCAATCCATTTCGCAGACGAATAAGTCCTTTTCCTGAAAAGGATACCATTCGCTAAAAGGACCTTTTTTAAAAAAATACTTTTTATATAAAAATGTATATTAAATCCTATGCAGAATGAGTTACTATACAATATATTTTAATTTGTGAAATAGAAGTAATAATTAAAACTGAAAATCAAAATATAGTCGGCCAGTATATATAATTTTAAACTTCTCGCCATCGAAGATAACTTTTCGTAACTTTTCGCAACATTTGTTTTATAACTTTTTGTAATTTTTCACAACATTTTTGTAACTTTTCGAAACTTTTTGCAATATTTTTGTCAATTTTCGTAACTTTTCGCACATTTGTCATACCGTATAGTAGATATTCCTAATAAAAACCAATAAAGGCATGAATATAAATAGTTCTGTTTGCGAGAAGCTCCTCGTGTTACTTTCTTTCTTTACTTTCTTTACTTTTTTTTATACCTGTCTATGCTCTGTACTGCAAAACGAATTTACAACGCAAAAACGCATTCTGAGCGTTCATGGTGATTTCTGAAAATGAATACAAACAATTTGACCCCGAGGTCAGCCTCATTTTGAAAGAACTTTTCTGTTAGTATAAAACTAAAAATGAATACATATACTATAGTAGCGCTAAATCTGGAAGCATGGCTGTTACATTTTCGACATTTTCAGTTGTTTTTGGCAAATTGTTTCTAACGCAAGGGACAGAAGAAAAAAACTCTTGCTGAGACTTTTTTCGGCACGTTCGAAAATATTTGTATCTGTAAGGGGAGGTAATCCACTCAGATGCGGGCGGCTAACAGGTATGGATTACGAAAAACTAGACTCCAGCATATAATTTTCTTCGAACTATATCAGAGTGTTGATACTTCATAGTTGTATTTAAATATAGAAAGAAAAATAATTTATGAAAAGAATACGAGTAAGTAAAATATTATGTTTGAGTAGATGCATCGAAACGTGTTTTGTTTATGTCCACCATGTTTTCGATAGGGCCATTAGTGATGACACACAACTGTATCAAAAGTAAGCCCATCTCTCGTTAGTTCTGACATGTTTAATTTTCTAAAGTCGAACAATAATGTATCATGCAAGCTTATACACTTTGAATTTTGTGTGTACTGCGTTTAACCTATAATCAGTATGTCGTAATTGTTCAGATGTATAAACTTCATATCAGTTCAATAAACTGTACCTTTAGTTATCAAGTATGGGTCAAATGAGGGCAACTAGACGAAGGAATTAGAGCATTTTGCATATATATATATATATATATATATATATATATATATATATATATATATATATATATATATATAAATTTTTTTCCTCTTCTAAAGCTGGGAGTCAAGTGTATGTAAAAAACCGGGGACTGACTCATATTTAGTGATCCAAACACAGATTGCACTTGAATTTTATGGGCTTTAATGAATCCACCACAGGGAGTCAAAGTCTCAGAAGAAGAGGCTTCTTCTATAACATGGACATGAGAAAATATGATATGATAAGAGTAGAATGTACACTGTCTAGTTATTCTTCTAGCCCAGTACCAGGAGATGGAGAATCTTAGGTGACAAACTCACATTTTCACAATTCTAGAAATTATAGAGGTCAAAACCGTTGTGTGCATGATTTGGAGATGGGGCTTTATTCTTCTAAGATTATGCATGTCCTGGTAGAGGACTAATTATGCTTGCAGCAAGGTCTTAACAAGTAATTTTACCTTTTTCTTAGAATGATTTTAGGTATGGATAAGCTTGTGATAAAGATTGAGCAGCCTTGTGTTGGGGAACAGGATCACGTTGGAGAGGAACGCCTCATGCTGCATGACACAGAGGAACATGTTGCCCTTGGGGTCCTAACGCATCATGAGGTTCATGAAAAGGGAGATCACATTTCTGTTGCTGAAGCAGTTACTGACACCACATCACCTGTACAAGATAGCTTTGTACTAGTGGAGACCTCCAGAGGGTAACCATAAACTAATACCATAATAGCTTTGTACAAGACAAACTTAACTGGAAATCACATAGACACAGATGTGCCATTGGATAATAAGTATACATATCAGGTTCTGCACTTTTTAATTAGTAGCAAGAGCAATAAAAACAAATAGGAATTCTTTTGACACTGGAAGTCCAAATCCAGTATTCTTGAAATGCTTTGAGTACAAATTCAAGGGCATCTAAAATTGTAACTTTCTGTAACTTTAATTACAATTAAGCCAGAAATAAGGAGAGTAAAGATTTATTATCAGCTGAGTTTGCTACTTAACTGCTGAATTTCTATGATAAAGGTGTAATCAAGGTATCATATCTGATTTTGGGAATTTTTGGCTTGGGTTTTGTGATCAGAAAGGATCAAGAATGCTATGCCTTTACCCTCATTTTTCAGAAAATTGGTCTAGATGGGAATGCAGCAGGTGTGGTGTGAAAACTGGATGTCTATAAGCAGACTAAAAATAATTATATGTTGGGTAACTCTGCAGGAACTTATCATGCAAATCTTATTGATTACTAGAATTATTGGGTTGTTTTTGGCCTATGTTGATGGGAAGTGAGATACATCATTCACCTTTTCACTGGCAGTGCTAGCATCATCAACAGTTTATTATTTTGTTTAAAGTTTTACAGCATTGTTTTAATTGTTGGCTTGACATGCAGGCCTTTTTCTTGCATTTTTTCTCTCAACTTATCTTTAGTTTTAATCCAACTTTTTTTTCATTTTCTGAATTTGTAAATGCATTATTTCCATTTAAGTAATCACCTAGGGTATCCTTTTGACCCATGGTGGGACAGAATTCCGAGAAAACTTGGTTATGGTCTAGATATTAAAGGTCCAAAGGATTCACATCTTTGAAACATTGGGCATCCAAAAATTTGTGGAGAAGGATGTGCTAGAGGTCATACGAGTCTTTCTTTCCATGCATGATGTCTGCATAAATTTGTGAGTGTTGTTGTGACATGAAATTGCTCCAAGTGTTTATTCAAGAAAGATACTTGAAACATGGGCAGATGACTTGTGATGGCTGATAGATATGCTCATTGGTAATAAAACTCTTGTCCTTGGGGATGATAGAAGTGAGATTTGATCTGGTAGGGTGAAAAACTTAATTAAAAAAAAAGCCTTAGGATAAACTGCTGATATCATGAACATAGAATTTTAGGATGTAGTTACAAGTCCTGCTGTTTGGCAGCTGGGGACATTTTAAAGCCATTATATGCAAACATCATAAATGCCAAATCATCTGAATAATACTGAATCTTGAAAGATATTGGTCCTAAACATCATTGGTTGCCATTAAAACTTGATAACTTCGATGTTTTATCACATCATGAGCCATGTAATTTCTCCCTTCAACTGAAAAACCTGTCCATTTTTCACATGCTTATGAATTAATCCGATGTTGATCATGGTATCTGTGGGTCAGCTGATTTCAGTAGAAAGCTGGAACACAAGATTTTGATGTCATCATTGTGAACAGAAGAAGCCAGTACTTTAATATGTTGGATATGGAAGGTGTGATATGCAGTTCTCATTTTGTGTTTGATATATGCAGTACTTCGTCTAGCATTTTCAAGTATTTTTTCTTTAAATGTGTAACTGATGTACATTATTTTTACAAATCATATGTCATATGCTTACCAGTTAATAAGGAAATCTGCAACATCTGGGTTTGTCTAAAGACCAAGTTTGCCCTTCAAAATATTCAAGCGTACCAATTAATCACTAATATTCAACTGAATGTTTTTTTTTTTATATCTTCTGCATGCTATTTCTTCTCAGATCCACTTAAAAAATGTGAGTCTACCTCTCTTTATTCCCACTCAGATCAGTTTTACAGCCATGTGTGAATGTTGTCATTGGTAGATTAGTCCCTAACAGAATTTGTCAAATGTATGACATCACTACTTTTAGAGCACTCCTGAAAAAGAACAGAATTGTGAGTGACTTAATCACTAAATTAAGAGGTGGCAGCTCTTAATTTTAAACTGAATATTTGAACATCATTTAAGCCTAACATTGATTATTTCAACGAATGGTTGATGTCAGATGGATTTTTTTAAAACAAATCATTTCCATTCTTGCAAACTTTAGTTAGATTGGAAGAATGGTGAAATTTATGAGAAATGGTGGCATTGGGGTTTTAAAAGTATATACTATACATACCAAAAGTGTTGGAGAATGTCAGTACAATTTATCGAGAAAGTACAATTTATCGATTTTCTGAATAGGCATATCAGTCCTCCTCAGTTATTGACATTTATTAAAAATAGTATATCCAGTTTTCTTCCTGCTAAGCAGTATTGGTTTGTTAGTGGACCAGAGGAGTTTATTCCGATTGCTGTCCATCCATTGTCTGTTGCCTGACATCCGTCTGTCCTTTAGCACAATCTTGTTATCACTACTCCTTCTTTACATATACATCCAGCTCATGAACTAGTTGGTCCTAGATGAAAATGGTGCTCCTTGAAAATCTATTATGGCCATCACAGTGACTATCTTGGAAATCTTTTTATCACTACTTCTCATGAAAGGCTGGTCATATCAACATTGGATATTTGCTGAAAGACTGTATGATGTTTAGTTGGTCCTAAATAAAATTGGTCCTGATCTGACATTTAATATGGCCTCCACAGCAGCCATCTTGAAAGTTTTGTTATCGCTACTCCTGAACGGATGGTCGTGTGAACATGGGGTTTTACTAAAAGACTTCTTATGATGTCTAGTTGGTCCTTAGTGAAAATGGGGCTGATCTGGAATCTAATATGGCTGCCACATTGGCCAGATTGAAAATCTTTTTATCACAACAGCTACTGAATGATTGGTCATATCATCATGTGGTTTCACTAAAAGACTTTTTATGTTTTTTATTTTAATCTTAAAGTGGTGCTGATCTGTGATCCATTGAGTGACAGTCTTGAAAATCTTGTTTTAGCTTTATTTATTTTGACATGGGATTTTCATTGGAAGAGTTTTTATGGTGTCTGCTTGGTCCTGAATGTAAATGACCAACTCTCATTGTGGCCAAAGTGGCAGCTCTCTTGAAAACATAGTTATCTCTACTCCAGAGTTCACCTGTGGACTTCTTGTGATATCTACTTGGTCTTAAATGAAAATGGTGCCAGTCTTACTTCCAATATGGCTGCCTGAATGGATGATCATTATGACTTAAGGTTTTGACTTAAAGACATTTAATAATGTCTTCTTTGTCCTAAATGATAATGGTGCCAGTCTGACATCCAGTATGTCCACTGTAGCACTTAATTTGAAAATCTTGTTATCACTAAAGAATATCAGAGCTTGTTTCAACACTCGGCAGTTAAAAGGAAGAAATTGTCTTTCCTTGAATTCCTAGAAATTCTTTTCACTGAGTAGAGCATATATATATATATATATATATACATATACATTATTTTATGAAGTTATAGCACAAGGACCTTAATCTTACAGGCTGTTTTTATCAATGGCTGATGGAGTGAGAGGAATATACAACAATGTTACAACTGCTGCTGAGCTGCAAGGGGGACAACTCATCACAACAAATTTACCAGGTGAGGAGTGTTACAACTATGTAGTCCTAAACTAAGCAAGAGAGTGAAAATCAACAAGATTTTTAAAATTCAACAAATAATTTATTTCCTTGAATACAAAGTGAATATTGAGAAAGAACTTACAGTATTGTGATTTCAATCCCAAATCATCCTAATAGTTTTATCACATGTCCAGAAGTATAGAGTATGCTGAATGAATTTCAGTGGTGTTCTAAATTAATTCAGTTTCGAATGTGCTGATGTGCCAATAGTATTGAAGGTACTAATATGCCAAGAGCCTTGTTGTATCGCAATAATATAATCCAAAATTTCCTTCAATGAATTCACAATAATCCCAGAATAGTAATTTAGTCCTAAATCAATCAGCACTTGGAAATTCCAATGAATAATTTAAATAAATAAAATCCTCTCAACTGAACACAAGTTGCAATTGATTCCACTTAGACTGATGTTAAGATATGAAATAACTAATTTTGTTTACTTCAAACTTGTATGTCATACCAAAGACTTACAAAAATTGTACTAACAGCTGCCTCGCTTGGCGCTCAGCATTAAGAGGTTAGTGTTATGACTGGTCGGCCTAGTGTTCAGATAACATTACTGGGTGGGACATCATGCTACATGTCTTCGGCATGATGCCCCAGTGCTTGACATCACTATAAACTGCCACATTGCAGACATCGTAGCGATATGGCTGAAAAATTGTTAAAGCTACGTTAAAAATCAAAATCACAAATCACGAAACCTTAGCATTATGTGCGTTCCTGGTATTAATTGTAATGCTGATTAAATTTTCAGCACTTGTCCTCTTGTCAGCATTTTCTTGATCTATAGAGTTGGCTGAGGTTTTTTAAACAGGACATTATTTGCTGGTCACTTTCAGACAGGATAGTGACATGTAAAGATGGCGACTTAATATAGGAACCAGCAATGTCACAATTAATAAAGGTATTATGATATGAATGAAACTGATTTAGTGTAAAATGTGGTATAGAGTTGTAATTACAAAAATGCTGATGTTATTTTATAGTTGCTGCTTTATGATTTTGAGGGTGACAAGATGATAATATTCACTTGCCAATTTTGAACTTTGGTCCAGGTTCAAATTTTTGGTTCCACTGTGGCAATTTCTTCTGATTATTTTCTAAGGGTGGTTTCCCATTTTTAAGGTGGAGAGAGGTCAGTATTTATATTATAACAGTACCTATGTTGTTGAACTGCTGTGTTTCAACAAACGCGAGTGGTAACCATACAGTTGTTTTTCCCATTATCAGCACAATGGAAACAATCATGTTGTGGTAATGCGACCATGTCGTATGAACTAAAACTGCATGTAATAGCTGGGACATTACCTCCAATTATCATAAACAAGATTTCAACCACTTTAAAATTATGCCAAGTGTAAAAAACATTTAGTTTGATAATCAGCAAATGCATCTCGTCCTTTTGATATAAAAAGTCACTTAGTAAGCTCTTGAATTGTCACATGATCTTGAAATCAAGCATTTACATGATTGTTACAAATTATTTGATGTAAACAAAGTTAGGTGCATTACATGTCCATACAATGGACTAGTACTATCTGTAGTTCTGATTGGATGTTTATGCAGCCAGTCTTTGTCGCTAAGAAATGGTTGCTGTAAGCAGTCAGCCGGAGAGTCAGCATACTTTCCCTGTCTTCAACAGTATACATGGAGAGCATGACCTTGTCTGCACTCACAAGCACTACTTAATGCAGAGAAAAGTCCGGAGGACATTAAAACGTCTATTTCCTCTACATGCAGCCTGGACAGAGGATATAGCCCTGAAAACCCTGGCATCATGGCTGATGTGTATATTATGCTAAGTTTTCTCTGAAATCTCAAAATATCAGAGTCATCTTATGAGTGTATAGCAATCTTTGAGTTGCATGTTTGTCTGAGACATAATAGAGGCTGCTAGCTGGCAGGCACAGTCAAACTTTCTGAGTTTTTATTTATCAAATCTAGCTTCACAGAAACAAGAATTGAAACTGGTGGGTCCAGTAGCTGCCATTCAGACAACCACAATAACTATTTGGCAACAGCACTCATCACAAGCATGAGTTCAGCACTTAAACTTTATTCACCTGAAAATTGTATCAGTAAGAAGAGCTCATTATTTTCTTCATAGCTATGTATAGTCATCATGGACCATGAGTCCATTGGTTGTATAGTCATCATGGACAATTGGTTGTGCTGCTCTCAGATTAGGATGCCATGTTATCCATCTTATAGGGAATCCAGTCAGTTTTCCCTGAAAAGGTGCCCTGGGTAGAGATAGAATGCAGTAATCCTATTTTTATGTCTTTCTCTGCTTAAATTCGGAGCCACCTAGTGGTGGTAAGATGGACTTAATGAGTAAAAGTTTATTCCCTTGGTCTAGGTTTTATATAGACAGAAAAACAAATTTTGGTCTCTTTATGAATGAGGGTTGGATTAGGAGGTAGCAGAGTCTGTTTTCCTGACATTAAGTTTGCTTTTTTTTCATGTTTTGTTTAGCAGCACTTCTGAGTCAGATACAGTCAGTAGGAGGACTGGTTGAGGGCAACACTGTGTTCGAGACCTATGGGGATGGGGGTGTGGTTAGCATTGGAACTCAGCCCCTGGACAATCCTGATACAAGTGTTTGTAGCACAGATATGCAGCTATCTGTGCCAGATACCAACGCAGAGACCACAGAACCAAAGGTATGATTTCTGTAATGTCTTTTTTGCTTACATACAGTATCTGCCAAAGTTGTGACATTCACATTATATATCTGTTGGCATGGACTGCTAGTCTTGTTCACATTATATCTCTGTTAGCATGGACTGCTAGTCTTGTTCACATTATATCTCTGTTAGCATGGACTGCTAGTCTTGTTCACATTATATCTCTGTTAGCATGGACTACTAGTCTTGTTCACATTATATCTCTGTTAGCATGGACTGCTAGTCTTGTTCACATTATATCTCTCTTAGCATGGACTGCTAGTCTTGTTCACATTATATCTCTGTTAGCATGGACTGCTAGTCTTGTTCACATTATATCTCTGTTAGCATGGACTGCTAGTCTTGTTCACATTATATCTCTGTTAGCATGGACTGCTAGTCTTGTTCACATGCTGTTACACCATCACATTATGCAGTAGCATGTCTTACATCATAAGTATCTGCAAGTAGGTCACATTGATCAAGATTTTATGTTGGAATATAAGAATAAAATATGTTCAGAAGTATTAAGGTTTAAGATTTTGAAAGTTGGTGTTCAGAACTCTTTCCTTGAAAAATGTTGAATTTGTTTGGTATGTTATGGTATGGCAACACATATAGGTTATTTTGTGCCAAAATTGCAGTTCCAGCTTTAAAACTTGGAGTTCAGTAACATGACCATTTTTGCCTTTGCAGTAATTGAAGGCAATATGTGTATATTGTTGTTTCACCAATATAAATGTTATCAGATTGCTAGTGTTCATTCATTATGAAATGTTTCATATTATACAAGAATGAAAGTCTAAGGTAATTGAAACTTTTAATTCTGATTCTGATGTTACAACTGTATCATCTGTATCATTCCTAATTGGTGTTACCTTACCATTCTTTCATTTTATGTGCAGCTGCAAGGAATCTAAGATGACATTACATTTTTAATATTAATTTAATTAGCTTAACTCCATTTAGAAAAAAAAGACCTTATTATGTTCCCTTTCTTATCATCTATAAGCAAGACAAAATACTACATTCACTTTTTAAAACAAACGTCAACAAACTTCACTGCATGTTTCGATAAAAATCCTCAATTTCTGGGTCTACCTCCATCACCCACATCAGTTTGTTTAGTTTCTTATTTTAAACTTTCACTGCCTTTTGTATTGATGTGATTATTTGATAAGAGACTTGGTTCACTAGCCAGCAACAATATAGGTGAAATCAGCAAAATGCCATTGAAAACAGCCAAGTCTGGAAACAAACTTTAGTACCTTGTGCACACCACCAATCATACACATTTATCCCTGCAAAGTGATGTTACTACAACTTTGAACTGGAAGAGGTTCTTGATACTTTCACTTTTAACTATACATTTAACTGTTCATTTTATACATCCCCATCTATTTGTCAGCCATTCTTGTTTATCTGCATTCTTGAACTTGGCACCAAAGAAAGTATGTCAAGTTAGCATTGGCTGTTGTTATTTAATTATAATAAATTAATTTGTTTTTATACTGTAATTTTGTATCATCTTTTTATATGTTGCACTTTAAAACATACAAGGTACCCTAAAATGGTTTTTAATTGTGCCTTTTGGCCCTGCTCAGCAACCCTCTACAATTAAATGGATCACAGGATTTGTTGTAGTTGCTGCAAGTTATTTACAATATTTCTTTGTCACATCTGAACTAATTGCCAATTGAAATTTCAAACTTTTGCTGCCCAGTATGCCAACCTATATTCAGATTTGCTTACCCTTACAGTATTAGCATAAGCCTTGTGATTTTCAGGGGTAACGTATGCCATTACAAGTTTCCTTCTTTCCCTTATGAATTTCAGAAAAATTTATAAATTCTGTTACGAATTATTTTTTTCTCCATTCAGATCTGGTATTACTACCAGAACATCACTCAGCCAGTTTGTGATGTCGTAAAATAACCTCAGACAGCATTGTAGGAATACACATCAATTTGATGTGTTTGGTAATTTGCTTCAGAAAGAGTGCAGCACATGTGACTCTAAAATAGCTGCCAAATACAGTTGCGCTATGAGTAAAACTTCAGCATTTGTAAATGAACTTCTTTAATAAAAAAGGAAAACAATGTTGACAATATAAAATGCAAAGTCTTTCTGTTGCCACAGAGGGAAGTAGTGACTTGGACAGGATCCAGCTGTGGTAAGATATTTTGACAGTAAGGAAGGGCAAGTTATTTCTAAAATACCACCTGTGCCTATTTGTGAAGAGAAGGCCACGAGTGAAAATATATTTAAATTGATTCTGAAATGAAAAGGTCTGTTCCATACAATAATATAATTTCACTTGGATGTAACAGTGCTAATGTGATGGTTGGAAAAAACTTGAGTATTTGGGATATTTTGTACATAAACAGCCAAATTTTGATTGCTCTGTTGCCCGTGTCATTTTGATTCACCTTGCAGCAGAAAAGGCTTCTGCTGATTTTAATGCCAAAGTGGAAGATCTTCTTATTGATATTTTTCACTACTTAGAGAAAAGTTTTTACATGGGAAAAATTCCCTAAAATTCTTTCAAGAATTTCACAGCAAAGAAAGTTTAAAAATGTTAAAACTTGTATGTACTCGTTGTTATCACTGTACAAGTGTTTAAATCATCTCTTGGACCATTTGGGTCCTCTTGAAGGATATTTTTTTCAACAAGGAAGAGAAAATGTTTATGATTGAACTCAATATTATTGTGTAGCCAGAAGAAAGCATTGTTGAAAGAGCAAATATATTGTCCATTAATAAATAAGCTTTGTATTTTTTAGTAATCACCTTACTGTTTAAGGTAGCTACCTTGCTATATTTCTTGCCCAACCTTACTGTTTTTTTTAATTGGAAGGGGTAGGCAACTTACATTCAGGGGTCATTAGCAGATTCAAACTTTATATATGGTAATTATTATGCATCACATCTCTTTAGACAATGTTATCTGTAACATTGTTGTTCTGACATCAGTACTTATTAAATTTTAGTAAAAAATTGAAGAACAGAGGCTCTGCATATGTATTAGTTGGCATTATGATAATAAATTCAAGTTATCGAACTGCACAAGTCACATATTTCCATTGACACATGCTTACAAAATCCCAGGTCCCCTATGGGTGGGGTGACATTAGAAACTCAGACAAGATCTGGACCTGTTATCACATAGTACACTGGCAGATCAGGATCATCAGTGTTTCTTGTGATATTAAGCAGTAACACTTGACCGGGGCCTCTGCTGTTCACAGTTAGGCAACACATTTAAATAGCAGTAATACAGTTATCTGCTGCTATTGCGTTACTTTCCAGTTCCATGATGCTAAGTCCCCAGTCCAATTTATTCCAATATTCCCTCCTCCAGTTAGTGATTGGAGGAACAGAATTGAAAAGAACATGATCACAGTCTAATTTTTTAGATGAACAGAATTGAAAAGAACATGATCACAGTCTGATTTTTTAGATATAGGCAGCATGTGGAATATCTTGCTCTCTTTCCTTGGACTAGAATGTGAGGATGCACGCATCAGGATGCTCAACAATATTCACCTTTGTTGCTCTGTGTGTGAGTGTGCGTGTGTGTGTTTTGGGTGTTTTGGATTTTTAATGTAGCTTCAAACAAAATTCATCATATCCAGGGCTTGAAATTAGCATTAGTCCGCATGCCCGAGGCTAGCAGATTTCCTGTAAGACTAGTAACTTTCATAATGTTAATAGTCCGATGGGTTAGTAAGTTTTGGTTATCAATAGTCAGTGTTTGTTTACGCCATTCCTTAATAAAGACTTGACTTAGCAGATGTTCCGTGGAATCAAAGCAGTGGTCATTGTAAACAGTCATAAATTAATGGCATGAGAAGATGAAGTCAATTTCTGCTTCGGAAAGGTGCGTTTCTATAACAAGAATCCATCCGATTTTGTGCATTTCACTTAACAGCGCAAATTATATCCTGTTATTAACAACGGAAGTTTGGTAATTGATGCTAATTAATCTGATAATGAATTAAATGAAAAAATGACATGGTATCACACTTTATTTACTCGACCACAGTAACAAACTACAAAGTAGTATACCACACAAAAGAACACGTCATAAACTATTCAAAGAAATTAGTTTGCAGGTTGTTTTTTTTGTGCTTGCTACCCAAATGCTCCAACAGTCACAAACAGGAAACTACATATTTTACTGTGGATATGTGAGAAAGCTTGCCAGTAGCTTCTCGTGGGTCAGTGGTTCTTTCTGGGGTTTTCCCAGGTTCTTCCTCCACCATTAATACTGGCCGCCATGTATAGCCTATCGTGTGCTGAAAAATGGCGTTAAACAATACAACAACAACAACAACAACAACATATTTTACATTTCCATCAAAATAATTATAAGAATTAGATCAGTTTATTACGATTACATTATTGACACATCCTTTCCATACAACTACTTTTTCTGTGATGAAAAGAATAGTTTGTTATATTTTTCCCTTACAAGAATGAACAAATAATTGAATACACATGGAGATATCCAAGCAGAATGCCGTACATTTGTTGGGAATTAAAATCTCTGAGCATGGGCATCTAAGATTTGAAAATTTTCCGCCTTATTATTAATTTCAACAATACATTGAGGTTCGATTAATTAGGAACAATTACCAAACTTACGACTTACGATATCGTAGTTGGAGCTGTTAAATACAATGTGCCGAGTGTCAGATGGCTTCGTTTGATGGGAAGACACCTTTTCCAAGCTGAAACTAACACTATCTCCTGATGCTAATATTTTATAACAGTGTTTACAATAGCCACTGCTTTGATCATGCAGAACATCCGCTGCAGTTAAGTCTTTGTTAGGGAGAGACCATTTAATTGTGGGAGGGGGCAAAGACACGTGTTTTGAAACTTGTTTCTTGCTCTGACTTTCTTATATAAAGGAGACTGTGCCATTCCTTTTCTTGCTTTAAATAATTCGCGTCAGCTATACTATAACATCTCGTATTTCAAAACAAGGCACAATTCCCTCCTTATAAGACAGGCAAAATGTGGCATTTGATAGAAGGTGTTCAGCCACTGGAAAAAACAAAGAGCAAAAGTTGAAAGAGAATGATGAGGAATAATTTTTATGATAGGGAAAAGCGTAATGGAAAATTTCAGAAGAAATGGACAAAAGACAGGGAATGGCTGAATTATGATGAGGAAAGTAACGTTATGTGGTGTAACTGGTGTACGCAGTTCGCAAAAACAAACACACAGAAAACATCCAGTTTTGTTGAGGGTTAATTAAAGTTTAAAACTGAATCGGTAAACGTACATGAAAGCTGTGTGACATTGTTTTGTGAACAGGACTAGTAAAGATTTGGCAGGATTAGTAAATTTCTCAATATACTAGTCCTTCTGGCTACAAAGAAATTTGTGTTAAATTCGAGCCCTGATATCGCTATGATGTCTGCAGCGTGACAGCCTATAGTGATGTCTAGCATTGGGGCATCATGCCACAGATGTGGCATCATGTCCCATCTAGTCACATTATTCTGATACCAGGCCAGCCAGTCGTAACACTAACCTCTTATTTCTGAGCAACAAGCAAGGCAGCTGCTAGTACCATTTTTTAAAGTCTTTGGTATGACTTGGCTGGGGTTTGAACCTTTGTTGCTGTCTTTACCATTACTTTTGTCAAACATAACCTTTTTTCAGTTCCATCCTTTTCTCCTCGATCCTTGCAATAATTTTTATTTCTTGTGTTCCTTTGTTCTTAAATTGAATGGTTGTTAACCTTGCACAGTGAAGCAGTGCATCTGATAAGTTTACTGTTCTCATTACTTATGTAGACTGCTTCCATGACCTAAGTGGTTAGAGCATCCGCCTCAGATGCGGGAGTTTGCAGGTTTGAACCCTGGTCGAGTCATACCAAAGACTTATAAAAAATGGTACTAGCAGCTGCCTGGCTTGGTGATCGGCATTAGGAGGTTAGTCTTAGGACTGGTTAGTCTGGTGTCAAGATAATGCGACTGGGTGGGTCATGATGCCACATTTCTTCTGTGGCATGATGCCTCAGTGCTAGACATCACTTTAAACTACCACAATGCATATATCTTAGAGATATGACTGATTGTTAAAGCTATGTTAAAAATCCAAATTACACACACACTCAATATTGATGTCAGGGTACAGTCATCTATCATTGTTAGCTCATCTGTATGCATCTTGATGAGTACTACACCCTCATCACAGAAGTGAGAAGTATGTCACTGTGGCCTATATTTAATTCTTTGCTGAGTTTGGTAAAATTTTAAGTTTATTTTTGAAGCTCAGCTTATGTTAGAATAATCAAAGTGGATAATTGTATGGTTCTCTATTTAGCATCACACTCTTGCAACAAAAGACTGCAACTGTGAACTATAATTCACATTGTACTGATTTGTGTTAAACATGTCCATTTAGCTGATGGCCAGAAAAGGTTTTAGCACCCTGTATATGCCTGAAAGTTGTTAAATGGATGCATCTTGATTTGTACTACACTCTAATTATATAATTAGGTCATTGTAACCTATATTTCAGGCTTCACTAACTGATTAAATTGTGTTTTAATTATACTTTTCAATCTTTGTTTATGCCCAAATCATAAAATTTGTGATTGTATGCCTATCTGTTAGTACCAAGTCTGTTCCACATAAATGTCACTGTGACCTACATTTCACATTTGATTGACTTTGGTTAAGTTTTAGGGTCTTAGCATACAACAAAATTTGTATAGCACCCTTTTGAGATATTTGTTATGGTAATATTCATGACAATAGGTGAGGGATGTATCTTGAGCACTAAAAGTAGGTCATTGTGATCAGTATTTAACATTTTACTGTCTTGGATTTTTGCATTTAGCTCATAACCAAGTTGCTGTTAGATAGGTGTATAATACTGCTTTACCTTGAATCATAAAATAAGATGAAAGGGTAATTTTGATAAGTACTATACCAAGTTGCTGTTAGATAAGTGTATAATACTGCTTTACTTTGAATCATAAAACAAGATGAAAGGGTAATTTTGATAAGTACTATACCAACAGCTCAGACTTAGGTCACTATGACCCTTATTTCACATTTCACTGATATAATTTTGATTTGCCATTTCAGTTATTATTGCTGTACTTCTTAAGCTAGGTGGATTTATAACTTTTAGTACCAGACTCATACCAATATAAAATCATTAAAATTGGTTATGCATTTTTATGAACATTACAAGCTCATTGCAGTTGTAGGTCATTATTGACCATATTGTATGCTTCACTGACTTGGGTTAATGTTGTGTTTTTTGCTCATGTTGTATTAATGAAATTAGTAATGATAGGCATATCGGTTGCTACCAGACTCTTAGAACAGGTGAAGCAAACTGTGACCTACATTTCTTCTTTTATTCACTTGTATTTAGGTCATGACCAGTGAGTTTTTGATATGCATACTATCTTTCCTAGAATCATGAAACTTGAAGATTGGATGCATTTTTATAAGCTCCAGAACCATTTTGCCCAATGAAGTCTGCGTATGCCATATTTGGTGACTTTATTCAAATTTTATGGTAAAAGTTAATTTTCTTGGCTGCTGTTTATGTTCCAGTCATGAAACATGATAATTGGATGCATCTTTGTTACTACAGTGCCCTAAAAACTAAGGAAGGTCACTTTGACCTACATTGTATAATTTATGAGTTAAGTATTTGTATTTACGCTTACATTGATTCATCTTGCCCTGCTCAGAATGCTCTTTGTGATCAAGGCAGTCTGAAGTAGAAATAAATATGTTTATTCTATGGTAAACTTTGCATATTACTGACATACAATGTATATTGTGATATGTTATCCTCTGCATGTTAACTATGAATGAGTATAGGAATTAGATGAGTGGATTGCATGCTTTTCATGTGAGGCCTCATTTGTGAGTTAATGAAGGTTATTATTGATGCATTTACCATGTACATGTACTGCTGATTCCAAAGCCTGTGGCTTTCACCTAGTAAAATCAGGCTTCTTGGGTTTCACATCTTCATAGCTTTTCATGCAGATCTTAAGAACAGTGAAAAGAATTGTTTATGGTTCAAAGGTACCGGTAACTATGATTCATTTCTATATTTTGCCGACCTGGGAGTCAGGCAAGAAATGGCAACATTCAGTAGCACCTGTTCCTACTGAGGGTCCCATTTCAGTTGAATCTTTGCAGGGGATGATCAAGATTACTTCCTTGTCCCATTCTCCCTTCCAAGGTTTCTTCTGATATTTTGGCTGCCACCATTTCCAGGTGGATTGTCCTCATATTATAAAAGCTTGTAAGTCCCTCACAGAGAGTGATCCTTCTTTCATGAGAATTATGCCCATGATGTTAGGACTCTTGCTGCATGTTGGGCACCTTAAATCAGTCCTATTTGGATGATGCCATTTGAGCCCCCTTCTGATGATCTCACCTTGTCTGGGCATTTGCTCATAGGGTCCAGTATGTGGCCAAACCTTCTACCAGCCGTACCAGTTTTATTTGCCTTCCTGCTGGTAAATTCAGAAATGTAGTAGTAGCAGATATTGTATTACTGGTATTAAATGGTAGTTTTTTTGAGGGTTGGACTCATTTATATACAACTGACTCAGTACTGTTGCAGTGATTCCCTCTTTCCTCCCTGCTATGATGCCCTGATGTCTCGGTCCATGCACACAAAAAAATGAAGATATTCTGTATGTGGCCTGTGACTAGGGAATCAATTTTTGGCTATCATTAAGGCATCAGACTGTAGTCATTTTCAGTTGTGAACCTCCAGTCACTAATTGGAGAAGGGATTATTTTATCTAGGACTGATGACTTAGCACCCTGGAATATGAAAGCAATGCAGTAGTTCAAGATAAGTATTGCATAATTAAACTTTGTTTCCTCCTCTCAAACCGCCACTCCCACTACATATTAACATATCCATCACTTTTGAGAGTCTTCAACTTTGCTTACAAAACTCCAAACAAAATCGATATTTTGAGATAGGCAGCAGTCCCAGCAATCCAAAATCAATGGGTTGATGTGCATTTTCTTGCACTACTCTTGGTTAAAAATATGATCCCAAGTAAGGGTCATCACATAGAAAAAATGTATAAAAAAGTACTAGTATTCTATCACTAAATTCCTATAAAATAATAGCTGAACTAGAATTTAACATTTTTAAAGTTTGGCATATTTTGGAGATTGTAGACTCCTTTTCATGTATACCAAGAAATATGATGAAATAACACTGTTTTTCAGTAACAGATAGCCTGTGTGGCTAATGTACAGCTCATTGTAAATTGCTACAAATTTTCAAGGGCACACAAAATTTCTTATGAGTCTTATTATGATTATTAAAATTTTGTACAATTTAACGTTTTTGTTATGATGAGACAGAAGTTGCAACCATAACATTTTATGTCCAGTCTCTTGAAGAGTACATGTATATTTTGCATTTCTTACATTATTTTTATGATTGTCTTTGAGTCAGAAATATGGTGAATAATGACAACATTGTTTCAGAAGAAAAGAGGTGGTGGATGGCCTAAAGGAAAGAAGAGAAAAAATGTTCCTGAAGTCAATGCACCAAGGAAACCAGCTACTGGGTAAGGTTTAGAATACATTTGGATATAAAATTTGAATGGGGAGGAATGGTACTAGTTTTGCACTGTTTGTAGTCAGTTTATTATATTTGTACAAATATATATATGTATGTTTAGGTTCCTTTGGATAGGTATTTTCATGTCCCCCCCCCCGCGAAAAATGTGAGATTATGTGAGACTTAAGAAAATTGGTAATAAACAGATGGATTGCCAGAAGGGAAGATGGAGTGTGCCACAATATACCCATTGCTTTATTTTTAAAAAAGTTCTTGTTGCATGATTGTTGATGGGATCTGTGACTGGAACATATTTCTCTTGTTAACATTGTTTGAACATTCTGGTTATTTTGCATGTTAGGATGACAATATTGCACCAAAAAGTGTATCTGGGACTTGGATATGCAGTTTGGCTTGTTGATGGTTATGTAAGAAATGGCCTGTCTTTTTGACTTTTAATTAGAATACAGATTAGAGTGCATAGTCACCATACAAAAATGGTGTCGTATGTATTCATGATGAATGGTTATATAATTCTTCCAAGCCAAGCAAACAATATTCATGCATACCAATACCTATTTTGGAAAAATTGGACCTTTTTAACAAAAACAAAGTGAGCATGATTAAAGAAAAACCATTTCATGTAGCTGGATAAAATGTGGTATGTGTGAATTTAGTCAGTGTAGATAACTTGATTAGATCTTCATGTCATCAAAAACAATTTTCCAACATTTAAATATTTTTTGACTTATTTGGTGTGCAGTGTTTTCACAAACACCAGTCTTTTTGGGGTGGTGAGCTACATGTGTCCATGGCTTTAGCCTCCTAGTCCATCTGTTGAATAAATGACAAGCCTATTGCAAAGTTGAAATTTTCTGTATGCTACTAGATGGAAATCTTTTGATTTAAGGAGAGGTTGACTAGATTCGAGACCTTGAATATCACAACACTTTATATCGCACGAACAAAATTTCATTTTATTTTACTTGCTGCATCTTTTCTTTCCTTCTTTCAAGTACCCGTGTCACAGAATGATGGTAATTTTGGTTAGGTTGGGTGAAATCGTTTTTTGCTTTAAAAAGAACAAATTCCTTTTTGTCTCGTTCGTATAAAAAACATTATTGTGATCATCTTGAACTTTAAAATATTTTAATTTTCTGTGTATGGAAATTTCTTTACTTATTTTGTGTGCCTTTAGATATGTATTATTTGCGATTGAGAAGAGACAAGAGGTTAAAGCACAGAATCCCAACCTGTCTTTCTCGGATATCACTAAGTGTTTGGGTCAGAATTGGTCCAACTTGTCCCCAGAAGAGAAACAGGTAAATTGTTTTCTGTAAAATGTACCTTTCTTGGTATCTAATCTATGGTTCTTTGTAAATTTTAAAGCTGTGATGAAAATTTATGAATTTTGCAAGACAGTTATATACATAGTACTTGGACATAACAATGACTTAAGATCAGAGAAAACCAAACAATTAAGCAAGCTTATATCTTTAAAGAGCCACTTCCTCATGGGATTAGGAAACCCATTCATACCAGAAATCACTACCTTTCAGTCTACTTTAGAACTAAAAATTATCAAGGGGTGGGTTGGAAATGCATCCTTCATTTGAAATAGAGGGGGATATTTCTGAATATAGGAAAGATTAAATGAAGAATTGAAGGCAGGCCTTAAAAGTATGATGGATGACTGTTTTACATGCAGTTGATTTTTGTGTATGTGTGTTTTTTTTTTTAGAGATTAGTGTGAATTAAAAAATCATGCATCCTAGAGTAGACAATGTATCTTGCAAGGGAGGCCATTATGTTGGTTGCTGTTTAATGGAAATTAACTCTGTATTTTAAGTGTGGAGCAAGCCATTCTTAAGCAGTTGAGTTTGGAAAGTCATGAATGGATATTACTTAAAACAAATATTTATGTATAAGAATTCTGTGCTTTTATAAAAGGTAAATTTGTTTTGCTTCAGACATAATTTAGGACTGCCCCAGTGGCCTAGTGGTTAGAGCATCTGCCTCTGATGTGGGAGGTCGTGGGTTCAATCCCTGGCCAAGTCATACTTACAAAAATGGTACTAACAGCTGCCTCGCTTGGCGCTCTGCATTAAGAGGATAGTGTTAGGACTGGTCGTCCTGGTGTCAGGATAATGTTACTGGGTTACTAGACATCACTATAAACTGTCACACTGCAGACATCGTAGCGATGTGACCGAAAATTTGTTAAAGCTACGTTAAAAATCCAAATCACACACACACACACACAGACATAATTTATACAGTGTCGGGAGAGAATTATTCATTTTTCTAAATTGAGACGTGTAATATTTGTGCCAGATAAGACAAAAGAAAAGATAAAAAAAATGTATCTACTATATTTCTGTGAGTTTTGTTTTAGACCTCGGTAGGTCAATTTGCATTTTGCAAATTCATTTAGTAGATTGGTCAAGGACAAAACTTGTAATTTGACATGTTTACGTTGTCTCGTCAATTATCATTAAGAGTATATGGTAGACTTTATATCTTAATAAATCATAGGCATTATAAATTGGATGAAATTTGCTGATAACAGTTGAGAATTCTTCACACTGTGTTGTTTTACAAAAGAAAAAAAGATGCCTATCCAGATAGGTGATGACTGAAAGTGTCAGAGTCCATATTAATATACACAATCTCTCTCTCTTTCTCTCTCTCTCAAACACATACATTGCAATCATACTGATTTCAGTGCAGTCGATAATTGTCAATATGGCAGTAACTGGATGTGCAAGGTACAGGTCACAAAAGCAGTGCCTTGTTTGATATAATGGCAGTTTTCCTTTGTCCGAAAAGTTGAGAAACATTAGATTTGATTTCTCCATGAAATAAATTACTTCATCAATTTAACATGGTGAAATTACTATCTGCTAACTCTGAATCCAGCCCTTGCGAACAATACGAAAAAATCTTTCAATCAACAGATCATATAGACTATGGGAAGTAACTCTTATAGATTAACTCCCCTAGGTATCCCACCTGTATTTGTATGTAACCAACATAAACTTTAACATAATCCACTGAAATTTATATTTAACTTTGACCATCCATAATTTATTTTCAGTGTTATAGTAAGTCAGAAAGTTGTATTTATGCAAATTTTTACCAGTCATTTGTCCCTCTGATATAGATAAGTAACATTAAATTTTTCACCATTGTGTTGTATTGCACTCTTAATTTTGGTTATTTTGTGCTTCTTTGGTCATTTCATTTACATGTGATCAGCATACTCTGAACTCTCACAAGACCAGTTACAACTTGTGAGGATTTCAGTTGATGAATTATGAGCAACTTTCCACAAGCCTTTCAAGTGTAAGAACTAAGTTCTAGACAGAGTGCAGTCCGTTTGGCAAATATCATGTTTCCTTAGGGTGACGTGGATAGAGGTTGGAAGCTTAGGCCTTTACTCCTCCTCTTCTTACCTGTTCTCCTAATTTTAATGTGATCAGTTAATGTATTTGATGGGAAAAGGATTTTTTAAAAGTAAATTCTTTCTTTGAAAATACTTGATTACATCATATCACATCACTCTCAATCCCACCATTTTTATAAGTCTTTGATATTACTTGGCTGGGGTTTGAACCTGTGACCTCCTGCATCTGAGGCAGATGCTACAATCACTAGGCCACCGTAGTGGTTAACTTGGTAAATTTTTGTTGGGTTTGTGATGCTAAGTTTTAGAACAAAATAAAAACATTTTGTTCAAGTTCAGCAATAAATGTGGTTTATTTTCAGGTGTACCTAGATAAAGCAGAAGAGGACAAGAAACGCTACATTGAAGATATGAAAAAATTTCAACAATCTGAAACATACCAGAGTTTTTTGAAAAAGAAGAAACAAGAACTTGGTACCTATATGTTTGGTTTTACTTACGATGTTTCTTTTCAGTTATATGTAACATCGTACATACAGTAGAACTGAATAAGTCTTTTCATTTTCTTGTTGTGAATTAAGAATACAACAGTGTTGGGAGTGGCCGAGTGGTCGGATTCGGCTAATGTGGGTATGTGAGAAAGCTTGCCAGTAGCTTCTCGTGGGTCGGTGGTTCTTTCCGGGGTTTTCCTGGGTTCTTCCTCCACCATTAATACTGGCCGCCATGTATAGCCTATCGTGTGCTGAAAAATGGCGTTAAACCCTACAGCAACAACAACAACAACAGTGTTGGGTCATTGGTTTGTGTCAGAATCAAATGTTGTTGCTCAAAGTTTAACAAGCATATTTGTTTGATGACTTTAGGTGACTAATTTGGTCAAAAATATTGATTTTCAGTCTTTTCATAAAACTAATACTATTACTTTTGCATTCATTCTTTGAACTTGTGAAATTTCTTCAGGACTTGGTATTTTTTTCACTAACCTACAGGATCACCATAATAAAATTGTTTCAACCTAAATTTCACTGGTCCTGCAAAAATAAAAGAAGTCAGTTCAGTTTCTAATTCATTTATTTTCCTTAGCATCAATTTAGAACAATGACTACTTTGATCCTCAAACAGGACTCATTGGTAGTTGAAAGTTCACTTTAATTTCCTGCATCGGATTCATCATAAGATTGATCTCTGGTATTGTGTTGACTTTCCTAGCCGAGGAGGTGGTTTAGAGAGAATTAAAATGGCATCACACAGTTGACAATTCTACTAATGCATCATATGCAGTTCATTGTTCAGTACCATAAAGACTTTAAAGAATGAATATGTAATTTTTTTTACAAAAAATAAGTATATTTACGGTGTTAGGTAGCATTTTCTTACTGCTTGGATTACTTCCCTTACATCCTGCACAGTAACCACATATCTGTATCACATATATGAGATTCAGGTTGTTTTTTTTCTTCAGTGATACAAGGGACAGTAATGCACCCAAAAGCCACTTAAAATTTGATAATTGTTGACTAGCGTTAAAAGTTTCCCAGAACCTTTGCATAGAGGAGTAATTGGCATTTGGTCAATTAGTCATAAATTTTAACCAATTACATACATTTTTTACATCATTTGCAGTAATCAAAATTATTGAGTTTTTCTCCTGTATCTTCACAGCCCCCTTCCCTAGACCATTGTAAACTTTAAACATGTGCCATTCTGTTAATTTGAAACCGACTTTGGTTGAGCAACTGGTATTGAAAAGAGCCTTTGGTCTTTTAGAAAGATGTATTGGTTTTTTATGTTAAAACACCAAATGTTTGTCTATTTTTAAGTGTAGCCAGGTGGAAGAAAAGCCTCTGGTTATGAGTTTTGGTATATTTTGTTAGATAAGCTCTCCAGCACAATATACAGAACTGAAAAAGGCTTTTAGTGCCATTTGAGCTGGATTTTTCAGAGGAAAAGGGCAGAAAAATGTCAAAGTTTATATGCTTTTGTGTTGAACATATGAGTGACAAATTCACATAAAACTTGAGATAAAGTACCTTGTGAAGTTACATGTAAATTTTACTGTGATATAGGTACTGAAATTTGAATGCAGACATTGGGAGAAAACTTTGTAGCTACTCATCTTACCTTAAACTGATTTGTGTGACTGTTGCATACATGCCAACCATTACGCTTTTGGCACAATCATTAAGCTTTTCTTCGCAAAATTATGCCTTACGCGTAAATGTATTCAGATTACGCGTTTTTGGTATATCCTCCTCCCAAAAAAATTAATAATTTTTTTCTCATTTTTCTTTACATCCCATTAATCTTTCAGACCGTATTCTAGAAAAGATGACTTCCATGCAACTATGACATAAGAGTATGCTTGTCCATACAGTTCCGAACAGTATTATGTTCTATTTATAGCAGCTGCCCTATTTCCAAGAAGCATGCTGGTTTCTACTTAAACTTTTGACTTCGGTTTCTATTTATAGCAGCTGTATGGCTTAGTTAGGAGAGAACAGACTGGATTTCTAATTTTTAATCTTTTCTCGCATATTCTTTGTTCTAATTTATATCTGGTACAGAACCAGTCTGTAGGTATTTGGCGCTAAAAGTCAAGTCAGATTTATTCTAGTCGATGTGTGTCAGAGCAAAAATGTTTTTCAAATAATTTCACAGATGGAATAGAAAAAGATGAAAAACTGATTCAGTGATGAATACACGAATTACACAATACAGTGTTCCATTCTAGGGCAGCTTCACGCCCATTGCAGGCTGTGTAAAGGTTTTTAATATTATTCATAGTGGTAAATTTGATGTGGAGCAACACAAGCTATGCACAAGGTATTTTGAAAAATGTGATCATTGTGGTAAAACAAAGAAATCTTGAATTAGCTCGTTTTACTAACTCCAATACTAAGGTAATTGTTGACATGATTTTTATAAATGCAGCGGCATTATTTACCGAGTTGTTAATAGAACACGGACTACTCCTAGTAGTAGAAGACACTTTGGTCCTTTGTTCAAACAATGTTTCCTGATTTCAAAATTCTGATAGCAGAAAATATGCATGTGCAAGAACAAAATCATCTAATATTGTTAGGTGTTTTGCAGAAGATAATTCACTTAAAATTGCAGAAGCCATGAAAATTGGGTCATTTAGTACTGCAGCAGACAGGAGCAGTAATTATGGTGATAAAAAGTTGTACCCAGTCAGTGTAAGAGACTTTGATAACGAAAAGGGCAAAGTCAGAATGCTCTTCTTTCATTACCAGAATTAACAGTAGATTCCATTGGAGAAAACATTTTTTATTTGCTTGATAATGCTTTAAATAAACATAAGTTGGCAGAACTGTATGGGGTTTTCAGCTGAAAAAGCATCATTGATGACTGGAATTAATAAAGGAGTTGCATTATATATTTTGAAAAATGTCTCCGTTAGTGTACATACCAGGTTGTCCCTGTCATATGATGCACCTTGCTGCAGGAAAGGCTGCTCAAAAATTAGGAGAACTCCTGAAGCATCAAGTTGGCATTCTACTTGACGATGTACTTCATGTGGACAGAGTTGATGTGTAATGGCATCTTATTTCTCAGCTAAAAGACCCAGTAGCTGGAAGATATAAATTTCCTCTTCTTTGTCAGGTTATGAAAGGAATATTGGTTCTTTACCATTCTAGTGCTGACTGAGAGATTTGTTCAGTATTGTTAGCAAAAATAACACTGAATTCAGATCCTGGTTCTGTAACCCAGCACTTAGTGCTCCACTGGTGTGCAAAACTTTCACAGTCTCACCTGATACAAACAAAGTATTTTGTAATGCAATATGAGAGACTGTAGCTTTTTAAAGCTCAAAGTGCTATATATAAAAACGCGAAGCAGTAATTGATATTAAAAGAACAAAGGGGTAAATAAATCATTTTGTACATATGCTCAATGAATTTTATTATGTTATATTTGGATTACTCTTTTTCTGCTCAGATTACTCCTTTTGTTTACTTGGATTACACTTTTTCCTCGCCATGGGTTGGCAAGTATGCTATTGCTATACAGCATTGTGTTCTCATACATGCAGTAATCACATTTTCAGCAGTTGTTCTTTGAGCTGTGAGAATTATTTGCAGTTTTATTCCAATGTAAATTGAAGCTTAGGAATTCAACTTATGAGTAAACTTACCTCTGAATTCAAATCTACCATAAGGATTTCTTGTTACTTGTATTCTCATGACTATTACTTACAATTTCAGCTGAAAATGGTGGCAGTTTGGAAGATGATACTTTTGATACCCTTATTGATCTAGAGGTAATTGTTGGGCATACATAGATGCATACACACACACATACATGCATGCATGCACATCCATCCAGCCAGCCTTCCATCCATTCATGCACATGCATACATTCATACATATATGTATGCATACATGCATGCATGCATACATTCATACATACATACATACATGCATACACACACACACACACACACATACACACACACACACACACACACACACACACACACACACACACACACACACACACACACACACACACACACACACACACACACACACACACACACAAGGTAGATTGTAAGGTATTGTAATGTCCTACGGAGTAGTTATAGCCTCTGCTTGCTAAATGCAAAGAGTTTTGTTTCTGCTGTCTGTTAAAATTTGATTTTCTCCATCAAATACATTCCCTGATAACATTACGGTTATGAAATAAACCACAATACTTCTTCAATCTAGCAATCCTGGAAGGATTAAAATTTTGCCTTTTGCATCCAAATAACAAAAACTGGGAAGAGAATCAGACTGATTACCTCTATTTACTACTAGGTGTCTACCCATCCACTGACTATTTACCAGTTTAAGTCTTTCTACAGTCTAATGTGATATTGTTGGTGCTCATAATTGGTTGTTTATTCATTTGCTTGCATTTGGGGGGCATTTTAAGTAACAGGTGTTGGTTATTATTGTATGTGAACAGTTTCAGCTTGTTAATTTCTAATATTTGTGATCTTTTCAGTTGAATAATGGCAGTGAAATGTCCCAAGTGCAGGAAGCTGAAATCCATTGAAGACGTGCATGATGCACGTCTTGCTTGCACAAAGTCATTGTCAAATTCTGACTGCATTGTCAGTGTGATGTGGTCAGAAAGGATTTGGTATGCTGTTTTGTGAAAGAGCCTAAAGAGCACAGAGAGACATGTGAAATGGAATGTGACATCTTGAGTTTTGACCAAAAGGCACTATGAGTTTTCATTGTAGATGGAAATACTTTGATGGTTTGCCCACCCCCAATTTTAAAATGACATGTATCATGCCTACTGCAACTATTACATCTGGTAAACTTGAAAGGGGCAAGAGTTGCAGTGATGCCAGCCAAGCATCCTTGTCAGATGTTGCTGGAGTAACATATTTGTTTATTGGTGCAAGAATCGACAATGGAGTATACTGGACTCAGGAATTTTGTCCCTATGTCCATCATAAATCTCTAGCAGTGGCTATGGGTTAACACAAGAGTGCCATTCTTTTGTTCAGTAATGCAGCGTATGTCAGTCACCCTGCAAGTTTGCGCATGACATTTGGGTCTGTGGGTCCAGATGCAAGGAGTACTCCTCAGATGTTGATGACCTATACTGTCATCCCTCCATGCAGTCTGCCACCTCTCCAGTAACCAGACAGCCTGTACATCCATTCATCTATTCGTTGCCTTGTGACCAAAGATACTTCACTTTGGTATGCTGTGCCACATATCAGCTGGCCACATTGAGTTCTGTAGAGTCCATACATCCATTTTGCTGCACATCACTTGACAGGTTGGCAGTGGAGAAAATTTGCAAGCTGACATCTTGGGAGTTTTATGCCAAGGTTTTTTTTGGGTGGGGAACTAAGGCAATAGAAAACTCTGGTTATCATAGACCTCAGTTATTTCAGCAAGCAAATAGCAATACTGAGGCATGGTTGGTCAGGCTTGCTGCCAGTTTAGACCTAACCGATGCATATTCCCATGTCCCTATCCCAGTTCATATGCAGGTTCCTTCAGTTTGGCTTCCAAGGAATAATGTACCAAGTTCATGCATTCTTATTTGATATCAACATTGGCCCATGGAAATTCACAAAGACCATTAAATCCATCTTCATTCCCTTTGGGTTGACCCTATCAAGAGCGACTGCAGGATACCTTCAAAACCACGTGGTAAGTTCATCTGCATTCAAGGGCAGTAAGAATCTTTTTTTTTCCTTTTTGTATCAGTTAGGGTTTTCATTGTACGGAACAAATCAGATCTCAACCCATGTCAGAATTTTTTCTACCTTGATACGGAGTTTTCAGTCAGTCTCAACTTTGTTCACCACCCTTGCACCTGATCCAGATTCTTTAGCTTTTTGCCTTATCTGCCTTTTCATGTGCCCTTTGTAGATAGCTCTGCTGGCTTGGTTGGAACCCATGTTTGATTGACATGATCAGAGAGTTATGATCTTTGCAGAAATAGCATCATTTCTGCAGTTGCACAAGAAACAATGGCTCATGGCAGAAATTCCTCTGGAAAAGTCGCAACAAGAAGTTAGGATCTACACATACACAAGTTTTGTATGGTTGAATAGCCTACATGTTGCCTTGCTTCACCAGCCAGTGGCAAGTGGGGTCAGAGGATTTGTGGTGAAAGAGGTGGTGGTCGGGAAATCAACAGACCAATGGGTTTTCTGCACTGGTGCTTGATTATGGTCCAAATCAGACACATCCCTGTCAGGATAGTGTTCTGGCAGACTTGCTGTTGAGAAGTGCCCTTTGTCCATCCATTATTTTGATTTTAGTGGGTCAGCATGTTTTGACATAACTTTATGCAGGGCATCCATTGTTTGTCTGTTTTTGCCAAGGAGATGGATTTGTTGTTTGCAGCACAGCAAAACAAGTAAATTATTTACTAAGAATAGGTTCATGTTAGCTTTCAAACCTTGAATTCCAAAGAATTCTGTTAGTGTTAAAAAAAAGCTGTTGCTTGACATGTACAGTCAACATAATAAAGCTTTAATCAACATGAATGATCTTCACAGAGACAAGAATTTAGTCAGTTGGCTCCAGTAGTTGCAGACTGGATAACCACCAAGCATTTTACTGCAGCATGACTTTCTCACGGGCATGATCTTATCACTTTAAAGGATTTGTCTAGAATTTTTTACCATTTAGGAAAAATCATTATTTTCTCATCCAGGGATTGTTGTCACTGGTTACTTGACTGTCAGTCGTGCCTTGAGAGTGGTTGATGCATCAGATGGGGGATCAGGCCATTCTTCTTTTGAATGGTGTCCCTGGTAAAGGTGTTAGGTTCAAGCATTTCCTCATATCACCTATCATCCTAATGTTAATTTGATTGGGTAATGTATTTGATTTAGTAAGTGTTTTAGTAAATTATGTTTTTTGAACCTGATCACATTGCTTTTAAACCCTCCTACACCTCCCAGGAAATGCAGGCATTCTCAGTTATGTATTAATCAGCTTAAACTGGTAAACATGCAGTCGATGGTTATAGAGCTAGTGCTGGTAAAAGGAGGTAATGGGAAAGTGTTTCTACCTTTGTTTTATTAATGGAAAATATGAAATTTTCATCTTTCCACGATGGCTGGATTTGAGAAATAGCCGAGTTGATTTCCTAACATTATTAGGATCTGGAAAAACATAAAATACATAGTACAAAATTTCCTTGCATCTAATTTGCTATGCAGTTTTATATGGGTAAGATATCCAATGAATTGTATTGTGAGTGTCCCAAACACCTGATTTTCCAATACATTTAAACTGTTTACTAGTTCTGAACTAATCAAATCTCAGCTAGTGTGATCCGATTTTTATATATAAGTACACCTCAGCTATTAGCTCAGATTTATCAGTAAGAGATCTTCACGATAATATGTTTTATCTCTGTATATATGACCTATTAATAAAAATTGGTTGTTTGTGGCCCAAAAAATTTCATATTCAGATGCTGAAATATGTACAGTAAAGAAAGAATTTATTGGGTACATTGCAATTTATAAAACTAAAACAAGCAATTATTCATGACAGCCTATTTTATTTTCTTTCATTCTATTTCAGGAGAATGAAGGTGCCAATGAGCTGTTTTGTAAAGTTTGTAACCAGTATTTTATTTCTGTCCACAACAAAAAGGAGCACATGTTCGGACAGCAACATTTACAGAACATAACAGGTATTGATAAGCCAAAATAAACAAATCTGCACTAATTATATACCTAGAAAATGTTATTTTATATTTTTATCCAAAAATATTTGTCCTTTAATATCATATCTTTTGTTGTCACAAAGTTTTGTCAACATTTTGATGGGGTGGCACTGTACACTGTGTGTGTTCTTGGCTCCAACATTGTCTAGATATAAGGATCAAATGAATGTACTGGTGGTATACATGACAAAAAGTGACTTGTAATACCATCAGGGCTATGCACTAGTACAGTCACACTGATCTGGAAAGGTGCTTTTGATTGATCATTTTCTGTTTCTTTGAATTACTTGGCAGTGCAGTTTATTTAAAATAACATCCCCATCTGGAGTTTTTACACTAAATATACTTGTTGTACAAATTTGAATATTTGTGTCATCATATTACCTTCGAGATAACCAAGTCTGTTTCAGAAATTGATGGCAGGATGTAAAGTACACAACACTTCATGTTTAAAATTTGATAGCATTTCAGTGTCGGTCAGAGGCATGATTAACTTTAATTTAACTCAGGCTTATGCACAGACATGACTTTTCTCCATTTTACACGGAATTCTGCTTTTCTCCTGACTGGAATCGGATTTTTCTTGATATAGCCCATGTTTTTATATCATCTCTGATCAGGTTTAAAAAAAACGGTCTGTCCATTCCTATTCCACAACGACCCTTGTAAATTATTTGTTCCATATATTAGTTAGCATACGACTCTTGTAAAGAGTATTCTGATTGGTCAAAGGTTTAAATTCATCCAATGAATCTTCATGTAATAGAAACTGACGGTTATGGAAAGAAGAAGCATACTTGCAAAACATGGCGTCCTGAGTTGTTGAGAGAGACCATGATACAAAAAGTTTAGATAAAGGTTTAAAAAATGTATGGAAACCAGAATGGCTTGATGGAAATTTAGTTGGTCAGTTTATAAGAAAACTGAACATCAGAGGACTAGCATTTTATGACCTCTGCAAGAAAGGTCTCAATTACGGTAATCGTGGTTGGAATAGTTTGGAAAAGCACCTACAAAAGAAGCTGCATACGGAAAAGTTGAAGCTCAGAAGGCATCTGCAAAAAGAGCAATTAATTACTATAAGATGAAAGATTTCTTGCATAGAGAACAGATGTAGCCCTCTGTCAGAACATGCTCACTGCATGTCACCAATACAAGCACTAGCTTGAAAGGAAAAAGGCTGTCATTGAGAAGTAAAATAAATGACTGCACGTTGTGCCAAAAATGTCAGTGGTGACGAAAAGGAAAGCTAAAGAATCTTTACCAAAGCCACTAAAATAGCTCGACTGGCATATCAACAGGTTGTTTTCCATTAGAGAAAAAGACAAGTGAATGTATGGGATTATTTGTATATAGTTGATATACTTGGGTGTTTATTTTACAGATTTTGTTATGAAAAGAGAGAAGTATAATATATTTGCT
Source organism: Sinohyriopsis cumingii (assembly GCA_028554795.2). Taxonomy (NCBI): domain Eukaryota; kingdom Metazoa; phylum Mollusca; class Bivalvia; order Unionida; family Unionidae; genus Sinohyriopsis; species Sinohyriopsis cumingii. Next base: position 1,222,260 of record JAPYKE020000066.1, on the reverse strand, counting down.
GCAAAAATTGACAAATTATTGTGACTTAATTACAATGTGAACCCTGACATACACATGAAATTTCATGAATAGTATTGGAGAACAAATTATGTGACAATAAATATAGTGAAATTATTGGATTCAAGTTGAACATTTTTGGTAAGTTTATTAGTTTTTCAAATGATTATTTTGGTTTATTTTATACACCCGGAGCATTTTTTTATGAGTGTCAAATGCATTTTTGGCTTTTGGCCCATGTACCCCCAGATCAGGGGCACTGCCCCTCAAGACCCTGTTGGGGGAGGACCTCCAAACCCCCCTTAAATTTTATTCATTTTTTTTTTTTTGGGAAGACCAAATCATGTCTGTTATGCTCCAATGTAGGTGAATTTCAGAAGGAGATGGAGGGGCAGTTAGAGACATGATTAATTTCAGTTTAATTTATCCTAGCTTGTGCACCTATTTAGGTAAACTTCAGGAGATAGACTCTCAGTGAGAGACATAATTAATTTTATTTTAACTTAATCCCAGCTTATGTCCAATTTATATGAAGGTGATAGAGTGTCAGTTAGAGACATGGTTAACTTTAACTTATCGCAAGCTTGTACTCCAATTTAGGTGAACTTCAGAAGGAGATAGAGCGTCAAACAGTTGAACAGCAGCAACAGGCAATGAAGGCAGCCTCACTAGATGGATCACATCTGTCTGGAATTTCAGGGTCACCTTCCGAACAGGCAAGGGATAGGTGTAATGTAGATGTAGAGGCCTTCATGCATGGATTTTTACAGAGGAATTTAGGTAAATCTGTTGCATTTGTTTATTACCTTTACACTCCTTCTGGACATGTGTATATGAAGTAGATTTGGTATGAGAGTAGACGAATAGGTCACAGACAACTAAACTGTGCAGAAAATGCTGAAATCGTTTAAAAGGATGACAAGTATCTCTAACGAAACAAAGCTATCTTAACACTTTTTTCAATATTAATATATTTTTATTTGTTTAGTTAAAGAAACATACTTCGACTTAATCTGATTTTGACATTCCTGGCTTCCATTGCATTCCAGCCGTCTTAAGTGTAGGTTAGCGGAATTTGAAAACACACCCATTTTCTTGTTTCAGAATTTGAATTTATTAGAAAAAAGACATTACGAAAGGTTGACTAAAGCAATATGAATAATTTTTGGAAAAGCATTGATATGGGCTGCCTTTTGTGTGAGATACATTTCTGAAAGTTTGACTTATCATTCCGATGTTAGTCGACCATTGAACACTCTACACCCTGCCATTATATAGGCAGTAAGACAGAGACCCCAAAAACAAATATGAGGGTCAATGTCTTACATTGTAGGACTATGGTAACCACCTTTGTGGACAGGGGAGGTAATTTAGAAGAGTTTCTTCCCATTGCCCATAAAAAATGTCTCTCTCTCTCTCTCACTCTCTCTCTTATATAGTGATGTCAAACACTTGGGCACCAAGCTGACTAGTCCCAACACCAACCTCTTAATGCTGAGAGTCTTTGGTATTACTTGACTGGGGTTCTAACCCACGACCTTCTGCATCTGAGGCAGATGCTCTAACCACTTAGGCCACAGAATAGTCTGTTTTCATAGAAACATAATTACTAAACAAATTTACTTTCAAAACTCTTGCGTAGAGGACAGTTTATAGCAGCTGTATTTGATAACTTTATTAGAAAACAGACTTGTTTATTCAGTTTGAATTTCATTTTGTGCATAAAAAGAAATAGAGAATGAATCTATACTGCAGTGAAGGCACAATATGTCAATTACAGTGGATCTTTTTAATATGATTCATGATTTATGTTAAATGACTGAAAAACTTTAGATGAGAGGGATGTTAGATCAGAAGAAGGAAAATTCAAGAGTTCTTCACATAATTTGTCATTTCATTAACTGGAGTTAGAAGTGTCAAAGAATATGTTCTGGAAAACAGCATTTCACACAGTCGAGTTTCAATTGTTAACATCATCAAGTTTTATATTTCTAGAATGACATTTTTGAGTGTAAGTTTATTTTGAGGGAGTAAACGTTTATAGTACTTGTCTTGCCAGTTGATTTTTAGGTATTTTTTAACCCCAGATCTGATAAATATGGTATACAATTGCAGATATTTGAGTATTGAAGAACAGTGTGAGATGACATGAAAAGTTAATTTTGATAGTTTGCTTTGGCTTTGCAGATCGTGAGCTAGAGATAAGACAGCTGCAGAAGTGCATGAAAGAAGCCAGTGAAGAAAACATTGCAATGTGCAAACAAGTGAAAGAGTTGGGGGTATGTTACAGACTCATCCTTTTTAATGTTCTGAGACATTTGTGTCACTTATCCAGTGGCAACAATGTAATAGTTTTGTGTTAAAGTTTTGCAAGCTGGACAGGAGGGGATGGGGGGCAGAGATTAAGCACATGGATGCAGTATGGAGCCATTGTGGTATAGTGGTTAGCATGCCAGACTTAGAACTGAAAGGGCATGGCTTCCATTGGATCAGCTAGGGTTAGCTACCGTGATATAGTCATAGAACTTTACTCCAGTTATCCAGGCACTAGATAGCTTACTTGTGTTGCCATGCAATAAAACACCAAACCAGACCAAATACATTGAATTCTGTTTATATTGAAATTGGATGAAACAAAATATTAGATATTACAAAGCACATCTGAAGGTCCCCTGTGGTGTTTTGTATATAGCGTCACGTTTGTCCTCAGTTATGACGAGATTGAAACATTACGAGGAGTGCTTGGGTCTCTTGGATTTCATCATATCCAGAGTTTACTGTATAAAGCACATCGAGTTTATTCATTTTAGATTTACAAATGTGGACTGTATGAATGCAGTTGCTCCCCGTACAAACAGCTTTTGTGTTAGTGTGGCAAATTCATTTAAGTACATATTCCTTTTTAATTTTATCCATTAATTTTAACATCTTAATCCATTTTGTTGCTATTTTGATTTTATCATCGGTTTTAAAAAAATTGGGATGGTACTTACCATGTTCTTGTACATTTAAATCTGATTATCAATGAAATTAAAGTGAATTAAGACAATTAAAAAAAAATATGAAACATGTTTTTATGATGGTGGTTGCGGTGGTGTTGATAAAATAAATTTGTATCAGCATTTAATCATTTATTTCTGCCATATGTACTTTCTCCTTATACTAATCCTAGGGAAGTAATTGACATGATTTGATGGCAGGTTTTTCAATAAGGGACAATTGGAGACAAATAATGCTTGCATATTTGAATAGAGGTATCTTTACTACACATGCAAAGTTCATTGCAAATTGAGAGTGTACCAAAACCAGCTTTGCCCTTTGATGTTGGTAGCATCCATAAAAATACAGTACACACAGTGTGTTGATCTTATTTCACTCATGCTGGTAGAGCATGCTTCTGAGTAGTTCAGTGAACTATGTCTATAATATTTGGCTTTTGCTCTATTTGTCTCATCAGGTTTATCTTTCCTTCAAGTCCACTTCAATAGTGAATTCTACCTGGCCAGTTTTTGGATCAAGTCCATATTTCTAAAGGACTTATTGCAGGTTTTAACATTCCACATCTACGAAGTATATCACTTGGCATCATAAAGTAGCTCATACCAGACTCCATTAGTAAATCCAAGTAATTTTTCCCTGCACTGGAGTGAACTTCAGTGGATACTACACATATTTGAGTGGAAACAATCAGTGCAATTCATGTGTACATTAGGTACACCAAAACTGAAAATGAACATACAGTAAACTACATGTGTATGTTTAGTTATGTACACATTTGGAATGTAACATTAACTTACATCCATCTTTAGACCGCTCTTGTGGTCTAAATGGTTAGAGCATCTGCCCCGAATGTGGGAGGCCATGGGTTCAAACCCTGGCCAAATCTTACCAAAGACTTATGAAAGAGTCTAACAGCTGTCTAGCTAGGTGCTTAGACTTTAGAGGTTAATGTTAGGACAGGTCATCCTGCTGTCATTTTTGTTTATTACAACAACTCTGTCCAGGTGGCACATTTAATTATTTGTCTTTTTTTTTCTTTCTTTCAGGAATATGAGTCTAAGTTGGAACAGGACGTGGGCAGTGCTAGAGCTTATGGAGCATCTCTCTCAGCCCAAATTGACACACTTAAAATGGTGCCCACATTGTTTGGAGTCATCAACTTCTAGAATAGGAAAGCTTTTAAACCAGTTGATATTCATGTGCAATATTTTTTTATTTCTATAATGTGAAAACCCAGGAAGAGTGTGGTTAATGCCAATGGAAATATTTGCTTATATTAAGTATCTTTCTAAAATAAAACAATTTGAAGGCTTGAATTTATTTTGTGTTACCCTTTCCAGTACAAGTGGAAGACGTTAAATTCAGGGAAAGTTTTTTTTTAAGTCAAGAATATTGTTCTCTTTTCAAAGAGATTACTATGTGACCAATTTATTTTTAGATACATAAAAGGAAGCGGCTTGCATTTATTTTATTTCTCATCCAGAGTTAAAGATAGTGTTGGAGAAAAACCCAAACAGGTCATTTAGTAAAAAATAGTTTATTCTATTGAGAAATAAATTAACTAATAGGCATTTATAAACATGCAAAAACAAAACTCACTTTTTCATTTCTTTTCCATCCAGAGTAAAAATAATTATAAAACAAGATGTAAAATTTACATGGTATCAGTTATGGAACTGAGAAAAGAAGGGAAATAACTGTCAAATTGTGTCCAGCCGTGAATGTGGATGGGGTGTATGGTGTTAGCTTTTGTTTTATCCATAACACCTTAGTTCAACATTTTGGACAGGTTTTCTTGGACATGGAATGGCATGTCCAAGAACATGCAACTTTGTTGATGTGTTTTGGTGACTACCACTTATTTCAACCTCCGCCCCCCATCACTGTAACTAATTTTTTGCACTAATTTATGTTTAGGGCAATTACCCAGTTCATTGTTTGCTCCAAAGAAATGCAGCTTGGTATCTAGATTCATCTTGGCAAGATCATCACACTAACAAAGTTAGGGCACCCTGTCATTTTTGTTGCATATCAATGACTACATAGTATATAGTCAGTGCAATATCCCTCTACCAAAAATAGGTAATTGTGATCTGAAATTTCACACTTACATGAATTTTTTGTTTTAAGTTGAGCATTTAGGTCAGCATCTCTAGCATTATTGTAACTGTATGACTGTGTGGATGCCTCTTGGGTGAATTAAACAATGACTGGCCAAACTATTACATCATTTCATGCTTCAGTGACCAGTTAAGTTAGCAATGATGTCAGCTTTTCAGGAATCATTTGCCAGTCATACAACTTGATATGTATATGTATCTTGTTTATTACAACAGTATCACATCAAAGAAAGATCACTTTGACCTATATTTCAAATTTATCTGTATGCTCTATGTTGATTACAGAAGCATCTCATCGAAGCATGGCATTGGTTAATTTTTCTATTTAGCAAATTTTGCAAGCATTATTGGTCATGGAGGAACGCAACTTTATGGATGCATCTAGGTGGCTACAGTGCCATGTTACTCAAATTAGGTCACAGTGGTCAATTTTTAAGACCTTATTTACTTGTGTCAAGTTTCTGTCTATATAAGGGGAATTACAAGCCTATTGTGTACTATCAACACATTTCTTATGCAATACAATTCTTTTATGTAAGCCTTTCACAGAACAAGTAATTTCAGAATCAGGTTACATATAAAGACGGGGAGGTTGATTTCCATTGATATTTCGAGTGTTGGAAACTCCAGGGTCCGTAGGGGACCTTGAAAACCTTGAAAATGAATTGTTCCTTTAAGACCTTGAAAACACCTTGAAAATTCAAAATATTGTCTGGGTACTTTGATAAGCCTTGATTTTCTTAAAACCAAAAGGAATTAATAAATAGTTTTCGTTTTACATAAATACATAAAAAGAAAAGGGGAAAAAAAACAACAAAAAAACTAATCTCTCGCTAAGTTTGTGCCGGCACAGAAATATTTCATAACTGGCCACTGCCCAGTCGTACATTCTGAACTTCCGATTGTACAGAGTCCGGATGTAGCAGTGGTTTAAATCTGAATCATTCGCTTCGACATGGCTGGCTGCCGATTTCAACTTCATTGGCTAGATGAAGAAAATTAGAAAGTTTGGATTACGAGATCTTTCTCTGAGAACTATTCAAAATGCAAATTATGCCAGAAGGATATTGATTTGCAAGCAATGGGAGAGAGAGTGCTCCACGGTCACATGCAGCTGCAAAAACCCATTCTCTTATAATGGTGCTTAATGCAGGCAAAACAAGAAGCATTCAGCATGAAATCATTTTTTACGAAGAGGTATGTCTGTGAACAGAGATTCAGGTTTTAAAATAGAAACTGTATATTGTCTTAATTGCAGCGAACACAATAAATCTAAGAATATAAAATACAGTTAAGCCGAGAGAAATATTAATATATCTAATATCAAATAGTTTAAAATATCCATACACTGTTTTTAAATAAGCAAAAATATTTTTACAAATATTTTTGTTTTGTTTATGGGGACGAGTGAAGAAGAAAGGAAGGGACTGAAAAAGACATTGAGACAATGACAGCTGCTTCTGACTATGCACTGAAAGCAAAGATCCATACGAAAATTTCCTTTATTGTGACATCAATATAATTTGAGGAAAAGGGAAAAGGACAAAATTGCTGAACTTGGAGCTCACTGAAAAACAACTTGATGATAGGATACAAGAACTGATAGACTGCCGCAGACATGTAACATGATGCCCCATCCAATCACATTATCTGGACACCAGGCTGACCAGTCCTAACACTAACCTCTTAATGCTGAGCGCCAAGCAAGGCGGCTGTTAGTACTATTTTTGTAAGTCTTTGGTATCACTCACTGGAATCGAACCCATGACCTACTGCATCTGAGGCGGATGCTCTAACCACGAGGCTACCGGAGCAGTCACTAGTAGAGGTAAAAAATACAATTGATAATTCACTATTTCACATGAAAAATCCTGTAATTCAGTGAATTGCATAATATAAATACTGGATTTCCTTTTTATAGTGAAGGGAAGACAAGAGAGTACATCACCACAAACATTACCCTACATTACTTACAGCTCAACATCAGTTTAAACTGGAACAGATACAAACACCATTAAATCCCTGATATATAGGTTTATTTTCCAAAACCATGAAATCTTATGACCAAAGAACATTACTTTTGATACACATGTACATACTTCCATAACTATACATTAAATATTGATCTGACATACACATTCAATGCACATTAAGTGTAAAAAATTGTTAAGTAACACATTATTAATAAATACTGAGCACCCTTTAGTGCTGAATAATAAACAGTACAATGAATCTAGTTTATTCTAACTCAGGGTGGGGGAACAAGAAAAACAGTTTGGTTGTAATTCACATAAACTAGTGCTGTGAAGTCTGGAAAACAAGTTATACATGAAAATAAGCATACATGTAAATCAATCACACGAGGACTTTCATGTATTTCTGTAGCAAAAATAAGTGTGTACAATGAAAACAAAGTCTGATGTCAAATTTGTTCATTAGATGATCAAACCATTTTACTTACTGGCTATTTTATGGTACTTCAAAGTTTCAATTTTTGCTTCCTTCAATCTACTGCTGCATGCTATTTCAATCTGCTTCGTTAGCATCAGCATTGAAACCTTTCATTGCGATACATTACACTATGAAAAAGCACATGCCAAAAATGATTTAGACTAATTTATCCAGGCTTTTCAGTAAACTGGGTTTAACCAGATAAATAAAAGTTTTAATGTATTAACAACTGGACCAGTGGTTGTCAAACATTTTTATTTTTGCAGACCAGTGGAAAATTGCTGAAGGTCCCAGCAGTCCACTTAATTATTTTTTTTTATATGTAGCACTTTCATGCAAAGCTATGTACAACAGCAAGCTAACAGTACAACGAACTTTAGGAAAGATAATTATGTGGTCCACTGAGACCCTTGATAATCATAAACATTTTTTGTTTACAAATAAAAGCGAATAACTTGTATTTTAATCTCAGTAGTTCAGGTTCTCAGTTGTTCTGCAACCTTTTTGCAAACCACCAGCTGTCCACTTACCACAGTTTGGGAACCTCCGAATTAGGCCTTAGTGTTAAAAGAAATGTCTTTGACACTTAAGTGCTTCTTGTGCCTCCACCACCACACCGGTGGTTTCAGGAATCCAGATAGTTGCAATGTACCCTACTGCATGTCATAAGAAGCAACATTCGGCTGAGAAGGTCTTTGACTTTTTAAAACCGGTTTTAAACAGAGAGAATCTTTGTATTTTAATGATTTTACCATATTGTGCTATTATCTTTACCTGTACAGTACTGGTGTGCTTTTTTTGACATATCTAAATTTACTCTGCACTATAGACAGGATTGTGCCAATCAGCCATTAAACTATATACAAATATACTTATAAAATCCTTGTGCCCATGTTATGTCTTGAATAATATGTTGAAAGTGCTATTAAAAGTAATGAGGAAACAACTCTGCCTTCATTTCAATTTCCTGAAGCAGAAATTGTCAATCTCTTGTTCTTTATTCGGGTATAAAGGTTATCATGATTTTTGAACATGAACAAATGATGGTTGGTTGGTTGATTGTCTTGGGATTAAAGCCATTTCTCAGCACAAGATAAGCCATATATGGTGGCCATTATAACAGGTTGAGGAAGAACCTGGGGAAGCCCCAGTAAGAACCATTGACCCACATGAAGCTACTGGGAGCTTTCTCACATACCCATAATGGCCGAGCCTGAGGCTCTATACCATGAGGACAGAGGTAAGATGGCAGTAATTGGTAAAGACAAGCAGTTTAGACCACTCAGACCACCCACAAATGACAGCAAGAAGATTAGCTGAGAGTGGAAAGTCACTGGTCATGGTGGAGAATAACTATACAACACAAAATTGTATTGTGGATGCTCCACAGAAATTCTGAATTTTGGTCAGCTTGCAACTAGGGAATTCACTAAAGTAGACTGACCTTTGTACCCTGACTAGAAGTCTAATCTCTTTTTTATTGATCCATCAAGCCAAACATTTCCCAACTCTATTAACAATCCAACTATGAATTCATCAACCATTATTTCAGATGACTGTTAAACTCCAACGCAAACATCTCAAGCATGCATGCACGATTTCCACCATTAAACTTACTCCATTACAGTTTTAGTCTGAGAAAATAATAAAATGTGGAGAAAAACTTGTCTTGGAAACTCGGTTTCAGACTGGTTCTATACAAAAAGATGAACACTGCTAACTGACCTCTCACAAAATATGATAATATATGGCATAACTGACAAGAAAGACTTGTACATATAAGGCAGCCTAAAGGAATCAGGGGGTGGGAGTAAGGACTGTAATTCTTGATATCCACACCTCCTAATATACAGTATATTCAAGACTAAAATAGGTTATACATATATTAGAAGCAGATTCAAAATTTAGGTAACTAAAAACAATCATTTGGACCAATCAATTTTCTTCTATTGAAACTGGTATAACTATGATGAAAACTTTACTTTGCAGTGGGTTTAAATTTAAATATGTATTTTTTTAAAAAACATGAAAACTATTTATGTATATTTTGATTTTAACTTGATAGCAAGATAAAAGCACAGTATAAAATATAAAACTATAAATGAATTATCTGAACAAATATGACTAGTATACATTAATCAAATGAAACAATTACAACAAAACCATGAAATCTTGAACATCATTCATTACTAGTAATCTCATGTGGCTTGCTCAGTCAATTTAGAATTTTTCACAGATCAAGTTTCCCATAAAGATTCATATGAAGTTATGTACTTGAACTGAGCAAATTATCTGTAATGGATCAAATCACTTTCTGAAAATGTCTCTGAATTCAAATATTATAAACTATATTAGACTCATCCACCACATGAAATGTATATGAAATATTGCTAATTATTTCAAAATAAACCCATGAACCAGTCAAGAGAATTGTTCATTATTCCATAATAAGCAGCTGAACCAATCGAGAGGTACTGCCCATTATTCCAAAGAAGGACCATGAACCAGTCAAGAGCATGTCTTATAGTTATATCTAACTCTATATTTTTTATGACATGAACGTTTGGTACAAGTGAGCTGCATGTTATGTTGATTAATGCCATTACGTTTGCCCCATGTTTGAAATTTGATTTCAACTACATATCCCCCAAACCATTTAAATCCTGAAACCCTTCAGATATCTTAAAGAAAATTGGGATGGTTTTGAATCTTGACTAAATCCTGTGTCCTGTAAAAGGTGAAATCAGTATTCTAAGAGTTTTCCTTGTTTATAATATTATCGCCATCTGCCCATGAATCACATTTGTCTAGTTAAATGTCTCTAGAAACATTTAAGATCTCTTAATGAAGCATGGCGTTAATTCTATCATGATCCCATGTCCATACGAGGTCCACTTTGCTGATTAGTAATTTTTCTGGTTATGTGCCCATGTTTGATTTGTATTTATACTTAATATTTCATAAATGTCCAACATATGTTCATGAAAATTAATCTATTCTTGCATCCAGACTAGACCGTGTCTTGTGTCTGAACAAGAGCAATGTAAAAGCAATTTATGACCCCTCATTTTAATTATATTCTATGTAGATAAGTAAAGAATTGTATGTAGAAACAAATTTTCTTTCAGTCTTTAACAACAGCTTCATCCTTACCCATGGTGCATGTGTGTGATTTAAATTTTTAACATCGCTTTAAAAATAATTCAGTCATATCACTATGATGTGTGCAGTGTGGCAGTTTATAGTTATGTCTAGCACTGGGGCGTCATACCATAGACATGTAGCATCATGTCATTCAACAGCTTTCATCCTTACCCATGGTACAAACCATTTACAAACTTTGAGGTATGTGACTTATAACCTTTCACTTTTTTCTTCCAAGATCAATAGGGCTCTTTCTTAAACTAAGTGTAAGCTATCCACAAATTCAGGAGACCACCGACTACGGACAACCATCTATTGAAATGACCATGTAGTCAGGTTGAGTAGGGATATTAAGTTTTGGAAGATGGCTGAAGTAGTGTCCATACTGCATGTCCATGTGACACCATTTTCATTTAATACCAACAAGACCATGGGAAGATGTGTAGATCAAGTTTCATGGCAATTATTCAAGTAATTTAGAAGGAGCAGCAGTCACAAGCCTGTGCTAATGGACAGACAGGATAGACTAAAGATCGTCTCATAAAATTGTCCAGTCTATGACCAGTAGAGCTAAAAGCTGCTTGTATGCTTCTTGCATTTCTATACTCCCACTTGACAGCTTTTATCAGGTAATTTAAAACTGGACCTGGCATCATTTTTTTGGAAAAATTATATTAGATGGTTGTTGTTGTTGTTTATGAAGGGTTTAACACCAATCTTCAGCACAAGATAGGCTATACATGGTGGCCAGTATAAATGGGAGGAAGAACTGGGGAAAACCCCGGAAAGAACAACCTACCCAAGAGAAGCTTCTGGCAAGCTTTCTGATGTACCCAAATTGGCCTAGCCCAAGGCTCGAACCCACACAGAGTTGAGACAGCAGTGATATGTAATGGTGAGCACTTTGGATCACATGGGGTCCCTTATATCAGATGGAGTAGGTGACAAAAATCTGGAATAAACTGCCGAGGGAATTGTACTTAAAATTAGGGTCCATTTTTACATCATAATTGGAACCTATTTTAATCCTCTGAACATGCCTTGAAATCCTTTAAGTTACATTACTTCCACATTTTGACAAACTTAAGTGTAACAGGTGTGCAAAATACATCGGTGATTATCTATTAGTTATGTTTTATTGTATACAAAATGCAGTGTTTATTTTTATCTAACGCCTATACAAAATGAAAGCAAACCATTACAGTCAAGGAGCCATGGTTATCATGACAAACTTCCAACTACAAAGGATGTGGATTTGAATCTTGCCACTGGACCAGGATCAGCTAATCTGATGTGCCCTGGGCAAGGTACTTTTTTCTAATTGTCTCAACACTAAATAACCTACTTGTGTTTTTGCATTGTAAAAACACCTAACCAAACCAAACCATAATGGCACTATATCTCTACTTGAAAAAAAGAAAGAAAAAAAAAAGAAGAAAAAAACATTTTGACTTGCAAATTTACAATATATAAATATATGCAAACAGTATGTTTAACATGTCAACAAATGGCATAAGGGCCAATACAGCTGCAACCCACATTCAAAGAAACCTACTGTATATTATTACAAAAAATTTTACTACAAAATACGAGAAACCGGTATAACAAATGTGACATAAGGAGTTTTATTAGTTTTACCGATATATTAAGATATGGTAAAGGAAGACAAAACTTGTTGGCTTTAATGTGCATATTAATTGGAGCCGGAAAGACAACTCGTATATCAGAGTGAAATGTACCATGATACTGTACACAGAAGATAAATTAATGGTACTCCATGCTATTTTCTTGTATTTTAAAAGAAGTTATATCTCCTGAATGTGTTTTTTTTTGGGAGGTGGGAGAACAGGGAATAGGAAACCATAGACCCTTTAAACAAAAGCCTCTTGAAGAGATGGATGCTTTACAGTAAGATTTAATTTCCTGGAATTCAATAGTTTTTAACTGATGAGTCCTGAAACCATCTCTGACTTTAAAGTTAGTCATTGTGCAGCCATTTGGGATGTAAGATCAATACCATTTTTCATTTCAGATAAACCAGACACCATCAAAAGATTTTTTATGAAAACCTTATGTTGATATGACCAACCATTCAGGAGAATTAAGGATTTAAAATATGCTCAATGTAGTGGCCATATTTTTGGTCATATCAGCACCATTTAATTTAGGGCCAGCTAGACTTCATAGGAACTCTTGATGTGAAATTCCCATTCTGAGATGGTGTATTAATAACATGATTATGATGCTGGCAAATGTGGCAATAGCAAGATTTTCAAACTGGCTGTCCTGGCTGAAATACTGGAGATCAGATTTGCACCATTTTAATAATATAAACAACCAGACACCACAAAAAGGTCCTTTAGTGAAAACCCCACACTGATATGATCATCCATTCTGGAGTGGTAGTTGTAAGAAAAGTTTTCAACATAGCCACTATGGTGGTCATACTGGATTTTTGAATAGAAACATTTTATTAGGACCAACTAGAAATAAAAAAGTCCTTCTGGTGAAAATGAAATGCGAATACAACATTCTGGTTACGAGTGACAAGATTTTCAAGTTGGATGTTGAGGCAACAATAATGGATGTCCGATTGGCACCAAGGTTACTTCAGACCAAATACACATCATAAGAGGTCTTTTAGTGAAACTTCCATGTTCATATGCACATCCATTCCGGAGTAGTGATAACAAGATTTTCAAGATGACTGCAATAGCAGCTAGACCAAAATGTCGGATCAGATCATTTTTTTTAAAGACCAATTAGGGTGAATTGTGTGCGAAGTTTTATGGCAACTCTCCAAGACGTTTGGAGAAGTAGCAATAGCACTAAACATCGGATGATAAAGAACAGGCCACCATATAAGCTCTCCTGGTCTATGACCAGTAGACCTAAATACCTGGAATGAACACTGCTGGTGGTGTGATTACTATGAATAGCATCATAAGCAATCTGAATCTTAATTATCAAATATTCAAGAAAATTTATGTATATTCCCCATTCTGAATCATTAGTGCCTAAACAATTTACACAGTTACTTCCCTTTTATTTCTGATACATATTCTTAGTTCCCATGAGCTACACAATTTTCAGTAGTTCCATCAGTTCTGCAATATCCAAAGGAGATTAATATAGCACGAGCCTAAAACTGTGAGTTACCTCCCTTTACATAATCACATACAGTGTTTTACTAATATTATGAATACAAACTATGTAAAAGGGAATAGACAATATGCCACATATAGAAAGAGATTTAACTCTCGACCAAATAGAAAAGATTTGCAATGAAATTGGGCTTCTTTTCTGTCAGTAACATATCCACTAATTAAAAAAATAAAATAGCAGTTTTAGTAAAACAACAATGTGCATAAAAATAAAAGTTCAGTGTTTTAAAGAAATGACAATTAAAACCTTCTGGCTCTAGAATGTAAGAATTAACTAAGTGTAAAAAATGAAAAGGTGGGAAAAAAAAATACCCAAGTACATTGTGTGATACATATGGATAATTATGCTGTCATCCTACCAGTTCTCATCAAAAATCAGTTTTCATATGATTGTTAAAAAGCATAGATTTTTAAATCTTAATATTTCCTTTCTGAAATCTGAAGAGAAACAATCAACACTAACTTGTAAATGTGTTGATTAAAAAAAACTGACTCAAAGCACAGTAAATTCATTTTGTTTACATTATTTTGTTGTGGAAAGTAAGTGCTGAATCTTATGCTATTTACTTAACTAAAATTGTATGTTAGTCATACCACAAAAATCTATCATTTTTCCATTTTCATTCTTTATGCTGATGTTTGGTGTTAATTCAATTAAGATACTAAATATCTGCATAAAAAATGACAATGGGAATATGATAGATTTTCATGGCATAACTTGAGTGTATTCCTCACAGAATTTCTACATCATTTTTGCTCTTTTTGCACAGTCATCGTAAATTAAAAGGTATATTTTAAAAAATTAGGTATTTTTAAAAATCAGGATGTTCAGCAAAATCTGACAGAAAATTGGTATTTTCAGATTTGGAAACGAAAATTCGGAATGATCTTGTGCAAATCAGGACAAGTGGCAGGTCTATTTATTCCATGGATAAAAATAACATTAATTTGAGATCAGAAAATTTGGGCTGTGATTGATAAAAGCTGCAAAGTACCTTCTAAAATGGTGCATCTTAAAATGAATATCATTACCAAAATATTAGTTTAAAAAATTCAAATGGAAATGTGCTTCCTGAAACGAGACAAAAACCACTCAAATAAAAATATATTACAGCACCGTAAAGGTGGATGAAAAGAACCTGATGAACACGATTAGGACCTCTGCTCCAATCTGGCTATCTTTATAAATGGCCTCAACAGCATTCTATTCATGACAGGAAAATTATATTTAGGCAACAATTTGTTTTCAATAAATAATTTTACTAATTCTAACATATTGAGATTAAAATTTATAATAAAAGCGAATTTTGAAAAGTATTTTTTGATTTTATTGACAAGAACTGGCAGGATCCTGGTACAGTTGTACACCATTTCTAAAACACATTTTACAACCTCGTAAGCATTTGAAAATATTTGAAAAATGACAAAATAAATCAACAGAACGTCCTGTGATGATTATCAGCTTCCTGTTTAATGCAGTGATGAGTATATGCACAGTTTATACACAAAAAAACGAGTTATCTGACAGAACACTGGTAACATCAGACTATAACAGACAAAATATTGTGTTTGGAGATAATGACTAGATGTGTGTAATAACAAGATGTAATTTTAAAAGCTGTTCTTTGTAACTCCATATCTAACCATCAACTTTGTGTTACGTTATCCCCTTGTATGACAAAAAGTTTTAACACAAAAACTTCCAACACTGTTGATGTCACATACAGAAAAGTGATATTTATGTCTTGTCTGGTTTCTACAGGTGAGACAATAATACATTAACCTTGAATTAATGGACACCTTTTTATAATGGACAGAATGAGTAGGTCCATTGGATATCCATTAAAAACCAGTTTAACTGTTTACCAAGAGGTAGCTTCCTTCATGAAATAAATAACAAGATTAAGCCATGAAAATTTACAAAGAAACCTTAACAAAAAACACCTTTCTAAAACAAAGTAACAAATGAATAAGTTCCATACCATAAGGTATTATGCCATACAGGTAATTACAATAAAATATTTTATATATGTGAAGATCATACAATTTTTAGAATGATGGCAAAAATGTCACCTTACAAATTAAATCAACATGGGTAAAGAATTTCAAGTACATAATTTGCAATACATGTAGAGAACACATGCAGATTTCTTATCATACATATGCCATTATGAATTATTATAGCTTACTGTTGAAAAATATGCACGCTTGTATATGAAAAGGCAGTCAGGGCCTTCATAACAACTCTACAATCAAAGAGTTGCTGCAAATGGTTAACCAAAACCTCACTGTTTGACAATGATGATGCCAGCATCGGAAAAAATAATCACTAAGTCTCCTGTCCCATTAACATGGGCATGTCAATATTAATCTTATTTTAATGCTTTCAAAATTATTAGATGTGTTGTCACACGATAATTTCTTTTTCTGTTTGTATTCCTATTACATAGCAGGTAGCATTAAATGAAAAATGTGCATACTAGTAAAAACATGTTTTTACAAAAAATCTTTCACTTAAATACAAAAATATATATTTTTCAGATTAAACAATGAAAAAATTGTCCCAGTAGCATTCTTTTAAGGCATGTACATTTTATGCTCTGCATAATTCTGCAATTCCATGATATCTTTGCAATAACCACTGTTGAAAAACTACTGTGTTCTTCAATTACATCATGGACTAAAACCAAGATAGGTTCAGAAAGATTGTACAGGATACTGTGTCAACTGACAAGGAGAAAATTGAACAGTGCCAGAACAATTTTGCTGGTTTGGAAACTGTCAAATAAAAGGTGTGATTTGACGTAACAAGCAATCCCTGATATTATGCTGCCTTGTTTCTTTTGAGTGTCTTTTGTTGGTTCAATAATCCAAATGTGACTGTTCACAAAATACTGAAGTTTAAAAGTTTTGGAAAATACTGCTTTCCTCTGCATAAAATTTTGTTCATGGTTAAAATAAAACTATGAATAACATCAATTACCCTAGTAATTTTATGATCACATCAAAAATGTATCATGGGAAATTTCTGACTTGAAAGCATGGAGCCTGTAAAATTTTTAGCAATGCAAGAAATATGAAACATTGTCATTTTACTCTTTTAAAGAAGTATACTTGTTTTTAAAAATATATAATTTTATCTTGTCAATCTACTTATACATAAAAGTTTAAAATTTGGAAAATTTTACAGTAATTTTTATCTCTGCATACTGATGAATTCCGCAGTTCACCTAAGCTGAGATAATGGAGGTGGGGGTAAAATGTGAATTACGTAAAAGTTGGTTGTTTCCAGCTGTGTATCTCCAATCTCAAACACTCATCAAGTGGAAGAATTTTAATATTAGCAGTTACAAAAGATGCAGATATAAATCAAGTCCAGAGCTAAATAATGTTATTTAAAGAAATAAATAAACAGGACCATATTTCTTGCATTTTCAACTGTAACTGAATTTTCAAGTATACAAAATACACAGATACATGTATATTTTCATATTTGTGCTTGTTTCAATGAAACACTTAAGCTTTAAGCCTAATTCATTTTTTTATGTACATTTATAAAAGTAAAACCCTGCTTAATACTCAATATATGTTTATGCAGAAGAATGATGCAATGCAGGTCATGAACATCGCTGTTGGATTTATCCACACTCTTTGCCTTAGTGTCGGTAATTTCTCCACCTTTCTCTCTGATCCTGTATTTGTCCCTCCAGAAGTCGAGACAGGCAGATAGCTAGCAGTTGTGGCACAGCAATACCGATCACAATGCCTCCTATAATTGGCAAGTTTCTCTCAGCAAGTTGCATCAGGGCATCAACACAACCAATGGTGTTTATTTTGTTCACTTTTGCCAAATCCTGAAGAAATAAAAGTGCACATGATCAGAAAATGTTTCTGCAATAATTTAAAATCTGGTTTGGTTTTGTGGGGTTTAATGCCATTTTTCAGCATACTATGGGCTATACCTAGTGGCCAGTATATCTGGTGCAGGAAGCGCCCAGAAAGAATCTGGAAAGAGCTATCAGCTCCTGGAAAGCTTTCTCACATACCCAATTTGGCAGAACCAAGACTTAAACTCTTTCAGAAAGGGGTGAGATGCAAGAGTGATCTGTAAAGGTGAGTGCCTTGGATGACTTAGCCACCTGGGTCCCCACAAATAAATGAAATGGGTATACAGCAACAGCTAACTATAACATGAAATTAATGACAAACTTTAATACTTTCCTACCCAGACTAAGCAAAATATGACTTTTGACTAAATTCTAGTTATCCCTTGCTATAAAATTGCAGTGTAAAGTGTTCCCTTATGAAATGTTGGTATAGTCATGAATTCCATTAAATTGGATCAAGTCAGTTTTATCATTACTACTGATGTAATTTTACTTGATTTTGTTTCTTTTAATGACGGGAACAAATTTATGGTATTTTTGTCCCATTAAATATATATATAACATACTTAACCATGCTTATAAATATCTAATAATACAGGATTAATTTTTTGGAAAACTGACTGCAGGAATCACATTTATTTTAAAATTTCCGCATTGTACTTTGAAACCATTCCAATATTTATTCATGAAATTCATCAATCTGAAAATTCTCCCCTTTTTATTAAAATGGAGAGAGAAAATTTCCCCTTAAATTTCAGCTGTAGAATGGAGTCTGGGGATAGAGCAATCTCAATTATTGTGCAATATGTTTTAATGGCTCAAAATTAATAGAATTCTCCTGAAACGGCAATGCATGTGTATAATGCTACATGCAGATACACCATTCCTGGTGACATCTCATTAATGGCATTAGGTGCTAGATACTGCTAAACACTACAATAAGCAATGGTTCATTTCTTTTTTAAATATTTGTGGTCAATAAATCTTTTTAAGAAGAAATAACTGTTCTCTATTTTTAAATTTATATTTGCTTGATCATAAATCATGAACTGATGAAGCAAGGTAATCTTTTAAACACTGTCTAAATTAAATTATTATACAGGTAAAATTTATCAGGGTGCCATAGAGCTTAAAAAAATTATTAAACAAGAATGCAATCACCAATTACATAGCTTGCCTCTATGAGGCTTCTGGTGGTCTCCATCAGCCACTGTCATCATTATTTATCTTGCAGAAAATACACAGAGAAAAGTGGTCTTAAGCCATATAATGTCAGACACTTTTTGTGGGATTTTTGTCTATATTATGTGCCTTAAGGTTGGGTCCATTAATCTTTTTTACAATAAAAATATATTGCCATTTACAGGTTCTTTTGGTAATCTAATCTTTAAAAAACATGCTTTCTCCGGTGTCACAATCAAGATTTGTGATAGAATGGAAGGTAAACTTAAAATAACTGATTAAAATGTTGCCATTTAATGAAAGGGCCCTTTCAAACACAATAAAAATCAATTATTTTTTACTCGTGGTCTGACTATGGGAGGGTTCAGCTGCTTATCTTATCAAAAACCAGAGCAGCAACCCCAATAACAAATTAACTGGAAGTGTTTTAATCCAAAGCTAAAATAAATCTGAGGCTAGTACTGTTAGTCACATAGCTGTATTAATTACTTTTGCCATTCATGCCTAATGCTTCGACTAAAATGAACAATGCATTGAGAACTCACCTCTTTGAGTGCTCCTTTTCCACAAAGTATATTGTTCACTCCAGGCTGTAATAAAGAAATACAGAGACCTTTAATGAAGACTGCATGTACAAAATGATTTTACTCTGACTTGTATCTCTCACTGAACAATAAAAAATTTAATAGTGTTTAAACACTAGTAATCATTGGAATAATGAATGAAAATAATAAAGGCACTGAAAAGTATACACAAATTGGGAAATGAACAGAGATTTATAATTGGATGACATACATCAGATTTAAAGACATGTCATTTCAAAATTCCAATGAAAGGTCAAAAAATGCATCATTGAGAAAAATCACCCACCAAGAACCATTTTTCTTGATGTATTTGAAAATAAAAAATGGATCATCTTCAATAGCAAACTAGGTAAATTTTGAAATACTCACTCATCTATCATCTCAAATATGTTTGGTGACAGGATACCATTTCACATACATTTCCATGTAATATCTTTAGTTTGAGACTTGCATATCAATTAAGTCCACCATCACATAATTTATTGCACTTTCAGAAATCAGTATAGATCATTCTGGAAAATATAAATTTTCTTAGTTCATTACTACTAAAGTTGGATGAGGTCACGTTTATTTCTCAAGCATATGGCAGTCATGCCAATCCTAGCAAGAACATCACTATGTTAGATCAGTTTTCAGTATGGTGCAATGATGTATAATGTACCGCTATGGTTGATATGGAAACAAGCATTTATAAAGGACAGGCATTTTATCTCAGACAAATGCAGTAAGGGCCATATTATGTTTTACTAAACTGATTTGTATACTACACTTAGATTTATTTACCTCCAGCATTTCATAGCATAAGTTCCAATCTCGATGGAGATCAAAGACTTCTTGCTAGATGTCTCAACTTGACAAAATCTTTGGGTTAGTTTTGTTTGACTTCAAATCAACATGGCATGTTGTCAATGAGCAAAAGTTTTGCATTTTCTGCCTTTTTTCTCCTTCTTATACTGCTATGCTGACTTTTTAAACACTTTAAGGGGCTTATTGTCCCTTCCATCTTCAAAGTGTTTTTCTTGATTATGCTGGTGTGTTGCATAAAAAATATAGGCAGTTTAAAGCATCTGATGTACTGCTGTAAAAGACTGGTTCCTTGACCAACAACACTGAATCTAATATGAAATCTGGATCAAGATCAGACAAGAACAAGCCAGATTCTGGATCTGACTGCAACATCCATATTTTCATACTTTTTGCTATTATTCTGTACGTTCACATGTGAAGGGTCATTTCAACAAGACTTATGGTCAAATCAAGAGTTGGTAGGTCTGAAATGGGAGCAGCCATGTCTATCATCTGCCTCAAGCAGTAACATGTTTCCCTAATACCACCTATTTTATTTTGTTTTATGGGTTTTAACTGCACTTTTAACACATTTTTGGCTATATCATGATAAGGAAATGGAAGCTAATTGCCTTTCCCAAAGACACACTTTGGATTAATAGTCAGGCATTCTACCAACTGAGCTATGGCTCTCTAATAACATCTAATATGTAAAGAAATTTCTTTAAAGAGTTATGTCAACATTCTTCCCAATGTGCTTCCTCCCTTATACCTGTCCTTCCTTCATAAGTACTTAAAACTGTTGAGCAGAACCTACATGATTTTGTTGGAGATGTTGTTTGTTTAGCAACGGCATCCATATTTAGAGACAGATCAGAATCATTTGAATAAATTGAAAGGCTGTCATACTAAGATGATTTTTATTTAAACCAGAACCAATTCAATCAGTGGTTTTTGAAAAGTCATTTAATAATGTTTGTATTTTTAGTAATGGCAGCTATATGAACAAATCATAAAATCATACAGCCTGGATACTTCTGTCATACTTGGTCAACTGCTGTTGATTGATTCCAGATAAAACATTCTTGGAGTTATTCTACCTCGAGTAATACAGACCATGTTTTATAATAAATTGGCATAATGTGAATACGTCTGCAAGAACTTCGTAATAAGATCCTTGCTATTTAATTTAGTCAAATTTTAGTTGAGTGGTTCTTGAAAACAAATTTACTTCAAGTTTTGTCTTATGTTTATATTAACTGAATACATATATATGGTGGTGGATCAGCACTATTTGAACAAACTCGAAGAGCCTCTGGCCATGATGCTTTCTATCAAATTTTGTCAAATTACATGCATGGTTTTCGAGACAAAGATGCAAACAACAAATGTGAACGGGGATGCAAGATGTACCAGGACCACAGCGAAAGCTCACTTTGCCTTATGGTCAGATGAGCTAAAATTCCAAGTGACTATGCTTTTTTTGTTTGCAAACTAAATGTCAGCATTCTGCTGTTGACAGCAACACTGCTGCCAGTTGTAATGAGACTGCTGTTTTGCTTTCCATTCACATGACCTCAAAAATAAAATAAAGTCTCTTTATTCTGTCACAAATAGCTTATCAAACTGAATATTTTAAGATATCACAGCAAAAAGTGAAGAACATTCTTATGAATTTACAGAAACATTAATTGGCTCTAATTAACTTTCAATAACATTGGTCTCATATACCCATCTTTTTGCTTGTTTATTTTACATGTCAATTATGAGATGGTGTTTACGAACTGAAGGTTACTAAATTTACCCCCCCCCCAATCAAAACAATAGGAAGTATTTGTGATGATAATACTCAAAATAAATGTATATATGAAAATATTTTAATCCAATTTGTTTATGAATGTAATTATAAGAAAAACTAGTTTCCATGCTAAATATAATTAACATGCAATAGTAGCCAAGATGTGGACATAACTGAAACAAGATATGTGTTCAAAGAACAAAAATATATGCCACACTCCCTTTCAGAATATTGGAATTCCCTGTCAAATGACTTACACATCAAACTTAACCAAAATCAATAAAGCATGAAATAAAGGTCACAGTGACTAACATTTGATAGGCACAATCTATTCATCCTGACACACTGACACTTCAAATGCTATGATTCTGCAATCATAAATGTACCAGAAACAAACTTAATTGTAAATTTAACAAATATCACTAAATATGAAATGCAGTCACATTTGCAAAATTTTGGAAGAGAGGGGGATGCACTAACAAAGTTGGTGACACTGCAGCAAAATGTGCATGTGAAATTGACTTAAATACAAAATTTAACCAGTGCAAGAGAACCGATGATGGATCGAAGGTAGGAAAGATTAATGGATGGAAAAGGGTAACAATATATCTTTCTAAAATCAACTGCACTTACTGTCATTTCATCTGGATCTTTGCAACAGGAGTAGGGGACTACACACTTTAAAGCACTGTGGTTCTCATCAGTACAGTTGAAATATTTATTTTTGTTCCAGTCCTTGTAGTCATTTATTCCGCAGCATTTAATCTGATAATAGTAAAATTACATGCAAAGAATAAAACCCAGAACATCAACCTTAATCCACATCAATGCTTCTGACTGCATATGGATAAAGATGACATCATTTGCACAAGTTAACTTTTTACTGTAGTTACCCCAATACTCTTAGATGACAAAGAATTTAACCAACATTGTCAGAGATAGAGCAATTATAGACTGTTTCTCCGACTCTTCATTTTATTTCACAAATTAAAATCAAAACTATTTTCCAGTCAAACAATATGCAAAGAACCGGTCTGTGCAGAATGACTCAGACTGATTTCCCCTCCCACATAAAAATCTTTATAGATTACTGGATGGTTTAGCTGTACTAAAACAAGTATGCACATGTTATTACTTTGCAAATAGAATAAGTACCCTATTTAATTAAGGTACATCTTGTTGATTTATAAAAAATAACACTGTAAACAAAATTGTAATAAAAAGACACAGGAAATGACTCATTTCACATATTACGTTAAAAAGGTATGTGATTTCACAGCTAAGAATACTGGGATTCTACCATATCTAGTCAATAATGCAAACTTTACATCACTTTTCAAAATCATTTTTCAATACTTTAACATTATAATTAGCTTACTTCTTGACATAAATGAAACTACCATTGTACTGTATTTTAAATAGCTTGCTGCAAAGCTGTTGAGTAAAACAGGTTTACTGAATCTGAGGTATTCAACCTTTTGAAACAGTCCATATCATGCACCGTTATGACAATGTATTATGTTTCTTTGTGTGATTTGTTTTATATCAGTATATTTCCTTTTACATTTTTATACTTAATGTCTTTGATATGATAATCCTTGCAAGATACTCTTAACCTAGAATGTCACCAGAACCTGCAGCTGTGCTTGTCCAAATGTTCTCAATCAGGTAGATCTCCAATAACATTATGTTGATCTTAGTGTACATTACTTGCTTGTAAGTCAATAAAAACCGCAAACAACAATGATCCTCATCTGCCATAGTTTGATGTGCCTGCAGACCAGGGTATGTTGTTTGTTTTACTGATTACTCCTCACAAACTGCATAGACCCAGATCTGCCAGCACATTATGCAATTGCAGATCTGGTTCTGTGCATTTTGCAGTTGGACTCAACTTGTAAGTGGGTTTATATGGGATCCATAAAGTAAATTCAGGTGCTTTGCATCAATTTATCACTCATTTAATTCTTAAACGCCTTTATTTATTTAGCTGTGAATGTCATGCATATGTAATATCATGCTGGGCGCCGCCAATGTCGCAAACTGCGATTTTTTCTCCATATTGGCAATAAAATATACCATCTGGTGATTTTTTTTGCAACAACATTTTTGGCTGTTAAAAACTGTATACAAATTTTTGGGGTGGGAGTGGAGAAAATCATAGGCATCATGACAAGAAGCCCCAAACTTTGACATAAAATGCACTGGAATCTATCGTTACACAAACAAATCCTTTGTTCATACTGACAAACCAAGCTAACAATGCATTGTTATATCATAATCTGCTTATGCTGATGTCTGGCCTTAGTACTACTGTATGCTGCTGTTGTTGTTGCTGTAGGGTTTAACGCCATTTTTCAGCACACAATAGGCTATACATGGCGGCCAGTATTAATGACGGAGGAAGAACCTGGGAAAACCCCGAAAAGAACCACCGACCCATGAGAAGCTACTGGCAAGCTTTCTCACATACCCACATAGGCCGAATTTGAGACTCGAACCCACACAGACAGAGGTGAGATGGCAGTGATCCATAACGGAGAGCACTTTAGACCACTCGGCCACTCAGGGCCCCACTGTATGCTTAATATAACCCAAATAGTCATGCTACTTGACTAACTACAACTGACCACCTCTGAAGGCGGGAATGGGGACTACAATTGACCAGAAGATGGCAATATTTTTTTTTAAATGCACCAGAAAAAATAGTTTTTCTGAAACTTTAAAGAAAACTGATTACCACTGAAACACCAATGTATTAAGCAGATGAAGAAAATATTTCTGTCTCAATGTTCTAAAATTTTTGATGTTGCTGCATCAATAACAAATGGGTAATTGTTTGGTTCTCCAAAGAGGCATAACGACGCCATCAAACACATGAACCTTCATCAAAGCAAGCCAATAACCTTTGATCAAAGAAGTCAGCAACAAACTTAAATAAAATCGTTGTTTCATTTTTCATAGTGATTGGAATATATTTATTGTGTCATTAAAATTTCCTGTTTGGAACAAAAACGTTCAGGTATCTGGCTGTCAAGTTAAATAAAGGTGGGACATCTATCAAGAATGTTCATTAAACTTTTAATTTGTTCAAGTTTTCATTTCCCTATGAATAAACTTCATCCCCATTGGTAGCCTTGGCATCATGGCAGTTGTCTCTGGTTGACCAAAATCTAGGCCAATTTAAGTACATGAATATGTAGCATATAAACAATTATACAACCATGTGCTACAAGGATAATGAGTATCAGAGTAAATTGTTTCGTGAAACGTGTTTGTTGACAACAAAATATAGATCACACAAGGACTTCCATTTTGTTTTATATGTACATGTTAGATGTGTTTTCTAATGGGATTTTACTGATACACAAATTTTCTAATATGATCTAATACTCAAATTCATGGATTTTTCATATACATGTACTAACGTGTTGTGGAGTGTACTACACAAATGTAAGTCGTCAATATGCAGTTGTATTTCAGACAAGCTGTCTTCAACGAATCAAAATTTCCATTGTTCTTTTCTTATTTTTCTCTCACTCTGTAAATCCTAGCCACTGACAATAGGTCACATCTTAAAACTTTAACTTGTATGCAAAATTTCATTTTATTTTCAGCCTCCCCCACATTTCTTATCTCAACATCCACTTATGTCAACAATATTACCTTGGTCCCGGGTATGTCAAGATAAATGGATAGTACTGTATGATGTATTATGAAAATGGTGATATTTTTGGAAAACTGGCGACAAAATATTGAGGTTAGTGATTTTTTGGCGACAACTTTTTTAAAGCCAGCACCAACCCTGTCACTGCCTGCATATGTTCAAATTAACACTTAGTTCCATTGTATTCATAATGACTGAGGTAGGCTTCTTTAATAAATCCATTTACAAGCTGATGTTGAGTATTGCTTTTCAAAGTTATTTCAAAAGTGACTAAAGGATGCGACAGACCAGAATTAAAAAATTAAAACAAATTATGCTTTTGTCAACTGTGACAAGAATTGGAAATGTATACATATTGGCATCAAGTCATACATTTTCCTGGAACCAGTCCATCAATGCTTCTTCATCATCATGATAACGTTCAATCATGCCTTCCTTTAGAATGTCTGTGATCCACGTCTTCACTTGGTCTCTCAACACAAAAGCTATGATAGCTATTGTCACCTCTCCCAGGAATATCAAAATTATCACACCATAAAACTGTTGATTGAAACAAAAACAAAAATAAAATTAATAAAAGATAAATTACTACTGATTGTACAAAGAGTATATATTACTACAGATTTATTTACACATGAAATTAAATTTGTCCAGGTTTGGGGCACACAAGAAATGATTAGCATTTCAATTTCTTTTCAGAATGTGACAAATTCCCACCCCCACTTCACATCTTTTTGTAATCATCTTTGTTATAAGTAATGTACAACTATGTGCCAGTTAACAAATGATAATATAGCACTCATTATTCTTATACCGTACTTTATTTTGACCAGTACTCCACTTAACACAATGTCAGTTTTAGATCTTGATTTCCTGAATTAGTCAGGTGTGCAAACTATGCCTAAGTGTCGTCTGCAAGCAAATGCATATACACATACTTTTTAAAAAACATGGAAAAACTGGAAATATTTGACAACAAGCATGAAAAAAACACTCTTTGCAAAAAAGTTATAAGCCTGGGGCAATAATGCTACAAAAGCATATGAATTTGGATGACAAGCAACTATGTATATGGTGGTGAAATGATATTTCTTCAGGGTAAGTATGGAAGAATTGCCAAGGAAAGCTTGGTAGAAAAAAACTCATGCAATGGAAGGAGTTGTCAATTTTTGCAGTATTTCAAGCAAAACTGAGATCTTCCAATGGCCAACAATACTAACACTTTTCAGGGGTTACTGTACCATGTCTCAAATAATAGCTCATCGATGAATGTATAAAAACAAAATTCCTAGGAGGGTTGTCCGAAGAAACATGCAATATATCCTCTGAATTAACAAAACTTGTGTTACAAATATCACTGGACAACAAATTTTTACAAAAGTCATGTTACTGAAATAAAATTAGTCAATTCTTATCAATTTTTATGTGCTGAACACGAATATGACAGTCAAATTGCAAAATTGGCTCTAGTTTTTTTGTAATCTGCAAGAAATTAATGTTTACATAACGAAATGCATTCCAATAGTAAAAGGTCAACTGTAATAGCCTACCTATAAAAAATCAAGTCATTGACTACATCTTAGATTTCTTCGCCTGTCTCTTGTACAGCTGTTCGGAAGCATCTCTGAGGAGTGTCCAGCAGTAGTCAGCCAGCATTGTAGTGGACCATTTTCCCTGGTATCTTTGTTCCATTGTTGCGATATCTTGATGAAAACGTTCGCCGTGTTCATCACTAACAATACCACAGTTGCTAGGAAAGAAATCCAAATGGGAATGAAGGAAGTGAATCTTTAGAGACATATTGCAGCCAAGTTTCTTATACTTCATCAACATGTCTTCTACTAGTTCCTTATAGTTTTCTGCCCTAACATTTCCGAGGAAGTTTGTAGAAACTAGGCGAAAAGCATTCCATGCTTGTTTCGCGTCACCTTCCAGCAAGTTGTTTAACCGGTCATCTTTGAAAAGCTCTCGAATCTGAGGACCCACAAAAACTCCCTCTTTAATCTTTGCTTCGCTGAGCCGAGGGAATTTTTCATGCAGGTATCGGAATGCTGGCAAAGTCCGGTCAATGGCTTTCACGAAGTTCTTCATCAAACCTAGTTTGATGTGAAGGGGTGGTAGCAAGATTTTCTGAGCCTCAACCAGAGCTGGGTGTTGGATATTCTTCTCTCCAATGGCTACATTCTGCCTATGAGTCCATTCCTTCCTCATGTAGTGCATTTCCCTTGCTCGGCTATCCCACTCGCATAAGAAACACATGTATTTTGTATATCCTTGCTGCAGTCCCATTAAAAGGGCAACTACCTTCAAATCACCACAGAGGTGCCAGCTGTACTTGTTATACTCAATGGAATTCAGTAGCTGCCTTAAGTTATCGTATGTCTCTTTCATGTGGACAGCATACGCTACTGGAATAGATGGAAGAATGTTTCCATTGTGCAAAAGCACAGCCTTGAGACTCAGTTTCGAAGAGTCCACAAATAGTCTCCATTCTTGTGGGTCATGAGTGATTTTTAAAGCATTCATGAGGCCCTCAATATCGGAACAGAATATCAGATTACTTTCCTTTCTGAAGAAAGGCTCCAATTGTTGGTGGCGCTTTCGAAATGCAGTAATTGTGACATCTTCTTCTAGAAGATTCCATTGTTGGAGTCTTGATCCTAGCAATTCTGCCTTGTTCTTTGATAAGTCCAAATCACGAATCAGGTCATTTAGTTCTTCCTGTGTTATTCTGTGTGGGGTTGATGATGCACCACAGTGAAAATCTGGATCACTGCATGCTGATGGACCAGGAGAAGAACAGGTCGACTCACCTTTGTCTTCGTCAGATGAATCAAGAGAATATTCTGCTGGAGGTTCTGGAATAGGAAGTCCCTCACCATGTGGAACTGGTCTCAATGCAGACGGAATGTTTGGGTAGACTATTCTCGACTTCTTTCGCTTCGTTATTCCGCCGGAAAGAGGAGGAACCAAGCAGAAGTAACAGTCATTTAGGTGGTTGCTTGGCTCTCTCCACACCATTGGGACTGCAAACGGCATTGATGACCTTTTGCAATTCAACCACTGTGAAAGCTGTGTTGTACATGTAGCATAGCATATATGCGGAGCCCAAGGCTTGTCTTGGTCACCAACCTTGCATCCGAAGTAAAGATGATATGCCTTCTTCACTTGAGAATTGATACTTTTCTTCTGGTTGGCAAATGTCACTTCCCCACAAATATAGCAAAAATTGTCCGCGGTATTAACACACTTTCGAGGCATTACTGTTCTTTATTGTACGTAAATGGATAAAATAATAAGTTTTATGTAACAGTAGCTTGAACTGTCTCGCACAACGTCTAAAATATTTTAAATGCTGAACCTATCTGATTGGGCTTTATATAGTACACTGCTTACGTCAGCGTCAGCAGCCGCCTGGCATTAGTATAATAGGCCTACACATGTATAGTACACTGCTGACGTCAACTTACTTCAGCAGCCGCATGGCATTAGTATTGCATTGCATCAGAAAATGATGCAATCAGCTGTGGATGATGTGAGCATGATGGTATTATGCAATGTTACATCATTATTCCGGATGTTGCTGCAGTCCTACTGGAGAAATTTACACAGTGAAACATAGAAAATGAGGTATATGAATATCTTCAAAACGAGAGCCAATACAAATTTTTCACGGTTATATTCATGTTCGGCACACCAAAATACTACAGATTAGGGCCTTTTCAAGTCAGTAATGATTTCACTGTTGACCAGTGTATTTATGGACTGAAAAATAATACAAGATTCAACTGTTCCACTGACAGTCCATTTGTCAATGGACAGTGGAATCTTGTTTTATTTTTCAATGAATCAAAGGTCATTATTAAAAAAAATAACTGTTTTTGTATGAAGACAGCCTGGCTACTTCAATGCACATTTCCCACTTTGCAGGTCAAGGTGAGTTTGATGATATGGAGCCATGGTCTGCTGATGCCAGGCATTTCTTCCTAAACAATTACATTTTCCAAGATGACACTGCACAAAATCATGGAAAATTATTGAAGTCGGAACCAAATCCATACAACATGGACTGCACAATTGCCACAACTAAATATTACTGAAAATTATCGGCTACTTTTGGTGATTAAGTTGAAACATGGAATCCTGTACATCTACAATGTCAGAGACATGGAATGTGAAATCAGAAACATAGGAAATAATATTCTATTGTTGAACATCAGGCATTTTTCTGTTTCCAGTGTGTCTTCTGAAAGTAATTTGTATAAAAGGCTACATAATCAAGTACTAAAATAAACAGAAGCTATTGTCATCACAATTAAAATTTGTGCAATGCATGTGTATTATGATTTGACACTAATAATGTTTGTTCATAAATATATGGCACCAGTGTACATTGTGTATACACCAACTGGTCAAGTTTTTATGTATTAAATGTTCACAGTTTTCTTAGCACATGTTGGATTACAAATTATTACTGTTCATAAAAAGAAGAATGAGTATTCACCAAGTATATGTATGCACAAAGTGAAGTATGAGTGTTCAGCAAGTAAGTATGAGTATTCACAAAAGTTATCTACTGTATTTATCCATGTAAATAACATACTTACAGATCTATAACCCGTAATGCACAGGCAAATCAAATCTCGTAAAATCAATAGAAAAAAGTCAATACCACTGACCCTGATTGCCAAACACACCAAGCTTGTTGCTTTTTGCAGTAAATTACATGTTATACGAGAGGAAATGTGTTACTTTATAATGGTACTTACAATTCGTAACAGACATATGTTTTCTCTGAGAGCTCCAATACACCCACTGAAACCCAGAATAAAGACCACGCCTCCAATAATAATCAATACAATAGAAATGTCCAGCATGATGTCATAGATTGAGGTCACTTCTTGGAAGTAGTATTTGTTTTTTTCAATATACGCCCATACTCCAACACCCATCATCAGCCCACCACATAACTGAAATGCAAATATGTCATACAAAGAAACTAGTTACTAGAACTATTAGCAATAAACTTTAACTGCAATGGAGAAGCAATACCATATACACTCACTAATGAGTCAAACTGCAAACTGCACAGACCCAGATCTGCCAGCGCATAATGCACTGGCAGATCTGGGTGTGTGCGGTTTGTTAGGAGTAATTATTTAATTAAACAAACAAAATCCCGATCTGTAGGCGCATTATGCTACAGCAGATCAGGTGCCTAAATAAAGTATAGTGTATTAGGAACTACTTGGTGCGCTCATTTAGCAGACTTTAGGTTTCAGGTTGAAAAAACTCATTCATATTTTCTCATACAAATGCAGTAGTCTGGAAGTATTTTACATAATATAAATACCATTAGAAACTTCCATGGATATTAGAAGCTGAATGCAATGAAAGAAAAACTACTGTTTTATACAGTAATAATGATTGTAACAATGATCAATGTGAACATAGTTTTAATACTGTTAATATCTACTTGAGCACCTCTTGTAGCAATGATGTTAATCTCATGAATTTAGGAGTTTTTAGTAAGGGTTTACACATAGGTCATTTAAATACTATGGATATTCATGGAAAAATGGGTCGAGTGAACTTACTGCTAACCTCTGATTAATAATATACACTTATTTGGACTCACAGAAACAATGCTGACAATCAGGGTGAACATTTCTTGCATATCAATGGCTATGACAAGCCTTATCGTAGGGATAGGAATGCAGGATGAAGTGGGCTCCTTGCGCATGTTAAAACTTCTGCTCAAGAAATTGAATCCATTTTGCTGCAGATCAATCCAAGAAAAGCTAAGCCATACTAAGTTGATTTTGTGTACTGACCCCCATCATCACATAATAATTGGTGTGAATACTTGGAATTTCAAATTGATGATATGAAGAAAACGAATTTTGCATTCCAGGCAAAATAAAGAGACTGTCTCAATGATCAAAAATAAAAGTGAACTGGATGGATTTTAATTCTTTAGTAGAGCAACTAGTAAATGAAGCGACTAGAGTACCATCCACCTCTAAAACACTTCTAGACTATATTTATACCAAGCCACTAGAGAACCATCCACCTCTAAAACACTTTTAGACTATATTTATACCAAGCCACTAGAGTATCATCCAGCTCTAACACACTTTTAGAACATATTTATACCAAGCCACTAGAGTACCATCCACCTCTAACACTTTTAGACTATATTTATACCAAGCCACTAGAGTACCATCCACCTCTAAAACACTTTTAGACTATATTTATATCATACCAAGCCACTAGAGTACCATCCACCTCTAAAACACTTTTAGACTATATTTATACCAAGCCACTAGAGTACCATCCACCTCTAAAACACTTTTAGACTATATTTATACCAAGCCACTAGAGTACCATCCGCCTCTAACACACTTTTAGACTATATTTATACCAAGCCACTAGAGTACCATCCACCTCTAAAACACTTTTAGACTATATTTATACCAAGCCACTAGAGTACCATCCACCTCTAAAACACTTTTAGACTATATTTATACCAAGCCACTAGAGTACCATCCGCCTCTAAAACACTTCTAGATTATATTTATACCAAGCCACTAGAGTACCATCCACCTCTAAAACACTTCTAGACTATATTTATACCAAGCCACTAGAGTACCATCCACCTCTAAAACACTTTTAGACTATATTTATACCAAGCCACTAGAGTACCATCCACCTCTAACACACTTCTAGAATATATTTATACCAAGCCACTAGAGTACCATCCACCTCTAAAACACTTCTAGACTATATTTATACCAAGCCACTAGAGTACCATCCACCTCTAAAACACTTCTAGACTATATTTATACCAAGCCACTAGAGTACCATCCACCTCTAAAACACTTCGAGACTATATTTATACCAATACAAAAGAACATATTTTGGATGTAATGGTTTCAAAGATTGGTTTAAGTGACCACATTGCAATTTTTTCTAACTAGTAAAGTCAATGACAAGTCAAAGAAGAACTGGATCTCAATTTTAGGGCATACTGTAAAGATAATGTTTCTCTGCGATGTGACTGGTGGTTTATTCACTTCAGCCAAAAGACTTTCACTTGGGGATGTTCTAAATGCTCCAAAAGGGAATCTAATTGTCTGATGGTCAAGCATCATTAAATGACTTTCTGGCTGAAACAAACAATGCAAGTATAATCCTGACTGGATCATAGTAAGGTTCTATATAGGAACATCATTTGGATCAGTACCCCAGCCAGAGTGAACTACTACTCTGAGTCAATCAAGGTCCTTCAACTATTTAGCTTCTAATTTATTAATGTGTGGCATGAAGGTGAGATTTCTGACGAATTCTTAAAATCTTTGCTTCCTCCTGAACAGATTCAGGTGTCCTGTCAAAATGAGATTAGTACAGTAGAATCTGATCTGAGAGACCACCCCTTCATTGTGAATAAGTGTTTCAAGTCTAACGAGATGATTACTGGTACCATAATAGAAGCCACTCTGAAAAGGAGATATTAAATTGTTTGTCTCCGAATACCAAAATAAACCTTGCATTAAACCTTTATTTCATCTTTTTACATACATAGCTCGTCAAAGCGATGGGACTGTAGTTCGTATGATCTGTGCTATCTGTACATGGTTTGGGGACAGGTATTACTGTGGCCTCTTTGCAAGTGTTTGGCACATAAAACCATTGAAAATTTCCAACAGTGCAATTAGTAAGGGTTCCAGTAGGTGTTTCAAATGCTGATAATGTATTTCGCCAGACACAGTGGATGTATCATGGGGTTCCTTTAAAGCATTCATAAGTTCCAAAACTGAAAACAATTGATTATAACTTTATGATTTATCTGATGGGATTTTTAAGTGTCTTCTCTTCTGACATCATACAAAGTCCTCTCATGGAAACTCCATTCTATATTACTTTTCACTCAGAAGCAGTAGTGATAACAAGATTTTCATGATGGCTTCACAAGTGGCAATACTGGACATCAGATCAGCAGCAATCTTGTTTAGGACCAGCATGATATTATAAGGAGTCGATATGAATTTACCTTTATGAGGTGGAAGCCATAAAAAGATTTTCACGATGACTGCTGTGGTGAAGGAGTAGCAATAAATTGATTTTCAAGTTACTGTATATCAGATTGACATCATTCAAAACCTACTAGACCTATAAGAAGTCTTCTGGTGAAAACCCCATGTCACTATGACTTTTCGTTCTGGAGGAGTAGCTATAAGATTTTCAAGATAGCTACTGCTGCAGCCACATTGGTCAGCGGATTGGCACCATTCTTATTTAGGACAAACTAGCCATCATAAGAAGTCTTTTGGTGAAAATCCAAAGTGGATATGACCATCCATTAAGGAAGAGCAGAGCTTGTCATAATGGAAGTTCAAGTGACGCTATTTACATATAGGACCAACTAGACCAGGGGATGAATTTGTTCCCAAAATTTCATGGCAATTCTCCTAATTGTTTAGGAGGAGTGGCAAGATGGATGGATGGATGGATGGATGGACAGACGGATGGATGATTCCTAAAACTTTTCTGGTCTCTGTCCAGTAGAGCTAAAAATATGTCCACATCTTCAACAAATGATGTTGCAGAATCATCCAAGAAGAACTGAGCTCATTATATATATTACTGATTACAGTTTCCAGCAAATGGACAGTTCCACAGATCAACCTAAATTGGTTTGTTTTTTGCACATACAACTGTATGTGCCGTTAGTGTAGTTTTCTTTGCATTACCGGTATTAGATTAACACATCTTTTACATCCTTAGACAAAAATTACGCAAAAGCATGAAAACTCTTTCAGGACACATAACTTTGTCTGGGTCATATTTGGCAATGTAACAAAATAATAAACTGCATATATTGATTTTTATGATTTTTTTTTTCTCAAAACAAAGTTGGAAGATATTTGAGTGCAATTTTTTTTTTAATTTTATACTTTTTGACAGGTACCAGAGTAGTCTTAAAATCTGGAAGTTTAATGCAAATGAAAGAAAAGTGTTATGGGATATTATTAAAACTCTAAATAAAACATTTAATATTGCAGAATTAGTGGAATATTTTATTCTGATACAAGAATTATATATATATATATATATATATATATATACACACACACACACACACACACACACACACATACTTAGTTTAAAAATAAATCTTGAATAATGACATGGTGTGATACAATTTTATTTTACCAGAAATCATACCTAGAATTTCTCTAATTACTGACCAGACAGTGGTAATTGGTTTTTTAAATCTTTACAGTATGAACAGCCAATTATCAGGTAATAGATGATGATGACTAATTCAGGTATTTACCTATCCAAAGATCACATAAATCATTTCATGTCTCATTAAGCAGTATTATACATGTAAGCACATGACATTACTGTGCAATATGCATGGTAACTAGAGGTTCAAGAGTGGCTGTCATGTGCCCCTACTTCCCTATCAGGAAACAGTACTTGCAAGTCATTTTCAGATGACTGGTGACTGTAATAGTGGGTCATTTATAGAATTTTACTATGCAGTATATACTGGTAAGATGCATAACAACTGAAAACAGTTCTTTGAACTCAGGAAAATGTAATGAAACCATACTTCAGTAGAAAGGGCAATTAGTGTCTAAAAGAATGTGTATTGATTCTGGTCTCAGTGAAAACAAGACTGTACTTGTCCAATATAAGTACTAAGAAAAGTACACTATTCACCCATCACATTTTTAACAGTGGGTATTAGTAGGGCATTGGTTTATCCAGCAGTGTCGCTAGGGTTGGTGTCACCCAGTGCGGTAAACTCATGATGTCACCCCTCCAGACTTCCACCATGGACTTCTTCTTCTTAAAATAAATAACTCCAAATTTTGCTCTGACCAGCTCTGAATCTCATTCAAATAAGCACCAGACACTCTGCAGATTGCATGGTGGCACCCTGTGCCTGCTAGTCATGTATTTAACTGATCGGTTATCCGCTTATGAAATCCGACTAGACCGAGCAGTGTGTGCTCTGTAAAATTTGCAATTTTTCATTTTGGTGTCACCCCTCTAAGATGGTGTCACCCGGTGCGGTCCGCACCCCCTGCACCCGCCTAGCGACGCCACCGGGTTTATCGACCAATGGGTCACCTTGACATTGACCAAGGTATTCAATCCTGAACTAAATTTACAATAAAAATATTAGAAAGTCTGAAAGGCATGTGAAAATCTAAATCTTAATCAAATTTTTGACCAGATTTACATAATTCAAAATTCGGGGCCCCGAGTGGCCGAGTGGTCTAAAGCGTTCTCCGTTATGGATCACTGCCATCTCACCTCTGTCTGCGCCGGTTCGAGTCTCAGATTCAGCCAATGTAGGTATGTGAGAAAGCATGCCAGTAGCTTCTCGTGGGTCGGTGGTTCTTTCTGGGGTTTTCCCGGGTTCTCCCTCCACCATTAATACTGGCCGCCATATATAGCCTATCGTGTGCTGAAAAATGGCGTTAAACCCCACAACAACAACAACAACATAATTCAAAATTCAAAGTCTTTAAAGTTTTAATGTCCAATTAGTTTGTATATGGAAATCATTGGAAGTTTCGCTATGATGTCTGCAGTCTGGCAGTTTATGGCAATGTCTAGCACTGGGGCATCATGCTGTAGACATGTAGCATCATGTCCCACCCAGTCACATTATCCTGCTACCAGGCCGACCCGAATAAACACTAACAGCTTAAGTTTAAACGCCTAGCGAGGCAGCTGTTAGTACCATCTGTATAAGTCTTAGGTATGACTCGGCTGGAGTTTGCACCTGCAACCTCTTGTATCCGAGGCGTACACTCTAACCACTAGACCACTGGAGTGTTCTTTAAAAAAAAATTTTATTTTTACAGCAGCAGATTTCACTCTTTTTGTTTTCCTGGCCACAGACCAGTTAATAGCAAGGTCCTGTAAATGAATACACATTTTTTTCAAAATGTGACAGTTGTTGTTGTTGTTGTGGGGTTTAACGCCATTTTTCAGCACACGATAGGCTATACATGGCGGCCAGTATTAATGGTGGAGGAAGAACCCGGAAAACCCCGGAAAGAACCACCGACCCACGAGAAGCTACTGGCAAGCTTTCTCACATGCCCACATTGGCTGAATCTTAGACTCGAACCGCCGCAGACAGAGGTGAGATGGCAGTGATCCGTAACGAAGAGTGCTTTAGACCACTCGGCCACTCGGGGCCCCTGGCAAAATGTGACAGAATTATACTGTAATGGACATTATTATATAGTAATGGACATGACATTACATTATAAAAGAAGTGAAATCTGTGCAGGTCAACTCGAATGAAAATTGAGAACATTTCATGCTGCTGTAAATGTTTATATTTTTGGCACACTTGGAAATGTCATCTGAATGCATAATACTGAACTAATTTTTCTACCATAAATACCACATGAAATTCAAGATTTTACTTTAAAAAATTCATGTAAAACTTATCATTTATGCAAGTGAAACATTTTTTTTTTTACTTATGGTATATTTTCTCCATCTCAGATGATATTTTGTGATTGACTTATTATTTAATTTCATATCAACACATGAAAGGTTATCTTGTGCTATAGAAAATGGAGTCAAGTCAATATGAACTGCAGACAAGAAAGGTATTCTTTTTGAGTAACTGAAAACTATAAAATTTTGTTGTGAGCTAAGGATTGTCAAAACATGAGTTTTTTCTTTCAGGGCATTTTCAATGACTTAAAACAGTTTTCAATTACTATTTTTTTCATACAGAACGTGGGTCACATTCCCATTAAATCGTAAACACAGCTAATTACTAGCTGGTTTTCACCGCCTAGTACATTATCTAGCCATCCATCTACAAAGGGACAACACTTAATGTGATAATTACAGGTGTCACATGTCATTTGATCCACCAACTTTAACCTCTTTATTAATTTATTTATTGTTTTTGGAAAATATGTAAATAACCAAAACTCAGAACTGAAAAAGGGACATTTTATGTTGTTATAATGTATTGTGTTCCTCTGATAAATTCATCAAGGTTTTTGGAAAATTCAATGAGTTTTTACGGGAAGTTAAAACCAAAACTTAAGTTTTTTTTTTTAAATTCAAGGAGTTTTCAATGTAACAATTCAAAGTAAGGCATTTTGTCAGGGCTGAACACACCATGGATCAGCTTTGTAGATGACACTTTTAGTGCTGATGACGTGAGATCCAAATGACCTTGCAGAAGCAGAATCTATAAACTAAATCTTTGGTGTGTTTACAGTTATGTGTGAATCTTATCAACTAAATGACATGAAAATGAAAACAGCTTCATATAAGGTAAAAGAAAATATAAATATCTTTATATTTCTTAGATTAAAGCATCATAGGTCTAGAAAGAGTGTTTGCTACAGTGTCTACATACTATATTTAAACTGTATAATCTCTGGTATGCTTAACTCATGCATAAATGGTGTTTTACAATGCCTTATTACTGCAGTATTTCTGATTATCATTGTCATCATGCATCACATCTGAATGACCTGTATGTAAACAAGCACTCAAGACTTCGCAAAGGCATCAAGTGTAACAGTTCTAACAAATACTCTATTCATTAAAAAAGATCTTAGATTACCTTTAGATGCACACATTTAATGATAGAATCCCATGCATACCATATCCAGATTCAATCTCTATTTCTTTCATTCTATTCATAATACTGTGCTGAGCACATTGTAAACAAATCATCTGCACTACAGTTTAAACAATTCAAGCAGAATTGGTGACAAAACTTGAGCTCTGTGATAAAAGAAATTGTTATATAACTTGTGGGGTGGGGGCTCATTAGGGTAAATTGTTAAACTTGTGAGCTTTGTTCCTGCATGGGGTTTTAGATCAGTTTTATCAAAGCAAGTAAGTGAACCCTGTCTTAATTTCAGATTATAAAGTGTGCTTTCCAGACAAGGGGCACACAATTTACATTTATAATTATTGTATTTGGGTTTTCAACAGGTATGCAATACACAATAAGAATGTCATAAATCATAATTATTTAATGGATTTGCCACAATTCAGGCAAGTAAAATTTCATAATTTATGAATTCATGGTAAAGATTTTGTGACTTTTTTATGTTGGAGGAATATGAACCCATGTTAACTTCCATAAAATCTGCTGGTTTTTTTTGGTGTCATGCACAGATAGCTTTCTCATCATGTGATTATGATATATTTATGATTCTGATAAAAACTTGACATTATTTCTTTGGTGCAAACTGCAACACTATTCATGAGTATGATTCTTGTGAGACTTGCTGACAATAATCAGTTTTAATAAAGAAAATAGAGCACAACGGAGAATGAGATTTGTGGAATACATCACAGAACAGGACATTCCCACTGGCTAAAAAATAAGAAAACAATGGAAAATTGCCAAATATACATCATCTGAATTAGATGAGCCTCTAAAACACGTTTAAAAAAATAAAGACTATATTATACACTGAGATTTTGATCATAATCCCTTTAGAGAATGATGTTGTTGTTGTTGTTGTTGTTTTGGGGCTTAACGCCATTTTTCAGCACACGATAGGCTATACATGGTGGCCAGTATTAATGTTAGAGAATGATGTAAAGATGAAAAAACGAATCAGACAAAAGAAAATACATATCCATTTTTGGCTGAAACTGCTTCATTTCTGGCTAACAAATGAAAAGTATGCATTAGTATGGATTAGCATTTAAATGAAACTCAGCACAATAAATGGCTATTTAATAGCGATTCAAAGTTCTTAAAAGGTAAATATAAAAAAAATGCACAAAAAGTCTTTAGAAGATAAACCCTTGCAGAAAATGTAAACATGAAGTATGGTAATATAAGATAAAAGATAAAAATGACCAATTCTGTAAAATCTACTGTACACTGTATATAAAATTAAAGATATGATAAAAAGTATAAAATCATAATAAAAAAAACTCACAG
This sequence comes from Sinohyriopsis cumingii, assembly GCA_028554795.2. Lineage (NCBI taxonomy): Eukaryota > Metazoa > Mollusca > Bivalvia > Unionida > Unionidae > Sinohyriopsis > Sinohyriopsis cumingii. The sequence goes on along the minus strand of JAPYKE020000066.1, from coordinate 1,182,505 downwards.
GGCTAACATTTTGTTATGTAACCTACATTTGCCAAAATGTCTCAGATTTTCTCTGGTGGTGCATAATGGTGAAGTTTTTGAACAGTATTCAAATTAGAAACTTGTCTCGTTATGTGGATGTCAATACACTCAAAAGAATGTGTACTTCATTCACCCTTCAGAAGGTATGCACAAGTCAGGTATTTCCACCATGTATGCAATTGGCACAATTCTATGAAAAGTCATAACAAAATGTACACAGAAACATACTCTGTTGATAATGTCTGTGGTGGAATCTGTGAAGGCTCTTGATAAATAAACCATATGCAACATTTAAACAAGAGAATGAATCGCATACCAAAACTGTTAGGTGAACTTAATCATTGACAAGTTACCCAAAATAGAAAGTTAAATAAGAATAAAGTGTATTTCACAAACGGACTAACAAAAATGTCGCCTTCTGCACAACAGGCCATGGTAGTTTTTCATAACTTCACTCTGTAAGTTGTGTATTTACGATATTGTTAAAAGATGTACGGTTGTCTTTTGCATGCACCTGCACTCACAAGGAAATTAACCTGTGTGTAAGTGTGATTTGGATTCAAACATCCCCCACCCAAACTTCTGTCTCACTATGTGGACGTCAATTAGACCAGCAAGTTGTTCTCCACCTTTTTTTTTTTTTTTGTTTGACTACCGCCAGTCAAAACAAAAAAAGAAAGGTGGAGAACAACTTGCTGGTCTAGACGTCAATATACTTGAAAAGAATGTGTGCTTGATTCACCCTTCAAAAGGTATGCACGTCAGGTATGTCAGCCTTGTATGCATTTGACACAATACAATGAAAAGTCAAAACCAAAGACATGCAGAAACATACTTTCTTAGTTTTGTCTGCGGTGTAATCCACGAATGCCACTGACTAATAATCCATATGCAACATTTAAAACACATTAATGAATCATACATCAAAACCGTTAGGTGAACATAATCGTTGACAACTTACCCAAAACAGAAAGTTAAATAAGAATAAAATGTACTTCACGAATGGACTAACGAAAGTGTCGTTTTTCGCACAACAGGCCATGTTGGTTTTTCATACAATTCACTTTGAAAGTTACGTATTTCCTATCTTTTTAAGACATCTATGGCTCTCCTTTGCGCACGCCCTGTACTCGTATGGAAATAAACAGCGAAATAAAATAGACGGGCAGTAAAGATTCATTCCTTTTACTAGGTAAGGAGAATCATATTTTGCAACCAGTCTAAAAACGGAACGGAGGCAATGTTAATTTTATGTAGTTAGAATTTTATCCTTTTACTGGGTAAGTCCAACCAGTATTAGTTATAAATCTTCTTTTCGGTCATTACTGACGAAACAGGAAAGGGAATAAAATTATTTTTCATACATGTAATATGTAACTGATAAGGAAAGTACTACACGAGTGATTCGTAATGACTTAATAATAACATCCATTTTAAACCGTTTTCGTTGTTATTTTTTTCCCTGATGTGAAAGAGTGCAAATAAATTTTTAGACATGCGATAAACGTTTGGCTTTTTCATTATATTTGTTTTTTTTAAGTTAACAAACAACAAAATTTATACATATTTTTTAAAAATATTTAATCATTTTCTGATACTGATATTTTGAGATCAATACATCATTTAAGATCATAAATATTTTATATCAAAGAAGAAAATTAGCTAAATAGTTTATTCGAATTTTTGAAAGCTAAAGTTAGAAATTCTGTATTGTTATTTTTTTTAATGACATAAATGAAGTTAACTGATCAATAGAAACACAATATTGATTAAAATGTGCAAATATGTTCATGTTTGTAGAAAGTCTGAAAAACAAAAAGTAATTTCATAGTTGCGTCTAGAACTGAAATGGTAGGTCAGTTCCTTCCTGCTGTGCCCCATGAAATTAGAAGCAAAAGCCACGAATGTCTCACTTGGTACAATTTACGAAATAAAAGTTCTTCAAGTAATATTAGTTTCATTCGACAAACTTTAGTTATGATTGAAGAATGAATGTATTTTAACAACTGACTTTTGTTGAATTTAAAGGAATATATTTTTGGTTCGAGTGAATTAAATTTCCTGAGTATCAATAATTATTTGTAAGTTGACAGGATTGTTCAGGTCTTACTAATATTAGTACCCCTACTTTGTGGACAATGATCAAAATTGGATATAAAATACATTTGAAATGATCACTGGAATTGTGTCTGTTTCCATCATATAAATACTAAATCCCAACTGTACTTACAGGAACATTCTACTGGTTTCGGTCAGTAAAAATCCGGATAATTGTTGTACAGAACTCTTACGGTATAATGAACTGGAAATTCTATACTAACTTCCTTTGACAGATAATTAGAATCTCTTTCTCATATATCCAGTACGAATATGTATGGAGAACCACTCAATCTGGTCATAAAGTAATTGTTATTTTATATATATAAAAAAGACAAAAAAATGAAACCAAATATTTAACATTTATGCACCACAAAGACGTTAACTCCGGTATGTCCTCAGCTTCTAGGATTTAAGATTTCGAATATCCATTTATTTCTTATATGGGATTTCGGCTGGCTAGGCAGCAATTACCTTCTACATATCTGTCTATCAATAAATAAATGCATATTATCAGTGTAAATAGGAATACACAACCATTTTTCTGTAATAGTGGAGAGAGAGAGAGAGAGAGAGAGAGAGAGAGAGAAAGAGAAAGAGAGAGATGTATAGCTATTTATAGATGTCTGACCATGGGAGACAGATATTTCATGCCACCAAAAGTTAAAGTTTACTATAACACCGTTTATAGTTTCGTTTCCTTGCAAACATGAGCCTGGCATTAGTATTGGTGATCTGCAGCTGGTTTTGCTCAGTAACCTCGGAATTCGTGGACCATTATGCCACGTTGGGTGTCAGTAGGGACGCTCAGCATAAAGAAATTCGATCAGCCTATACGAGTCTTGTCAAACTGTACCACCCAGACAAGAGGGGAGAGATTGGGGTCAGTAGGTCTTTATTGATACATTTATGACGTGTTCCTTAGACTTAGTATTCTGTTGTTTATTTGCTTGTTTATTTGTTTGTTTGTATTGTAAGTCTAAACTTCTTTTCTCATTAACTTTGTTGTAGCTGAGACTAACACCATTGTCTGGGCAGGTGCACAGGGGCTCGTATCGTTGCTTACAGTTTACCTGTCGTACATGTACTATTATAATATACACATATACATGTATGACTGATAGTTAAATTGTAAGCAACGACACGAGCCCCTGTAGGCAGGTGAAGATTTTCTTTTACAGATTCGTGATCAGTGGCTTACTAAGAGAAAACGGCGCCCGGGGCGATGATGAAGGCTCAAAGGGGTTTTGGCGCCCCTGGACATCTGGCGCCCATGGTTATGGAGCGCGAAGACCTACCCCCGTCCCCGTTAGGACACTATTGATCGTGATTCATTCTTACTACGTTTCGCTAGTATTCGAAACGAAATCTTGAATCGATTAAGGGCAAGGGGTTATGGGTTAAGGGGAGGGGTAATCAAACCTTTTGGTCAAAGTTACCTTTGTTTGGAATATTGTTCATACTAACTTTCGCCCCCCCCCCCATTTAACACTTAGCTTCAAAAATACATCTCTGAATAGGTAGCCTAATTCAACTATCTAAAGTAAGCTCTACGTGGTCAGAAATATCAACTTTGGTAGCTCTATTGTTTTAAGGGGTGAAACGATTCGTTGATATATCGATGCATCGATACGTTTGCTGTAACGATACATATATCGATACAAGTTATGCGTTGGGGTGGGATGCTTCCAATATTTATTTGAATTACTGTGGAATTCCCACCCTGGCTCGTTTTTGTAGGAAGTGAAATTAGTGATAGAAAGAGGTAAAGCTCAGAGCCCCCAGTCAGCAATACCGACAATTAAATTATTAAGAACACAAAGGTGAAATTCAAAAGAATAACAATTTAATACAAATTAAACGATATTAATTTCTCAACCAATCTTCCTCTCGACCATGTAACAACCTATTTCATCACGTGATTATAGTGTGATTATAGTGTGAGATGGCTTTCCCCTGTACTTGGTTTCTATTCATCTGTGTTTACTCCGCCAGTTCCTTTCCTCCTTCCGGCGTTCTCCGTACCCCGATTCTTCATATCCTCTTCCCCAATTGTCTCCTTTTCTCCTCCTCCTTCTCCCTATCTTTTTCCAGCAACTCGGCTTGTTCTCGGCCTACTGCCTTGTTCTATCCTGTCTCTCTGAGACTTGGGACTTGACTACCCGGTAGTTCTGTCCCCAAAAGCTTCCTGCGAAAAACACAAGGACGTTAGCATTTGTGTTAGCCATCTCGCCTCACACTACATCAACAATCAATCATCAGATAAGGGCTATCTACATCTTCGGTCACGCATTCGTGCACATCGAAAACCACACACGTTCTTATAGAAAACAACGTTGCAATAAAGAGCGGTAACCTACTTAACATACAGACATCACTAAATTGCGTCACATCAATATATATATATATATATATATATATATATATATATATATATATATATATATATATATATATATATATTCTTAATCTCATTATTCTCAACAATATCACAACAATCCGACGCATGTCTGTACATTACACTCCCACAAGTGTACACAAATATTCAAATATCCATATTATTTAAATTTACACACTGCAACCATTTCCAAAGTTACAATTTAATTCAACAATTGCAAAATCTAGAATATCACAAATAAATACACTAGTTTGCCACGAAGTAACTAAATAGCGAATTACAATATTAATTCTGACGAGCGAGCAACCTACATAATCATAGCTCATTTCTCAAGTACGCATGTAAATTAAACAATGCAAACGTAATTCTACGTACTAACGATTCTAGTAAGTAAATATACATACTACACATAATTACAATTACAGTGCCGTAACATTCTGCAACAATCGAGCAAATAACTCACTGACCTTTACGAAGCTTTCTGTCCTCGAATGTACCAAGGTTTTTCCCGCCAAATCACGAGTGGCTCCCGGAGTGAGTATATTTCTGCTCGACCAGTACGATGGCTTACAATCACTAATTCGTTCCCAGCCCAAATGACTGTTAAATTCTGGTTCGAATTGATGGCCCCACCCTTTCTCAGTTCTGATTGGATATCAGTTCTACCCCAGTCAGTTCAGTTAACAGACGAGCCTCAGGCTATCTGTCAACGCGGGGAGATTTACAACAGCATCGAGGGTCCTATGTTCAAGAACAAAGCTTCTAACGTCTACATGTTAGTTTTGACACCTAACGAAGAGAACTCTTGTACAAACACGAATCGCCACGACAGTGCAGGGTCGGCATACTCATGGCGCTAACCCATTCCTTTGTTCCTGACTTACGTAATCGCGGGCAGGCAAACGTGACAATTAGTTTGCCATGTTATTCTTTAAATATAACACCGCTCCGGTGGCCTAGTGGTTAGAGCGTCCGCCTCAGATGCGGGAGGTCGTGAGTTCGATCCCTAGCCGAGTCATACCAAAGACTTACAAAAATGGTACTAACAGGTGCCTCGTTAGGCGCTCAACATTGAGAGGCTAGTGTTGGGACTGATCGGCCTGGTGTCAGGATAATGTGATTGGGTGGGACATCATGCTTCATGTCTGCGGCATGATGCCCCAGTGCTTGACATCACTATAAAGTGCCACACTGCAGACATCGTAGCGATATGACTGAAAAATTGCCATTGCTAAAGCTATGTTAAAAATCCAAAGCACACACACACACACTTTAAATATAGCATTCATCTGAAACAGCATTTGCAGTCCTATGCACTCATTTTTATTAGTAAAAAGACTACTGAGAATTGTCGCTCGTCGTCTGCAAATTAACTCAGTGACATGTTTGGTAATGTGACACACACACACACACACACACACCATTCCGTTCTATAAAAAAAATAATTATCTTAACCCAGCAGCGTGTTCCAGATTTTTAATGAAAGACTTTACTCCTCATTTAAGAACCAATTTTATGTGAAGTTTCTACGTTGAATTTAATTTTGTCTACTTGGGTAGATTTGAAAGCTACACTACCGGTGTGTCACACGGTGAAATATGTTACATACAAATCTCATTGGTGGTACTTAAGTGTCCAACTACCAATCAGGAATTATTGTAGCTTATTCCCTGCGTGACAAACAGGAATTATAGTAAAGTAACAAATATTACGCAAACGTCATTGGTATATAGTACTTAAACAAAGATGCTGTCTGAGTGTGCGATTGAGCGAATCATGCAAAATTTGTACAAATTCGCACACTTGGAGAACAATGATGCACGAGAACTCCTTCAACTCAGTTGAAAGTCCCTCATACAAAAATGTGCTCAACGAAGTATACAGTTTTTATTTAACCGTTCTTGTCGTGACATCCGTTTTTCGGGTAGGATACTGTTTACACGTCTGGGTTCTTCAAGCATGACATGAATGGTTGTTAAATTAAATTTGATTGGCACATTGTGCCCTAGAATGCGCATTATGGCATAGTTTGAACCATCCATCAAGGATGCTTTACAAATGCATGTTTAAAATACGGGCTACCTAGTAAACCCAAAATGTCCGATTCCCAGCGTGGTTCATTATGTTTTCATTCGGCAGTGATGATGACAACACTTTTTAAAGTTAAGAAGTATATTGGATTATTTTATCTGGGAATTGCTAATGGAGATACCAGTGAGTGATTTTGAGCCCGAAAATGGTGTTAAATATGAGTTAGCTGTACATGTTCAATAGAAAAAATAGACGGCATGATGGCCAATCTCCCTTTCAGTGGTATTTGGAAATTAAATATAGAAAAGGCAGAATACTGAGCATATTTAAAATACAGACAATTTAAAAGTCTAATGCAATTTTCATTTTTTATCAATCAATTTAACCCTGCGGATCATACGCCTCAAAACCATATATCCATATCAGGGTTAAGGTAAACTGAATAAATAAGGATGAAAAAATGAAATTATAAAGTAAAGATATTTATTTGAATACCTCTGTCTGCACAAGCAGACTATGGCACTGATGGACTAAAAACCCTAATACAGCATTATGGAACAGATAAGAAATCCGGCATGGTACTCTGTAAATTACTGATTCAAGAAAACAAGTTTATGTTGGTGAAAAATCCTATTTTGGAGCAGATGTATCCAAAAGATAATATCTGTGAGCTCTGGAAAATTGTACATAACAGCCACAAAGATCAGTTCCCCAACATCTTCAAGGTGACATAGCTAGCTATGTATATGCCCCTTCCGAAAGAAGCACGTCCTTCTTTTCTACTCTCCCTTTTTGGTGACAGAGCGTGAAGTCCCCCTCAAGATAAAACCCAGCCTCTCCTTAAATTGTACATGGGAAACAAAGTTAGAATTTCTCTTTTTATTTAACCAGCGATTGATGTTGCTGATGGAAAAAGTGAAACAAACTTAGCATAGAATCAGCAAGGGGGCAGATTTTAACCGCTTCAGCTTATCACCTTGTGTAAAATATTTAAAAAATATAGAATAGGTCTGGGTGTTATTGTCAACAGTTTTCTTCTTCACTAACAAATACAAGTACCTGTGTCAGCAGCAGCCTTTTGCATCTGAAGGAAGCGCAGTGTGCATATATTTTGGTGGTATTCATCCTCATTCCCATGCCCAGATTTGTTTTAGATGAGATATTCTGTTTAGGAGGAAATTGCTTTATTCATTCTGTTTTGAAGATAACATCATAACGTCTTTGAAGTTTAAGTGAGACATGAAATTGGTAATAAGATGTTTTCAAAGCATTCTTGGCTTTAAACATTGAATAAAACTCACTAACCAACCAACAGGTAGTCTAAAAGTTTTTTTTTTTAAAAACATTCTTGTCAGCGATGGGGATTGCATATGATAACTATATATATCTGTCTATAATTTGCATACTGAAAATACAACCAGTATGTCAACATATATAAAGGGGCACCACCTACCTTCCAAAGATGGAAAGTCTATCAAGATCATATGTGTATCGATATGTATCGTATCGCAGGCTATGTGTCGTGAATCGTATCGTTTCACCCCTAGTTGTTTTTGCCATTCATCCAAGCTTCCCACGATATTTTCATTGTTTCTTTATTTCATGGAGAGAAAATAAGTATTTAATGTATGTATGGGTACTTACATCCGAGTTATAAATCCTCTTTTTGTTATTTCAGACCTTGCCCATACTTTCCGTTTCTTAAATAAAGACCTCCATTCGTGACCCATTTTTGTTTGTTGTTTGTATTGTTTCTTTTTTATGTCTGCCTTTAACAAAGACGCAGTGAGAGTCGAAAGTACTGAGGCAAGTTAACGGTTAGGCACCTTTCATTCTATGGAGTGTTGGCTGATTCGGACCATGACTGATTCTGCCCAAATTATGGGATGACTCGGCCCATATTACAGGCTGATTCAGCCTAAATGCCAGGCTGATTCGGACCTTGTGAAATATTAAAAGACAAAATATGGACACACCTTCCTGATTCATTTTAGAAGTTATTACTGTTTTCGCATGTGTACCAAGATAATGTATAAGGTTGGTTTTCAGCCTTTACATTTGCATCAGTGTTATTACCAAAAAATTGCCGAAATCAGTACAAAATAGATACGAGCAATCACATTTAGATTTCTGAATCAAAATAACTTTCCATTGTTTCAATAAAGAAAATATAAAGTTAACCTTTCATAAATCAGTTCAGTATCAATGCTGCCAAACGGTAATGCATATAAATTGACCTGATGTATGTATTGATTTCCCATGCAAATAGTGCTTCTTCTTGTTTATCACAACGATTGTACAAAGACTTATTGATGCGTAAAACGACAGTATAAAGTACTTCGCCGTTATCATTAAAGTTTTCTCAAATGTTATCTTGTATTATTGTCTTTTGAGTAAAATCTCGAACCAGTCAACCAGCTTATTTTAATTTTAAACTTTGAAACATTTGAGAATATTTAAATTAGAGCACACATTAAATTCATTATATATATATATATATATATATATATATATATATATATATATATATATATATATATATATATATATATATATATATATTCAAGTCAGCATTATATTATGTATGCAGATATGGTATTCAGCTCAGTAAATTGGCAAATGACCTTAAAAAAGTGCTTTAATTAAAGCGGTGTGGTCAAACGGATTTTGCCAATTCATGGTCAGATGATCCCACTATTAGTGTTTTCATTTAAATTAATTAAAGGCGCAATGACCGAACAAGGTAATAAGAAAAACGGTGATAGTTTAAGTTAAGACTGTATCCGAGGGTAAACTCAAGAGTCTATATGTGTTATTAAGTACTAATATATTATATTGTAAAATGCGGGATAAAGATTAATTCTAAATAAATCTAACAGAAGCATTAACATACTCAGACTAATATGTATAGCAAAAGGAATGACTGCATGATGCCTGATTTTAAGATTTTTGTCAGTGTTAGTAATTGTATTGTTTCTCAAAATTTGCACTTTAGTGAAAGAGCTTCGTTGAAAATATTTCACCACAAAATGTGTCGATGTAAGTTCGACAGTCTTGTCTTATTTCACTTTATGATGCATAACAGCTTCATCATTCCGCGTACAATCGGGGTTTTGTTTCGTTATGTCTATATTTGAGCTGCTCAACGTACCTGGGAAGTAATGCGAAATATTATATTTTAAACAAATGGAAATGATGTCTCATTTAATTCCAGGCTAGACTTAATAATAAATCACATGGTTCGAATCAGCCCGGTGTGCGTCTCTCTCTCTCTCTCTCTCTCTCTCTCTCTCTCTACATAAGCTTCTTTTACTCCGTGGTTTGGGTGACAGCAGATCCGATGCATATAGTGGTGAGTCAGTTGGTTTGCAGTACCGGTCAGTTTCTATGTTCCCTTTTAGGAACGTTCAATCTAATTAAAATTATATATATATATATATATATATATATATATATATATATATATATATATATATATATATATATATATATATATATATATATATTCTCCTGCGTTAAGATCATTCAGCGACCGCTTAGGGGTCATGATCTGGTGACGTATGTTATTATCATTATTGCTAATTGTAACAGCTAATCAGATTAAGTCTTATATCTTCGTGTTTGGGAGTTTGAGCAGTATATCTTAAGAGCATCAGTTTGATTTAATTTCAGATTTCTGAAAGCTGCGAGCCATTAGCTAACTCAAAGGTCACCAGGTCATGGTCAAGAATACAATAGAAGTTTAATCATAGGACAGAAGTCATTGCTGAATTCCAAGAATGTGCTGAAATTATCCCCTGGTTAGATACGTTTTGATTTGAAATCAGTAAATCTGCTTAAACTTGGATGAATATAGAGTGCCTAATTGTGAGCTTGAGCCTACTCATGAAACCACTGACATACGACTGTGCTTTTTTAGTGTTCATTGCAGTTCCATTGATTTGTAAAAAGTGTTGGATTTTGAAGACGAAATTGTTCAGCCTGAAAACAGATTTAAAGCTTGACAAGATATTCATTATAAGGGGAAGGATCAGGCAGACTGCTTCAATCTTCCTTGCAGGTTTTGATTCCCTCCACTTGTGTGATGTTGGTGTATAACCGTATAAGGAACATCTATCCTTTGTTATTACGAATGTATCTGGTTGGCTAGTTTTCGGTATTTTATCAGGTTAGTGAGCGGTAACTTGAATGAGGTATAAAAACAGTGTTTGCACCAAATAGCGATGGTAATAGTCAAAGGCTTAATATCCCTCCACATATGTTCGTTTCCTGCCCCCCCCCTTTCCTGATCGCTCTGGTGACCCAGTGTTTAGAGCGTTCGTCTCGGATGCAGGAGGTCGCGGGTTCGAACCCAGACCGAGTCATGCCAAAGACGTATACAAATGGCACTAGCAGCTGGCTCGCTTGGCACTGAGCATTAATATATTAGTGTTACGAATGGTCGGCCTGGTATCAGGATAATGTGACTGGATGGGGCATGATGCTGCATGTCCGTCATTATGCCCCAGTGCTAGACATAACTATAAATTGTCACTACAGACATCGTAGCGATACGATTGAAAAATTGTTAAAGATACGTTAAAAATACAAAACACACACACACACACACACACACACACACACACACACGTGTTCCCATCTGTGAGCGCTTTAGGGATCAGTCAAGTTAAACTAGAGTGGTTTAGGATCAACCGGCTGGAGGTATATCATTGTTTTGTCATTAATGTGTCCTAAGTTGTCATTACTAAGTTTCTAATAAAAAAAAAAAAACAACACACACAAACATGTCAGAACATTGTCCGTTTACCTCAGCAGTGTAGTCAGTTGTATTGTCGACAACAATGAAATCTCTGTTGTCTGCTGTCTTTATGATAATGTGTTCCATACTGTGTCACCGCTTATTAGAATGCATTTAAGACCGTGACTTCACCAGGCCCTGGAGCAAAATCTCTTTTTACCCAGCTGAATCAATGGGGCTTTTAGTTGCTAGAAGTGGGCTGTACAACATGTTAAGTCCACTTTTCACTGTGTCTCCAGTTTCCATTCAGAACTTTCAAAGTCTTCTCTTAGTTCAAGTACATTGTACGATTGGGACCGGGGACGAAAATTAAAACCCTTGGAGAGAAGACAAATCAGAGTTAGACGGCTGAACGAAGGATAAGTTCTGGTGTGCAGAGAGATGTTCTCGACAAACGTTCAGTTATTTTTTTCTACTGTAATTTACACGCCAAAATCTTTGTTAGATCTCTCAGTACCTCGCCAGCTCTTGATAATGTGTACTTTTATTTTCCCACAAGTTTATTTTTTTTAAAAGCTTTGTTAGACATTCGGGTGTTTATGCAGCTGAGCTTTTTCACTAGCCTATGCACTGCTATTCCCATCTACATTTTTGTCAAAGGCAAGCAAGAGATAGACTAGACAAACGATTAACACAAAAGAAAGCGTTGGATTTAAAAAGGTTTACATGACAATGCGTAATGGAAGCATTGTTTGAAAATATTAGAAATCCCCTCTAATTGTTTTTAACTGCGATAAAATTACCAAAGTTTACATGACTTCTTAATGGTTGAAAATGTTCTAGGTTGTGCCAAAATTGGTTTCAGGTAAGATGATAGTCAGCGGAGTTAAAACCAATTAGGCCTATCATCGGACATTTTCGTCCGATGAATAATCTTACTATATTAAAATCAATTAATTTTTGTCATTGTCAGTCTAAAGATGAGTCAAAACAGTTCATAACCATACAGGAGGCGTACGAAGTGCTGAGCGATCCTGTCACAAGAGAAACATACAATAAACAGTATCCAGATGCCGGCAAACCTTGGTGGAGTTCATTACGCGGCGAATGGGATAAACTGGCCATTTCACACAGACGGAAGGATCTACAAAACAGTATAATCCAAGCGCTCCATAATGCATTTTTCAACTACCAAATCTTAACTTGTAAGTGCAAATTTTATAGGGTCTTTTCACTATAGAAATGTAAGATGGCTATACTAGTCACGGCGACTGTCAGTAACGTCCATGATGTAAGCATTCAGACAATAGCAATGTATTGTAAGCGCAATGAACAATTTATCAACATTTGAAGGCGAGGGCTTGCAATACGAGTATGCTTTGACGGATAGGGAATACAAATGAAGAGAGCTTGATCCTTGAAGCCACATTACACGCACATGTGGCGGATTCCTTAGAAAACAAAGTTGGCTATTGATATTATGGTCTACAAAACTTATATCGCACCTTGAATGGAATTTAAGGAAGATATTGTTCATCCTTTGTTTAACTGTTTCAGTGGCTTTGAGAAACCCCGTATCTGGGATTATTTTTGAAAAGCTTTAAATTTTAACTTCAAATATGTTAGCAGATGGCTTCATTTTTTATATCTGCACGCCAAAAGTATAGTTTATAATAGTGAATGAAAAAAAATGTATTCTTCTCAGCTAAACATTGTTCCAGTTCCAGTTGATTCACAAAGGTAGTTTGTAGAAGAATCGAATATTTTTCATTTATATTTCATTAAGAAAAAAACTAATGTAAGTAAATAGGGACGCATGCACCATAGTGTACTTGCCCAGATTACATCACACAAGAGCTTTAGCAAATGCTCTATAATATAAAAGAGGTGTGAGAATTTTTCTGTTCATAGACATATACAAGTCCCCGATTAAACAAAGTTATCTTCCCAGTTATTACTTCACAAATAGATGCAGAAACTTCTGATTAGGCCAGATAAACACATCATTGTCCGAGTCAGTAGTTTCTAACCCTTTTCTACAACAGCAGTAGTGAGTGGGGATACACTAGGGTTCTTCCTCCACCATTAATACTGGCCGCCATGTATAGCCTATTGTGTCCTGAAAAATGGCATTAAACTCCACAACAACAACAACAACAACAATTTCCTTTATGATAGCTATTTATAGCATCATTACAATTATGCAAATTTATCAACACCACCAACATAATTTCAGATGTAGGTAATGCTTTATATACAAATCTCTGGCTTATGTTAGCATATCTCTGTCACTTTTGTGTTTGGCCTTCTACCATCATTGTCCCTAGACAGGCCCTATACAATTTTCCCGTTGTCCCTAGGCAGGCCCATCTATGTTCTAGACCCCCTTGTCCCTAGATAGTCCCATGTGCAATTCCCCTTGTCCCTAAACAGTCCCAATCCATTGTTGCTACACATTCCTGTGTTCAGTTCCTCTTGTCCTTAGTGTATCACATCCATATCAAATTCCTGTTTGTCCCCAGGGTACAAACACCCAAATTTAACATAGGAGTCCCATTGTCTCTAGGATATTCCCACTCACTAAAAACAACCATAAGCAATATTTTCTCTGAGCCTCATGAACCTGTTTTCACATTTTGATAATTTTTGCCACCTCAAAAACAATCCTGCCAACCCTCAGTGAAAAAGGTTTGGGAGCATTGGCCTAAATAAATTTTTTTGATAGGATTTCATTTGATATAAATCAGAGCAAGAATTTTAAAAAGTTAATAAGGTATTTGAAGCAAGAATTTTAAAAAATTCCAGCTCCCCTCCCCTCCATCTGCCCTTGAAAATGTTAACTTCTTCAAGACTTTACAGTATGTAAACATGATCGTTCTGGTGTGCCCCTAAATGATATATACTCACACATATAATTTCATCCAAGCATTTAAAGTGTTCTATGAACAAACATTCCTTTCTCTGTATTATTTAACTTATGTAAAAGTTGATAATGAAATATATCTGAGAGAGAATTTTTCTAAGACTAGTTTACATTTATAGTCAAATATTATTTAGAATTGGAATTGTGTTTAGATAATATTTTGTGAAAAATTTGAAAGTAATCCACCTTGGTGAAAAGTGCCGCAGAAATTTGTGGTGTGCTTTCTTAATTTTGAGCTTTGGGGATATGTTTAAACAACAAACAAAAACTGCCAAATACTGTCAGATTATATTTCATCTTTTATTGGAACATGTACCATATATTTTCATATGTACCATATATTTTCATATGTACCATATATTTTCGCTTGCAAGTCAAGCTCAATTGCTAACTGCATAGACCTAACTCTGTTGTAGTATAATATGCTGGCAGATCTAGGTCTGTTCAGTTTATTAAGAGCAATCAGTAGAAAAAACAAGATGAATACTGGTCTACTGTCAGGGTCTGTCTCATTTACAGTTATTCTCGACTTATGAATTATTATATACAGTACAAGTGCAGTGTGGCACATTGTCTAAGGCCCAGTAATTCAAGTAAATCTCTTAGCAATTACATATTTTGTCTGTTCTTAATTTCAGTCCACTTCATCAGAAATATTGCAATTGAGGTTCCTGTTTTCATGTCCAAGCTACACAGTGCGACTGACAACTGGATACACACAAAGTCTGTCGGATGGACAGGATACAGTAGTGAGATATATTCTAGTTTATATCGCAAGAAAAATTGGTGGATTCCAGAGTACAGTTCTTTTAAAGGATCATTCCGAGATTTCTTTATGGTGCTGGGTAAGATATACATTCTTAAAAGGTTAGCTTGCTCATAATTTGTTAGTTAATAATTGATTTTTAATTATAAGATATTTAATTTAGGACATGATTTCATTAATATCTGACATTTTGGGTAATGCTGAGTTAATGTTTTTGTATTGGAGCTTTATTGTATATTTGGTATTGTGGGCCTTTTACAATTTCAAAAGCATGTTTTGCCACAAGAACGTCATCAAATACATGCTTGAATTCTAAGTTATGTCAATAATTTCTAGATTACATGGATTCTAAGTTATACCTACAATATTTAAATTGCTTCTGACATCATATCTCATACTAGTCAGTTTATATATCATCCTAGTCAGTTTATATCTCATACTAGTCAGTACTTGACACTTTTCCTTTTCTTACTGTCAGCAACCTTCATTTATGTTATATTTAAAATAATAAAATCATCCTTCCCAAAATATGCATTTGTCATTTCATAAAATATAATTTAGATTAATCTGCTTGTTGCCTTTTCATATTAGCAATGGTTGCAATGTATGCATTACATATATCAACATACTACTCCTACCATTGTTTCCACCTACCCCCCTCCCTAGCAGTTTGTACCCATCCTTCAGAGTTAACAATGAAAATCATCAAGGATATGTTTGATTTGGATTTTTAACATAGCTTTAAAAAAATCAGTCATATCACTATGATGTCTGCAGTGTGACAGTTTATAATGATGTCTACACTGGAGCATTATTTCACAAACATGTAGCATCATGTCCCACCCAGTCATATTATCCTGACACCAACCCGATCAGTCCTAGCAGTAACCTCTTCATACTGAGCACCAAGTGAGGCAGCTGCTTGTACCATTTTTATACTTCTTTGGTATGACTCTGCTGAGGTTCAAACCCAGGACCTGCCGCATCTGAGGCGGTTGCTCTAACCACGAAGCCACCAGAGCGGTCCATCTTGGATATAAATAATGTACAAAACTTACTCATTTCATTTATTGATTTATAATATCTCACTTGATTGCTACCAATCAGTCCCAAATATTGTCACCTTCTCCATGTTTCAAACCTAATGGAACTTCACTACTTACATGGTGTTCATATTTGCATGGCTAGTCTGTGTTTTTCATGTAATGGGAGTGATGTAGTTCATAGTGTTCTCTAGACTCTGGATATTTCCATTGATATCTGTAATATCGAGATGTAATTGCATATTTTTGCTCCAATTTTTTAATTTTTTGGGACAGGGCTCTGAGTGGCCGAGTGGTCTGAAGTGCTCACCGTTACAGATCACTGCCGTTTCACCTCTGTCTGCGTGGGTTCGAGTCTACTGCTTTGACAATGTGGGTATGTGAGAAAGCTTGCCAGTAGCTTCTTGTGGGTCATTGGTTTTTTCAGAGTTTTTCCTCCACCAGTGATGCTGGCTGCCATGTATAGCCTATCTTCTGCTGAAAAATGGCATTAAACAATAATAAATGTTTTGGGAAATATTAGAATTAGACATGACATACATTGGATGCAGATGACAATGTGTTTACCTTCTATGTATGTGTAGCCCTTCACTGAAAATGGAATCTTCCAAAACGTGGAAAATGTCATCGAGCAGGTTCCTCAATTACATTGAAACTTTTGTTTGATTTGAAATGCGAAGAAGTTGGAAATGTTATGGACTGCATGGTGACAGTTTAGTTAGAAATTATAAATCATTGAATCGCATGAGTAAGTTTTGTGCATTTTTTAAAATATCTTTGAAGCTTTTATTTTTAAAATTGTATGAGAGATGTACAGACTGCAGTGGGGTTAAATGGAAATTATAGAACATCTGTCTGTTCTCTTCTGTTCCATTTGGTTTGTGTATTTCTCCCATTCTTGCTAACCAGATAACCATCTCACTATCTCTTAAGCTAAATATCTACCATATATACTCGCTTATAAGTTGATTAAAAGGGCAAACAACAAAGATCCTGATCTGCCATAGCATAATGTGCCTGCAGATCAGGGTCTATGTTGTTTGTTCTACTTATTACTCCTAACAAACTGCACTGTCATCTGCTGGTACATTTTGGAATGACAGATCTTGGTAGACTGTGCAGTTTGTAATTGGACTCATAATCAGATATATACAGTATATCTATATAAACCTTAATATATTGATGTATAATGTTTAAACTACTTTTCAGGCCTATCCACAGTTTGTTTGATCGCAAAATACCTGAGCAGGTAAGAGTTTTGTTGAATATGCATTTTATATGTTATTTAACATGAATTATGTGACCTACATGCCATTTGGTATGTAGTGTATTCATGAATATATCTCTGTGTAATGTGACCTACATGCCATTTGGTATGTAGTGTATTCATGAATACATCTCTGTGTAATGTGACCTACATGCCATTTGGTATGTAGTGTATTCATGAATACATCTCTGTGTAATGTGACCTACATGCCATTTGGTATGTAGTGTATTCATGAATACATCTCTGTGTAATGTGACCTACATGCCATTTGGTATGTAGTGTATTCATGAATACATCTCTGTGTAATGTGACCTACATGCCATTTGGTATGTAGTGTATTCATGAATACATCTCTGTGTAATGTGACAAGATGCCATTTGGTATGTAGTGTATTCATGAACACATCTCTGTGTAATGTGACAAGATTCCATTTTGTTAAATGATATTTCCTCTATTGTATAGTTTCTCACCATGAAAGCCATATATGATGGACGCCATATGCAAACAAAAAAATAGTTTTCTTCAGAGTAGTAAAGAGTTTATGCTGTGATTTTAAAAACCCTCTTGCAATTCAAGCGTTTCAACTGTATTTTTGTACTTATATGTATTTTAATGGTACATTCTTTAATTGTTTTAATGAAGAACTAATTTTTTAAGATAATTTTGACTTAAAAGTACATGGATTTTTTTCAGTATAAAGCCACAGGATTTAGCTCAGAGTTTTGCACTTTAACTTCTCCATTCACTATCAGCATGAACATTTTACAAACATCGTGCATAATAAAGCAGTATAATGTAAGTATCATTATTGAATGATTCAAGTGATGATGTACAATATGAAAATATATCAGCAGGGATAGAAAAGTATTGTTATTGTTACATGGAGGTGAACAAACCAAAGTGACAAGAAAAATAACACAAGTAATTTGTTTATGTATTTAATTCCATTGCTGTTAATTTAATTCTAAAATGTAAGAGCTCTTGAGAAAGTTTTGTACATTTGCTTAAACATTAAACAAAGATTTCTTGTGATATTTGTACAGAGGGTTCATACACTGATTCATAATGTATCTCACAGAAGACTAGATATTTTCTACTGATAAAATAATTTCACATTATAGAAAATCACTTCTACAGGGATGGTCCTGGCTTTTAAAAAGCTGTCGCCAAAAAAATTGCCAACCTCAATATTTGGTCGCCAATTTTCAAAAAGTGTCACCAGATCAAGTAGTGTACATTTTTTCAAGTGTTAATTTAGTCTATTAATGTAACAGGCAATGAAAATTACAAAAGATGTGTAGTTAATACTCTAATTACAACAAGCATTAACAAAATGTTACACAGTGTTACATGAAGATCCGTTGCGATTTTAGGGCTGCCCACTTGTTGAATGCAGTTTCAAAGTCTAATTTTTCACACCTGTACATGCTGATTCTCATTAAATTCTCGAGAGATGAGATGCAGAGTTTATTTCTGATGTCAGTTTTTATGAGGTTCATCTTACTGAATCCATGTTCACAGTCCACAGTGCTGACAGGTGACACCAGTAGTCTCTCAGCAGCCCCCCTCCCCTTATGGCTAGCTTCACAAAGCTTGTAGTGAATTGCTTCCTAATTCCCAAGAATGATCACTGAATGCTGTATAAATTTTCTCGACAAGCAAAATATGATCTCCATTCCCACGAATGAAACTTACACGAGTCAACACCTGGCAATATTAGACTGTATATATAAGCATAAATTCACACCCAGTTTAGGGATTCTTTCACTCCTGTATTTTGAGAAATAAATAATTGTTATTAATTATGCAAAACTGTTTTTTTGTGCTATTTCTTGTTGCAGAGTTTAAGTCTCTGCAGCCGTAACATGGATTGATGGCAAAAGGAAAAGATCAATGAGTAAAATGCTGCACTGGCGACAGATATAATTGTGACTGAGATTTTTTTCCATTTGCTTTGTATTTATACGCAGTAGTCGTTACTTCAAAGGTTATCAGTTTTCTATGAAGGTTCAGCAAAACTATTATATTGGTATATTTAAAAAAAACAAAAACAACAGAAGGATTAACCATTCAATTAATTGTATCTGTTCTATTCGCGGCTTCAGAAGTCGGTCAGTTGTAGGTATAGTTCGGTAGCATGACTGACAGTATCACAGCATACAGTACTCAGCCCAGATGTCAGCATAGCAGATTATGATGTAACAATACACTGTAAAGATGGGGTTGTTAATACGAACAAAGGATCGTTTGTGTAACAGATTGATTTCAATGCATTGCTTAGTCAAGTTTGTGGCTTCCTTTCGTTCTCCCTTTTAATGTATCCAGTCCAAATCCATGATTGTATGTACAAATTAAATAACCAAAAAGTCTGTCGCCAAAAAAATCACCAGATGGGATATTTTCGTCGCCAATAAGGAAAAAAAATCGCAATTTGCGACATTGGTGAAGCCCAGGACGATCCCTGCTTCTATCTGTGTTGTAGCATACAGATACCAGAATTATTTGATAATTGGATCTAAGATTGTTTAAGAAATTTTGTATTTGTTAAAGCATTTTTAATGTGTTTGTATCTCATTTTCATTCTTAGTCCACCAGATAGATTGTCTGTATGTAATATTCACATTCTTTTTGATATTATTTTCAAAACCAGAAAAGTTCAAACTTTGGAAAGATGATGAAATCATTCTTGAAGGTACCTTTCTTTCTGTAACACAGATTGTAGTAATTATAAATGATCCCCCTGGTGCTGGTATCTCAAGACAATTTGTTCCCATTCCTAGTTTGCTGGTGAATTTACTTCATTTTCCATATTTAGCCTAATGATGTACTGTGTAATTGTGGAATTTGAAAATGTATAAAATAAATTTGGCCTTCTTTCCTGACCTTATGTTTTGTTTAGAGCAATTTTGTCATATGATGTTGCATCTGTTGCTTTGGACAGCTATTGCCAAATCAACATGTATGACCCTATATCAAGAACCCGACCTATTGACTATTATGAAACATAGGTTAGGGTCATTCATGGAATAATGATACTTGTTTATTTCTTATAATTCATCAGACACCTGTAGATACATGCAGTGTACTTGACATAGGTATGTATACTAGAACTGTGTGATGCCCCAAATGTCACAATACAATATGTATTACAGTATAGATGTTTGAGTATGATACATATCATGGTACAAAATTCCTGATATTCTATGTATCCAGACACAGAAATCTTGATAAAATATTTATCATGGTAAAAGGTCCTGATATAATGTGTTATGGCATAAAAGTCTGGTAAGATATGTACATTAGTTCAGACATATATATCATGGTACAGAAGCACGATAGGTGCATTAGTCCAGATATGATATTATCATGGTACAGAAGCACGATAGGTGCATTAGTCCAGATATGATATTATCATGGTACAGAAGTCCCAATATGAGACATGGTAGACACCAGTTGGTTAAAGTTTGCTATAAATATCTAACAAGTTTGATTTTTTTTCATGATAACGTTTTTGAACACACTTGCTTCAGCTTTTTGAATAAAGTTTGTATTTAAAACCTCCATAAGAAACAAAATATAGAACTAAAATTAGCTGATACAGAAATTAAAATGCAGGGGATGCAAATGCAAATCCAAAGTAATTTTGTAAATTTACATTAAAGCATTTTTAGTTCTCGCTAGTCTGTTGTTCATATGAGAATATGTGAATGGTGATATTTAATTACCTTAAAATGTTGATATTCTTAATTCATACACTGTTTTATTAATGCTTTGATGTGTGTACCCTATCCTATCCCCACTCTTACTACATGTACCTACCATGCATGAAAAAAGCTTTCTTGTCTACACCTACTATTTACTATGTATCCTGCAAGATGGGGTTTCTCAGTTGCTTACATATACCTAAAAAAGAGTGCTTCATTAATGGGGTCTTTAATTTTACTGGGGATACTGATATTTGTAGAGCTTCATTTTTGTTTTTGTTACATCGTACTAGTTGGATGAATGAACTTGAGGATGTATTTACCTGACAATTTTTATAGTTGAACACATTTGAGATGGCCAGGTATATATACTTTTTTTCTATCAGTTTTCACCAGTATAAATCAAGGCAAGTAAAGTTGCCCAGTACATTTCACTTTCAAGCATTTTATTCAAACTTTGATGTCAAGATATTTTCAAGTTGTTACATGTTTTATATATCTGCCATAAGGCAGAACATATTACTGGTATGTTATTATACTGTATCAATTTTATATCTGCACAATAACAGTTGTACTGTTAACAAACTTTGTGGATTACTTGCATTTGGGGTCAAAAGATCAAAGGGACAGGACACTGTGGCTTATAAAAATGGTTTTCACAAAATAACATTATCATTACATCGCTGGCCTGAATCAAAACTTTGTGAATAGTGGCTGGCACTTGGGTAAAAAAGAAGCCTTTTATTTTGGGGTCAGAAGGTAAAAGGTTAAAGCCAGTGTGACTTAAGGATAAAAGTGACTTTTGTATAAGTATATCTGTTGTCTACATGAAGGACTTATTAAACATGGGGTGGACATATAATTTACTGTTCACAGTACTCTTCATATGACTTCAGATAGTCATATTTTTCATTTTAGCAGCATGTTAATACAATACAAATTTAGAAAGTATTTGCTGTTATGTTTTAATTATGCTTGAAAGTCATAAAAAATTTACAGTTTGTGGCCTTCTATTTCAGGTTAAAGATTGTTCAAGCAGTATCATTTCCATTTTTTTTCAACCCAGTTATATTTCCTATCTGGCTAGCAGTATATCTCCCGCTTTTGATCATGAAAAAGGTAAGTGACACAGAGGTATAAATACATGTAAAATAAAAATGAAATCATATGAATGTGTTAGAAATAATTGAGTTTTGCATTGATGCATTGGTGACTTGTGCATTGTTAGTTATGTGCATTACCTCTCTCCATTTAACTAGTTCCTTTGTATTTTGGACTTTTCTTCCTTCAGAAATTTTTAATAAAGTATGCACAACATTTTTTTTTAAATTCGGGTGATTGGGAGATCATTGTATGACAGTTCTCTCCCCTGGCTATTGTCATTGTTTAGCAAGTTAAATTCTGTGTTAGTATGTGAATTGTTACTTTTTGAATTAGGATAGCATTTGTTCTGCACTTTGTTTGCCTGGCTAGAAGGTCAAATTTGAAATTGTTTTCCCCTGGAAATCATGCTAAAATGTTTCGTATAGTCTGATTCCATTGCATCTATTGACATCTTAAATTCATGCTTGCAAATTCTCTATGTCCTTTTGCTGTTTACAAACCTATTTCGTTGTAGTTTCCTCAATGAGAAGTGTATAGAACAAATTTCATTGCAACATTTATTAATAACACCATCGAGCTCTCCTCAACCTTGTACTCTTTCTACTTTCTGCCATCACTCATCTTCTTGATATTGCTGTTTAGATCAACATGTAATACAAATAGTTGCTTCTACTTTTTCAAATATGGTTGACATGAAAGCACAGGAGTTAATATGCATACTGTTAATGAGATCATAATAAAAAAAATTAGTTTTAGTTTTTACTTATTTAGCTAAGTATGCCAGATCACTATAGGATACATAACTGTTATTATGAGTTACATTAACTATTTTTGGTTATATTAACTATTATGACTTACATTAACTGTTATCAGTTACATTAACTATTATGACTTATGTTAACTATTATCACTTACATTGACTGTTATTACATTAACTATTATTATCACTTTAACTGTTATGAGTTATATTAACTATTATGAGTTATATTAACTGTTATGAGTTATATTAACTATTTTCACTTACATTGACTGGTATTACATTAACTATTATTATCACTTTAACTGTTATCAGTTATATTAACTATTATGACTTATATTAACTGTTATCAGTTATATTTAACTGTTATCAGTTAAAAGTTGTTCAGGACCTAATAATGCAGGTTACTATTAATAAATGTTTCAAGTATTTATTCTACTTGCCAGTTTAACTCTGATGTGTGTGTACGTGTCTGTGTGAATATACATGTGTGTGTGTGTGATCATCATTTCTATTAAAATTTCAGCTTGATTTATTGTAACTTTTTGTTTCAGCTGCCATATATATTTGCACTTGTCCTGGTCTTCTTTGAAATAGCTGTATATAGAACATTTGCCAGGAAAATACTATCAGACATCTTGCAAAACATTGATGAAGGTGTAAAAACATATGAAAAGGAGATTTTCTACTATATTCTTGTGGCAACAATCGTCTCATTTCCAGTCTTTAATAAATATCGAGATCAAATTCACTTGTTTACTCGAATATGCCTGTGTGCTGTGACTCACATAGCTACCTGTGTTGCAGTGTTCAAAGCAATGATATTTAAAGATGCAGTGTCTTTCTTTGTGTGCTTGACCATGTTAATTATTTTAATTGATAAGTTTCCAATCACAGTTACTGCTTTCATGTACTTGTTGATACAGATAATTTCTGGTTATTGCTTAGGCGCGTCACCAGTACTGTTTATCTTAACAATAAGTTTGGTATTCATGAGCTGGCCGGTTTCATACTTGTTTGAAGGAGCAAGACGATCATCGCTTTATTATCTACAGTTGTTGTGGTAAGTTTCTATGATTTAACCCACTTTCTTCTGCCTTTAAATATATGTTGGATATAAAATAAAGCAGCATTCCATCCTTAATACAGATACCAGTATAGTATTTTTTTGAAAAGAAATATACCAGCACACCTTCCTGAATACAAATACCACTACAGGTAGTTCTTTGACAAGAAATACACAGCATACATTCCTTATTACTAATACCAGTACAGTAGTTGTTTGACAAGAAATACACAGCATACATTCCTTATTACTAATACCAGTACAGTAGTTGTATGACAAGAAATACACATCATACATTCCTTATTACTAACACCAGTACAGTAGTTGTTTGACAAGAAATACACAGCATAAATTCCTTATTACTAATACCACTACAGTAGTTGTTTGACAAGAAATACACATCATACATTCCTTATTACTAACACCAGTACAGTAGTTGTTTGACAAGAAATACACAGCATAAATTCCTTATTACTAACACCAGTACAGTAGTTGTTTGACAAGAAATACACAGCATAAATTCCTTATTACTAATACCACTACAGTAGTTGTTTGACAAGAAATACACAGCATAAATTCCTTATTACTAACACCACTACAGTAGTTGTATGACAAGAAATACACATCATACATTCCTTATTACTAACACCAGTACAGTAGTTGTTTGACAAGAAATACACAGCATAAATTCCTTATTACTAACACCAGTACAGTAGTTATTTGACAAGAAATACACAGCATAAATTCCTTATTACTAATACCACTACAGTAGTTGTTTGACAAGAAATACACAGCATAAATTCCTTATTACTAACACCACTACAGTAGTTGTATGACAAGAAATACACATCATACATTCCTTGTTACTAACACCAGTACAGTAGTTGTTTGACAAGAAATACACATCATACATTCCTTATTACTAATACCACTACAGTAGTTGTTTGACAAGAAATACACAGCATAAATTCCTTATTACTAATACCAGTACAGTAGTTGTTTGACAAGAAATACACATCATACATTCCTTACTACTAATACCAGTATAGTCATTGTTTGATAAACAAATATACCAGCACACCTTTCTGAATACAAATACCAGTACAGTAATTCTTTAACATGAAATATAACAAAATACCTTCCTTGATACAGATGCTGGTAATTTGTTCCCAGAAGTCAAAATACTATCAAAACACAGTACTTCTAACGCTGTACAAAAAGCGTACTTTCTTTATTTGCCACATAGCTTTATCTGCTAATAAAGGTCATCTGTGTTGATCCGTACAGTGCTGTAGATAAAAGCAGGTTTTCTTTATTTACCACATATTTTTAAATGTTTAGTAATGTCATCTGTGTGGATGCATTCCATTTTAGGTCTGTGAATTTCAGGCAGATTTTCTAAATATATTGTATTATTAACACAGGCATGTCCATTCTTGGGCACTCA
Source organism: Sinohyriopsis cumingii (assembly GCA_028554795.2). NCBI lineage: Eukaryota > Metazoa > Mollusca > Bivalvia > Unionida > Unionidae > Sinohyriopsis > Sinohyriopsis cumingii. The sequence goes on along the minus strand of JAPYKE020000066.1, from coordinate 1,157,143 downwards.
AGATCGTATTTTATAGGAGTGAATTTTTTCTTCAAATTGTGTTGGCCTGCTATGGAACCCAAGGGAGGAATACAAAAAACATGATAGCAGTCAGCATAATCAGATGGCTCTTTTAATTATAATATATAGAAGCAGTGCATTTTGAACATAACTTGTAATATGAAATAATGGTGAATATTACAGTTATATTGTTGGTTTGTCAGTGTAGCAACAAAACCTTTCATTCCATAATGAATGGTTACAGTCTCCTATTGAGGAGAGAAATGAAGGCTAACACCAAACTAGGTTATCAGCTAAAAAAAATGAATCACGAGCTATGGCATTGTAGGATATACAGCCAGCAATAAGTAATAATTCAAATGATATACAACTAATCACAAGTAATAGAACATGTGATATACAGCCACTCACAAGTAATAATACAAACGATGTACAGCCAATCACAAGTAATAATACAAACGATGTACAGCCAATCACAAGTAATAATACAAACGATGTACAGCCAATCACAAGTAATAATACAAACGATGTACAGCCAATCACAAGTAAAAATACAAATGATGTACAGCCAATCACAAGTAATAGCCAATCACAAGTAATAATACAAATGATGTACAGCCAATCACAAGTAATAATACATGTGATATACAGCCACTCACAAGTAATAATACAAACGATGTACAGCCACTCACAAGTAATAATACAAATGATGTACAGCCAATCACAAGTAATAATACAAACGATGTACAGCCAATCACAAGTAATAATACAAACGATGTACAGCCAATCACAAGTAATAATACAAACGATGTACAGCCAATCACAAGTAATAATACAAATGATGTACAGCCAATCACAAGTAATAATACAAATGATGTACAGCCACTCACAAGTAATAATACATGTGATATACAGCCAATCACAAGTAATAATACAAATGATGTACAGCCAATCACAAGTAATAATACATGTGATATACAGCCACTCACAAGTAATAATACAAACGATGTACAGCCACTCACAAGTAATAATACAAACGATGTACAGCCAATCACAAGTAATAATACAAACGATGTACAGCCAATCACAAGTAATAATACAAACGATGTACAGCCAATCACAAGTAATAATACAAACGATGTACAGCCAATCACAAGTAATAATACATGTGATATACAGCCACTCACAAGTAATAATACAAACGATGTACAGCCACTCACAAGTAATAATACAAACGATGTACAGCCAATCACAAGTAATAATACAAACGATGTACAGCCAATCACAAGTAATAATACAAACGATGTACAGCCAATCACAAGTAATAATACAAACAATGTACAGCCAATCACAAGTAATAATACAAACGATGTACAGCCAATCACAAGTAAAAATACAAATGATGTACAGCCAATCACAAGTAATAGCCAATCACAAGTAATAATACAAATGATGTACAGCCAATCACAAGTAATAATACAAATGATGTACAGCCAATCACAAGTAATAATACAAACGATGTACAGCCACTCACAAGTAATAATACAAACGATGTACAGCCAATCACAAGTAATAATACAAATGATGTACAGCCACTCACAAGTAATAATACAAACGATGTACAGCCAATCACAAGTAATAATACAAATGATGTACAGCCAATCACAAGTAATAATACAAATGATATACAGCCAATCACAAGTAATAATACAAATGATATACAGGCAATTGCAAGTAATAATACAAATGATGTACAGCCTATCACAAATAATAATATAAATGATGTACAGCCAGTCACAAGTAATAATACAAATGATGTACAGGCAATTGCAAGTAATAATACAAATGATATACAGGCAATCACAGGTAATAATACAAATGATGTACAGCCTATCATAAGTAACATTACAAATGATGTACAGCCAATCACAAGTAATAATACAAATGATATACAGTCAATCACAGGTTATAATATGAATGATGATCACCTTTAAAAACAGGCGAAAACACACAAGTGTTAACTGTCCTCAAGATCACCTATATTAATCAGTTACCTGTCTTACTCATCTAGTTTATCAATGTCCAGAAAGTCGGTATAATGAACAAATGAAAATCCATTAAGCAATTACTGTATATACTCACTTAACTCATTCAGCCCTGGAGTTTTGTGTTGTTTTCGCCTGAAATGCAAGTAGGAAACACATTTTGGGGGCTATTTCTGAATACACCCTAATACATCCACTTCAACAGATTTTCCATTAGCCTATGCCTAGTTGTATTAGAAACATCATTTTCCATCGGTTATTTTGCTCGTGCATGAGCAGAAGCGTAAAAGTTGGAGTTGCTTAATGGACCCATCATTTTCGTATCAAGACCACTCTTTATTCCAAATGTACACCTTATCCTACTTTTGATTCAGACCATGGGCAGATATTGGGTGGGGAAAAAATGGGTCCAGAAGATTAGGTTTTTCCCTCTGTATTTTGTAGTGCAACTAGAAAATCCAGATTATTTGGTATCATTGTAGAGCTATATCTGTCTGCTTGTTTGTAATACCACCCACTTTGGTGTATCTTAAATGACCTTGATGCTGCAGAGCTCGGAAGTAGGGTACAGCCTCATCATGCCTACAGGCAGGATTGGGGCTGAATGAGTTAAAATTCAAGTCCAACTGAAAAATGCATAGACACAAATCTGCCATTACATAATATACTGCATTTTGTTAGGAGTAATTAGTGGAACAAACAAGATAGATCCTGATCTGCTGGCACATTATGCAACAGTAGATCAGGGCCTATGTTGTTTGCAGTTTGAGTCAGCTTATAAGAGAGTACCTATATATATGGTATGTGTCTTAAGAGGTCAATTGTTTTACTTTACAGAGGTGAATGCTTAAGATTGGCTTAACTGTGAATAAATTGAGGTCTTCATTGGAAGACTGGTTTATTGCCAAATATGTTGCCTCATTGAACATAGTATTGATAAATAAATAAATAAATAAATCCTAAATAAGCATAAAAGAAGCCTGAAGTTCCAGCAAGATTGGTAAACAATGTTATTTGCTAGTGAATTGCCAAATTCCAAATCTTATACTTGTTTATCATCATATCAGTTCTTACACATGTTGACACTAGCTTGACATATCTTCCAAAAACCAAGAAAAAGTACTGATGGAAATCAGTAATCTATGAAAAGGATTTAGTGCCAAAGCTCAATAATGTTATTAAGGGGAATTAGTGCCAAATTTATTAATCTTATCAAAGGGAAATGGTGCCAAATATTAAAATAATCTTATAGAAGGGAAATGGTGTCAAAGGTCATTAATGTTATGCAACAAAAATAGTGCCAATAGGTTAGTAATCTTCTGAAGGGGAAAGAGTGCCAAAGTTTAGAAATCCTATGAGAGGGAAATAGTGGCAGTGCTCAGGAATCTTAAGAAAGGGAAATAGTGCAAAAGTTCATTAATGTTGCCAGAAACTTGTAAATATTTTGCATGGGAAATAGTGCCAGCATTCAATAATCTCATGAAAAGTAAATTGTGCTAAAATTCAGTAATCCTAGAAAATGTAAATAATGCCACAGTTTAATAATCTTATGAAAGTGAAATAGTGCCAAAGTTTAATAATCTTATGTAAGGGAAATAATGCCAAAGATCAAAAATTTTATGATGGGGAAATAGTGCTAAAGAGCAGTTCTTTTATGAAAGGGAAATAATGCCAGTGCTCAGTAATCTTATGAAAGGGAAATAGTGCCAAAGATGAGTAATCTTATGAAAGTGAAATAGTGCCAAAGTTTAATAATCTTATATAAGGGAAATAATGCCAAAGATCAAAAATTTTATGATGGGGGAAATAGTGCCAAAGAGCAGTTCTTTTATGAAAGGGAAATAATGCCAGTGCTCAGTAATCTTATGAAAGGGAGATAGTGCCAAAGATGAATAATCTTATGAAAGGGAAATAATGCCAAAGATGAATAATTTTTAAAAGGGAAATAATGCCAAAGATGAATAATTTCATGAAAGGGAAATGGTGCCTAAGATCAATACTCTTATGAAAGGGAAATAGCACCAAACCTCAAAGGAAGCATATGAATAAGATAGGATACAACTAAATACAAGGTATATGAAAATAAAGCTTAAAGTTGAATTGAATTAAAGCTACAATAGTAGAGAGATCTTTTTCTTCAATGTTTGCGACAAATTCTGTAAAATAGAGAGGAATGAGAAATTTTCCTTTTGGTAATAGTCTATACAGAAAAACCTGTCTTGAAAGACCACTGCTATGTGAGACCACCTGTCTTCAGAGACCCCATTCTCAATGCACAAATTTATTGATTGTATAGCATTGCAACCTGTTATGAGAGACCACCTGTCTTGAGAGACCATAATATTTTGGCAGATGAGGTTTGTCTTTCAAGACTGGTTCTACTATAATATGTTTATGCTAGGTCAATATATAGATATATGAATTTTAAAAATTGAGATGAATTTTAAGTACTGCAAGTCAAGGAGAAAAAACCCCACAAGAGACTTCAAAGTGGATACTCTCATTTCCAAAAGCTCTTTATTGGCTTTGCTCAGAAGCTTTAAAAATGCTCATGCCATCTTGCATTTTTATCCTTATTTTCTCTTATAAGGTGGCAGTTGAAATGGCGCAGCAGATTTCAGACCATGGATAACTATGATCTAGTGGGAAAGGAAATGACAGACAGAGCACTGCAGGCCCTCAGAGTATACTGCAGACATGATAGAAATGGTGCAATACCACACCATCTTAGACATAATACAAGGCATGAATAGCTTCATTTGTTATAGATTGTCACCTGCTTCAAATGCTAGCTACATTTTCATTTCCTTGAAACAAATCCAAGTGCACTCAGATCTGTTTTCTCGCAGCTGTAGCTTCAGCACAAATATCATATTGAAGCCAGTAGACTTTAGGAAAATATATTTGAGCATGTTTTAATTTTATTTAAGCATGTTTGGAAAGGAACTCTTATCTTAATCTTTTACAAATCTTTTAAAATGACATGATTAATGTGTTTAGAGTTAAAGCAAAGTGGTATTAGGTACAAACTGAGCTATTGGAATGTGAATTTTATTTTTATTGAGTTTTTTTTCTCTTTCAAAGTATAGAAGCCTACTTATGCAGTTGATGATGGGTAAATCTTAAAACATTACCAAGTTTTCACAAGGAGAACATTTCGATGTTACTTCCAAAGCTGATCCCTATTCTTATAATTCAGTGTGCATATGTCAGTAGAAAGATTCATACATGCATATAAACATACAAATCCAGATGATGAAAATAAAGAAGAAAAGCCTTCCCAGTTCTGATAAAACTTTCAAGGACTTTTAAGACATCACATGTTTTCTTTTTCAAGCTATCAAACCCTGTTTAGGAAACTATTATATAATTTGAGTGATTACTGTTTCATTTTAAATACAGGTATGCTATAGCAGAGCTTTATCTGAATGTCATTTCCTTATTCAACACAAAACGTCAAAGAAAACATGCATTTTTCTATTGCCTCTTAAAATATGTTGAACAAAGTTGGTGCAAACAAATAATAAAGAATAGATAAATCACATATCCTGAAGTTATTGATAGTTTATTGTTAATTTAAGATATATGGATGTAGTTAAGAGGCTAAAGGTCAGTGTTGACAGACATATTTTGAACAGTTTATTGTTTCTTTTGTGGATATTACATCTGTGATGTGTCGGTACCTTCAACTACCTTGTAGTTCCAATGTATTGAATTATTTGGCTATCCAAGCTGAGTCTGATTGTTACACTGTCATTAGGCATTATTTGTTCAACTTTTGTAATTGGAAGGCACAGGACTTGGTGAAAAATTTCAGAAAAGAACTCGAATATAAAGCACATCTGTTATTGATCAATTATTTTGATTAGTGCATGCACACTTATACACAACTCCTCCTTCCATGTTCCATATCAAAACTTGGAAATACATGTAGTTATTTCTGTTGTAGATGTACATTTATACTCACTTATCAGTCGAGTCAAACTGCAAAAAATAAAGATCCAGATCTGCTTTAGCTTAATGTGCCTGTGTGTCAGGGTTTATTTTATTTGTTCTACTGATTACTCCTAACAAACTGCATGAACCCAGATCTGCCAGTTTATTTGAATTATGCAATGGTAGATCTGTGTGTGTGCAGTTTGCAGTTGGACTCTGCTTGTAAGCAAGTATATACAGTATGTAAACTTTTCAATGTTCATGGTCAGGATAGGCAGGGGTTAGTGTTGGAATGAAGGGTTAGTGTTGGAATGAGGAGTCGGTTCCTAAAAACTAAGATATGTTGGAACATGTTCATGAGATGCAGACTTATAGCATTTGTTTTAATGTTCTTCATCAACAGGTTCCAGCAATTTCTAGCAGGTGCAGATCATGTTGGTGAAATAGAACAGGAAGAGCAAATCCAAGAAGATGGTGTTATACCTTTGCAACAGGAGATCAGTATTTATCTTGTTTTAACTATTTGTTGTATCTTTGTAATGTTTATTTATGAATTTTATTAATTAGCTAAATATATCTTGTTGGTCATGTTTATTTATGAATTTTATTAATTAGCTATATAAATATATATCTTGTTGACAAGAGATCACCTTGATGTTTTGAAACATGCTATTGCATATTTATAATGTTTACTATTTTAAAGTCAAATGATTAATATTTTAAAAATATGCATTTATGTCGGTCGTAAGGTATGTCAGTTAGGCCATGTATGTATGTATGTATCTATCTATCTATGTATCTGTGTATGTGTGTATGGATGGATATAATGTATGGATGGATGGATGGATGGACATGCTTTTGCTTATTTATAATGTTTACTATTTTAAAAATATGCATTTATTCCCATCTTAAGGTATGTCAGTTAGGCCATGTATGTATGTATGTGTGTGTGTATGGATGGATGGATGGGTGGATGGATATATATATATATATCTGTATGGATGGATGGAGGGATGTATCAATGTATATATGTATATATGTATATGAGGGTGATGGAAGAAGGTCAAGCACTTAAGGATTTTTATTCTAAACCTGTAGTGGAGAACTTTTCTAAAGTTTATGAAAAAAATGAAAGTATTCTGCTTTGTTGCACAAAGACAAGATGTAAAAAATGTGAATGGAATCTGTCCATTTGTTTCACCTTCCAGTGTCATGGAAAACGAAAGTATTTGAAATGGAATTAAGCAGATCAAATAAATTATATAGAAAAGAAGTGTAATCTTTTCCTTGATTCATTGTAGCTGCACAGAAAATGAAAAAATGGCATGGTAAAGGCATCAAGAATTGTTATAGTCGTAATCACAACTATCATTGCTATCAACTTCCTTCATTTTTCATTCATTTATAATAATGCTAAATATTTCACAATGGAGGTTAGTGTTAGGACTGGTCGGCCTGGTTTCAGGATAATGTGATTGGGTGGGACATCATGCTACATGTGTTAGGCATGATGCCCCAGTGCTAGACATCACTATAAACTGCCACACTGCAGACATCATAGCGATATGACTAAGAAATTGTTAAAGCTATGTTAAAAATCTAAATCACACACAGACACACACACACATATTTCACAATGGATGAACATTAGCAATGTGATGAGAGTTATATCAGTGACACAACAATCGACTCATAATGTTCTAAATTATTGCAATTAAAAAAGTAATATTATTGGGCCTGCATGCTTGGACTGCAAGTTTCAAAATCATGCAGAGAACCCGGTTACATAATTTACCATACTACTGACAATAACTGTATTGCAGTAGTAGCATGTTTCCTGTCACTGTGTGATTTGGATTTTTAACATAGCTTTAAAAAATTTACAGGCATTTTGCTCTGATGTCTGCAGTGATGCAGTTTATAGTGATGTCTATCACTGGGGCATCATGCTGCAGACATTTAGCATGATGTCCCACCCAGCCACATTTTCTGACACCATGCTAACACGAACCTTTTTATGTTGATTGCCTAGTGAGGCAGCTGTTAGTAGCATTTTTTAAAGTCTTTGGTATGACTCGGATGGTGTTTGAACCCGTGACCTCCCACATACGGTTTGGATGCTATAACCACAAGGCCACTGTTGTGGTCCAATAGTATTTTTCCTATCAGAAGTCATTTCTAAATCCCCATACTTCATCAGATCCACTGACCAGAAATGAAAATCATTTACAATAACCAATACCAGTATGTTGAAAATGAAAAAGTAAAAATAAAGATACTTTTTTGGAGATGTTTTCTAAGCAGTCATGTGTTTATAGGTCCTAGTTGGCTTACTATTCTTTCATCTAAAGTGGATGATCCCCTAAAACAGGGGTGTCAAACTCAATCGCTCAGCGGGTCAAAACTCAAATCACACGTAAGGTTGCGGGCCAAACAGGATAAACATTCAATAAGCGGAAAATTAAACCTTTTTTAAACATTAATATAAATTAAAACAGAAAAAAGTTTTAATAATAAAAAAATCATTGGCATACCCATTTTCGCTCTTATGCCAATTTGTCAGAGCTGGATGTTTGGCAAGGCTGCTAATTAGGGAATTTGATTTGCACTTTATATTGCAGGGCCATTAAAAAATATTTTTGCCTAAAATTCTCTCTCAGGCCGGATATAATTGTACGCTGGGCCTGATGTGGCCCGCGGGCCTTGAGTTTGACACATGTGCCCTAAAACATGTTACACAGCTCTAAATAAAGACTGTATTATACATAGTATGATCTGGAACATATTTCCTTGAAAGAATTCTTTGAAGATAAAAAATGGATAAAACAAAAGAAACTTGAGAAAATTTATTCATTTTGGCTAAAACATATTATTTTTAACTATCAGATAAAAAGTGTACCTTGGAATGAATTATCTTGAAAATAACAATTAAAAAATTAAAACCTCAGCATAATAAATGAATATTTGATACTGATTCAAATCTCTAGAAAAATAAATACAAGTATAATTAATTAGCAAAATAAAACTTTTGGAAGATATACCCTTGCCAAAATTGTAAACATGAAGTAATGCAAAATAGAAGATAAAGCTAAAATTTGCTATATATAAAATAAAAGATGTGATAAAAAGTATAAGATCCTTATTAAAAAGACAAACATGGTCAACATTTGTTACGTAACCAACATTTGCTAAAATTTCCCAGATTTTCTCTGGCTGTGCATCATGGTAAAGTTCTTGAACTATATTCAAATAAAAAATTTGTCTCGTTAAGTGGATGTCAATACACTCAACAAGAATTTGTATTTGGTTCACCCTTCAGAAGGTATGCACAAATCAGTTATGTCCATCTTGTATGTAACTGGCAAAATACTGTGAAAAGTCAAAACAAATGGTACGCAGAAACATACTTTGTTGATAATATCTGTGGTCGAATCTGTGAAGGCTCTTGATGAATAAACCATATGCAACATTTAAACAAGAGAATGAATCACATACCAAGACCGTTTGGTGAACTTAATCATTGACAAGTTACCCAAAATAACAAGTTAAATAAAGTGTCTTGCACAAATGGACTAACAAAAGTATTGCCTTTCGCGCTACAGGCAATGTTGATTTCTCATAATTCCACTCTGTAAGTTGTGTATTTATGATATTTTTAAAACATGTATCGTTATCTTTTGCACACACCCTTAGCTCACAAGGAAATAAACCTGTGTGTGAGTGTAATTTGGATTTTTAACATAGCTTTAACAAGTTTTCAGTCATACCGCTATGATGTCTGCAGTGTGACAATTTATAGTAATGTCTAGCACTGGGGCATCATGCCACATACATGAAATAAAGGTCACAGTGACCATCTTTTGATATGCATGTTATACACATATTGACAATCTGACACTAACAAACTTAACTGTAAATTTAACTAAAATCACTAAATATGAAATGCAGTCACATTTGCAAACTTTTGGTAGAAGGGGGATGCACTAACAAAGTGATGTTCACACAAGTTGGTGACACTGTAGCCAAAAGTGCACATGAAATTGATTTAAATGCAAAACTTTTAACCTGTGCAACAGATGAATGAATAGAACTGATGATGGATAGAATGTGTGTGTGTGTGTGTTTGTGATTTGGATTTTTAAGGTAGCTTTAACATTTTTTCAGTCATATTGCTACGATATCTGCAGTGGGCAGTTTATAGTGATTTTTAGGACTGAGGCATCATGCCATGGACATGTAGCATAATTTCCCACCAGGTCACATTATCCTGACACCAGGCCAATCATTCCTAGCATTAATCTCTTAATACTGAGTGCCAAGTGATGCAGCTGCTAGTACCATTTTTATACGTCTTTGGTATGACTTGCTGGGGTTCAAACCCGTGACCTCCCACATCTGAGGCAGATGCTCTAATCACTAGGCCACAAGAGTGGTCTTGGAAATAAACCTTCAAATAAAATAGTCAGGAATACAATGATTTTCATGACATGTGTAAGAAGGTAGTATCCAGTCTAGAAATAAAATTGTGTGAGGGATACTAAGTTTACCTCGAGGGAATTTGATCCATTTATTGGTAATGTCAACTGGATATTAGTTTTAATTCTACTTTCTGGTTGTTACTGAAAAGTGTGATGCTAATAAAATTTGGTTTCATACATGTAACTTGTAACTGCTAAGGAAACTACCAAAATGTGAATCCCAATGTTTTAATCATGACACCCAAGTTAAACTGTTTTCAATCTTACTTTCTTCTTAATATGTGAAATAGTGCCAAAAAAATTCAGATATATGAGAAACATTTGGCTTTTTCATTGTTCTCAAAAAGTTTATTTCACATATGTAATAAAGAACTTAATGTTCAAAAAGTTTATTTCTTATTGGTCATAAAGAACCACAAGTTCATAAAGTTTATTTCACATATGCAAAAAAGGAATGAATGTTTAAAAAAGTTTATTTTATGTATGTTATAAAGAACTGCAGTTCAAAAAGTTTTTTCACATGTGTAATAAAGAATATATTCAGAAAGTTTAGTTTTCATGATACAAAATACAAAAAAGTTACAAGTTCATAAAGTTTATTTCACATATGCAAAACAGGAATGAATGTTTAAAAAAGTTTATTTTATGTATGTTATAAAGAACTGCAGTTTAAAAAGTTTTTCGTATATGTAATAAAGAACATATTCAGAAAGTTTAGTTTCCTTATACAAAAATACAAAAAAGTACATGTTTTCGGCATATATATCAGTTTACACTATGCTATTATGATTTGTAATTATTTATTATAAGAAAAGAACAAAACACCCATTGGTTGAAGTAATTTTGATACGAATTGTTTACATTTTAACAATTTCTTTTATGTTGCGTTTACTTCTTTAATAGGACAGGATAAAATAAATAATATTGGCGAATCAGCCAAAACTTAAAATATAAGAGTGAGATTATGATTGTGAGATGCCAGACAGTGTATTTACATATTTTCAATGTATGGATGATACGCTTATGTGTTTTGAAGTAAATAACTGGACACAGAAAACGGGGTACAAGATGAAAATGCCATATACCTACATCCAGCAGAAAGCAAATTAGATCAAGATAATTTTCGTAATGCAGGAAAGGTTGAGTAATTGTTAAAATCAGAGTCTAGCACTGAATGCATTTAACGTGGCTGAAAAGCTCTTCACTTTTAGTGATGTGAAATTATGGGCAGCATTGTTTTTATATACATATATTCAATTCAATACAGACCTCTCTATTTCTTTGGAAAGGTCTTCTTTAATTCAATTAGGGACCTGTACAATTTAATTAGAGACCCTGTATATCAATTATAGACCTATCTAATTCAGTTAGAGATCTTTCTAATTGAATTAGAGACCTCAATATTTTGTCTGATTTGTAGGCCTTTATAACGAATTGCAGACCTCGGTAACAAAATTAGAGAGGTCTGTAACAGAAGTAGAGAGGTCTTTAACAGAAGTAGAGAGGTCTGTAATAGAATTAGAGACCTCTCTAATTCAATCCTATAGCTCCGAAATATTTTTGAATTGCAAGTACATGTATGCACTGTACGGACCTAGCACTCTGTCTGACAATCTTTTCACTGGGTTTTCTCCAAACATAAACTTTTAATCTTTGCTCGAAACAACTTTCATCACAAAAAATTATCATTGACTATTGGTTTCCAACTGTCCAGTTATTTCTCAATTTAAACCATGAAATACGTGATGTAGGATCCAGCGAAGACTTCATTGTTTGCTTTCTTATAGTACATCACCTTAAACATAAACTCTTTCATGCTCTAATGATAGTGATTTCAGGAACACAAACACTGACAGACTCGTTAAAACTACAGGAAACTGCTGATAATATTGTCAAACAATGTGATGAACAAGGCAAGAAATTACATTATCATCCCTTCCACTGGCAAGTTTTGATCTTACAGCATATTTCTCATATTCTTTGGATCCTCTGTTGTGAAGCCTTTTCAAACATTTCTGAATGTATAACCTGATATTCCATTCTTATCAGATATTTTCTACCACCTAAATCTTTCTTGGCTAATTGAATTATTGCCAAGTTCTGACCATTTGTCAAATCATTACTGTTACAAATGAAGTTTGTAATTAAAAGCAATGTGTTCAATAGTGCACATAGATACAATGAAGTTGAAATTGAACTTAATTCATGCAGTGACCATTTGAAATATATTTTGTTAAATGATGTCAACTTTTCTTGCTCAGGTGGCTTCTGACCTTTGACCTGGCAGTATATCTGTCAGAGAATTAGGAATAACATCACACCAGGAAAACCTTGTTTTGTCCAAAACATTAGTGTAGTAAGAGACATCCATTTATTGTAGAAGCTGTATTCACCATCTGACCCAAAGTCTTGAGGCTGAACTGAAGTTGCCCCAATTTTGCAAAACATCTTGACATTTCTTGCTCAAGTTAAGATTTTTAAATATTTTTTCTATTGCTTGTCAGGTAAAAATGATTTTTTTCATGGAAGATTCAACAGGAAGCAGGGATAAGTAGAAATATAACTTATTGTCACAATGTTATTTAGCCCTCTCCCTACATTATTCAAATATTTTAACATGACCCCAGTGTAGCAAAAATTGAGAGAGAGAGAGAATTACAGTAATCATTATATGTTTAATTAATTTAAATCATCCTGTGTCATTTATATATTTGCATAATTGTTTTTAAAATTCTATATTTTTCAGACGCATCGCACTTTCCCCAGCACAATTGTTACATATATCTGATTTAATTCATATTCATTTTAATTTAATTGTTTGTCAGTTTTAAATTTTTTATTCTATTATATGCTGTTATAATGTTATAATATTATTCACTGGAGATATTTTTCCAGAAAATCAGTTGACCTGAATCATCCTTTTTGTAAACACCAGGTGTTGATCTAAAGCCATACCTTGTTTCAGAATTTGTAGCAACCTTCGTAAACAAATTCTATTCTATTTTAAAATGATTGGTTTTTGTCAGGGTCATTTTTGGTGTATGTGACATAAACACGATCATGTGACCCCCCCCCCATTTTGGTTTTGCAATTCCGGTTTTTCCATTACTGCACATTTGTTAGTTTTAATACAGATGCATAGAGAGAGATTTCTCAGTTTTGGGCTTTGTACACTGATGTAAAGTTATTTTGTTATAGCCATATTTTGAGTTATAATTTTCTTCAGATCAGTTGGATTTCATAAGGATTAATTCTTTTTTCTCTGGAAATATTTTGAGGAGTGCTCACACAGAAATTTTGGAAAGACATTGCTTACAAATTTAATTTGGATTTCTAACACTGGAGTGTCATTATTTATATTTCTGCAAGGAACTGTAAAAGACAACACAGTACAGACTACAGCATACGTCATCATCATCCATCTTGGATTTTCCATCAGAATTCGAACTTGAAATTATTAGAACATTGGACATTGAAGTAATTCATTAGCATAGTCCGGTGTTGGCCTCTTTTTAATTTTGTACTGTTAATAATTGTTGCTTCCTTTGTCTAGATTTCGGACTTTCCCACCCAGTTTCAAAATAAAGAAATCGTCTGTTTATTTTTGAAGCATGTTGCCTTACTCTTACCACTTCTAACGAACATCCATTTCAGACAACACCGGCATATTCCAAAGCAGATAAAAGTTGTTTACAGTTTACATAAACTTTACCTGCTAAGTTTATGATTCAAAGAAAGTAATAAAACCTTGAAATTTCATTCAAAGAATATTTCCTTATCTATTAGGAAATTTTAAGGATTTCCTCAAATTTGAGGAATTCTGAAACTATTTTCCAAGAATAATTTTTTTCTCCATGTGTTATATTTCAAAATTAAAGTGTTTTTGTATCCAATCCACTGTTTCTACATCAGACAAAATACTGACATTGTCTATGTATTGTAAAGAAGATAATATAACATCTTAATCTGAGGAGACAAAATGAGAATTTTATTGGAGTCTGGGACCTGATTTATCAATTTAGAGCTGGTTTTTTTTTTACAGTATGTTCATCATTTATTCTGCATTCAGTGATGTCCTACTTCTTATAGGACTGAACATATTTACCTGGCTTATTGCCTTCAATTTAAGGTTGAAGATAACATGTTTCTGCAGCATTGATCTCATGATTTGTTACTTCAGTCATTTTGGTTCGCAGAGGCAGCGTAAGTGTACTATGCACACGTGTAATCTAATCAAAACTAACAAAGAGAGAAGTTCTTATTTGGTTTTAAGAATGTTAGGTTTGGAAGCCTGGAAAAATGATTTAAAGACTTCTTCTAATTGTTAAGAGAGGTCTGTAATTGAATTCGAAGAATTCAAGAGATCCATACTTCATTTACAGACGTCTACAATTAATTTATGGATTTATTAATGCCAAATTAGAGAGGTCTCTAATTCTATTAGTGAGCTCTGCAGTTGAATTAAATAGCTCTCTTATTAATTTATAGAGGTCTCCAATTGAATTAGAGTGGTCTCCGATTCAATAGTAGACGTCACTAATCATTAATTTAGGGCTCTAATCGAAACAGAAAGGTCTAATTGGTATAAAGAGCTCTCAAAGTAAGTTGTAGAGGTCTCTAATTCAGTTAGAGTCCTCTCTAAAGAATTAGAGAGGTATGTATTAGAAACAACATCGAAAAGAGGTCAGATGATGAAAATCGTTCTTTGTCAGACGACCGTGGTGTGTGGGATACAGCTGCTGGTGCATTCCCAAAATCATACTATTTTCTGTCGGACAAAGGTGATTTGAGCATGATTCTTTTAAAATGTTAACATTTATTGCACCGATAAGGTGATTTCATGTTGTCAGAGATTTCATCGTACTTTAGTAATAAAACGTCAGACTCCTGTGCATATCGGTACTATAAATGTTAATTTATAGTACCGATAAGGTGATTTCGTGTTGTCAGAGATTGCATCATATTTTATTGATAAAACGACACGGGCTCGTATCGTTGCTTACAATTGACCTGTCATACCTATACTATATAATAACTACACGGGAGGGCACTTGTCTCCTTGCTCGCGCGACCTATTTAAGAATAAACGCTGATATTTCAAGCTACGCTTTGCGTAGCTTAATCCATTTATTACTGATATTTAGCTCAGGTATTCGACTGTATCCCTATCAAAAGTTTGACTTAATATCTTACCTTTAAGGAATGCCAAATCATTTTCCCAAAGTACCGCTCGACATGGCCCGCTTAATATGCAAAAACAACGCTCAGAATGGAATACTACATTCTCATTGGCTAACTGAAAATAAGTTATAAATAAATACAGGACGTCATATTCTTTTAACCAATGAGAGGACAGTGTTCCATTCAGCGCTTTGTTCTTGCATATTAAGCGAGTTTGTTCTCAAATGGGTCGCGTGAGCAAGGAGAGAAGTGTCCTACCTTGTAGTTATTATGTAGTACATTTATGACAGGTCAGTTTTAAGCAACGATACGAGCCCCTGTGGGTAAAACGTCAGACTCCTGTGCATGCGCACACAGGGTCCTGCTAAATACTGCTTAGCCCGACTAAGCCCAACAAAGTCACAAAAGCCCGACAAAGCCACACAAAGCCCTGCAAGTCAAATGTGTATCTATATTGTTAATTATAGGGATGAATAAATTAACAAAGCCGAAAGACTAATTTTCAACATATTTATGCAGAATTAAATGACCAAAAATTGGGCGACAGGGTACAAATTCGAAATCGAATAATGACAAAGTAATAACAAAGTCTGACAAATTCATACGTAAAATGTTTATTACTTTATATATTTTTCATTTAACTAATTATCGAAAGAAAATGCAATTTTTCAATATATCCTAATCACGCAAAGCCAGACTAGGTCATACAAAGCCTAACAAATCCTCACAAAGCCTGATAGAGTCATAAAAGTCATATTAGACAAGTGTATTTATATTGTAAATTATATTGACGAATAAATTAGCCAAACTGAAAGACTAGTTTTCAACATAGTTATGCCGAATTAAATAACCAATAACATTTGGCGGCAAAGCTCAAATTCGAATAATAAGAAAACCGTGTGTAAAATGTTTATTATTTTGTAAATTGTTCATTTGAACGATTATCGAAAGAAAATGCAATATGTCAATATGTCCTAATTATACAACGCCTAAAAAGCCACACAAAGCCTCACAAAGCCCGACTGAGTCGTGCGCAGTCATGTTACAAAAATGTATATTGTAAATTATATTGACGAACAAATTAACCAATTTGATGGACTAGTTTTCAACATAATTATAAATAATGATAAAGTACTGATAACGTCTGGGAAAAAAAACATTTGAAATGTTTGTTATTTTATAAACTGGTCATTTGACTGATTATCGAAACAGGTTAACAACTCAACAAACCTTTCGATGTTTCATAAAAAAATGCATACACAGCCTGACAAAGTCATACAAAGTGATAATAAAACTGTACTATTTTTGTATAGTGTTTTTACTGCATAAATTACAAAGAAAAATGTTGGATTTACAACGCACACTATAATGAATGACTGGTAATTGGGAGACAAATTCCAAATTCACTGCATCTCAGAAAAGGCATACAGAGCCTGACAATGTCTTAACTGGAATGTTTATTATTTTAAAATGTATGTACATGATAAACTACCGACATAATGAATATTTTTCACACAGGTAAAAATAGCATAATATAAATGTGTATAACTAAGGGTAGCACGGTCCTATTCACCTACTTGTGATTGTAACAGGCGTTGACGCGTGTTAATGGAATACAGTAGCACTTCACTACCATATGCCGTAAATTTTATATCAACAGTAAATAATTTCCAGTATTGTAAGTTTAAAAAGGTTTCTATCATTGTACTAATTTAAAACGATATTTAAAAAAATAATCATCATAGACAAAGCAAGCATTTTCTAATCCTGTTATATTTATTGATATAAATTTTGTATCAACACTATATATATTCCGAATATTGTAAGTAATTGCGATGTATTTGCCCGTCGTGATCCTGTCAGTTTTTTTCCCTAAACACTTAACATAGTTAAATATTTGTTATTAATTGACAAGAGGATGTTTCACTGTCAAACAAAAGGAGAAAGAGTAGAATTAATAAATAAGAAAATTCAACCTCCATTTGGGAAGATATTTGTATCAACTTATAATAACCGTGATAAATATTTTTAGAATGTTACAATATTGTACAAATAATGATAAGAAGACGATGTTTGAGAAAATGCATGCTTTAATATTTAACGTAATTCAGAGTGGTTATGTATGTCTTTGCGCGTCTTTGCTGTGTTTAGAAGGACCGATACGTCTTGGAGACGAAACTTATTGGGCGCGACACTGGCCATAGCCAAAGAAACAACGCGATACTAATTGGAGCTGGTAACCGCGAACACTTTTGTTAAGGGGCATACAAAAACAAAATAGTATTTTCTTGATATCATTTGGAGAAAAGAATAATTATCTTGAGAAAAAGAAAAGAAAATATTTCATCAAAAAATACGATTCAAGGTCCCGAGAGAGAAAAATAAATTGGGCTGCATAAAAAACATTAAAATTGCTCCAAGTAACCGACAATATATCATTCGTCATAACGGTATGTATACACTTCCCTTGGGACCTATCTAAGGTGTTCATATAATCAATGATACAGAGTTGCAATACCGGTCGACACAGTAAGGTGAATATCTTGGTTACGGGGCATGTAGTTAAGGCTTTGTTGATGTTGTTGTTGTATCTTAAACCTATTATATGGTTTTAAAAATCGATTATTATTAATTCATTTTTAAAATATCCAAAGGTTGCTCTCTCTCTTTCTCTCTTGACCAAGAATATCAAGAAAAGGGCAAAAATCCATGAAAAGACGAAAAATAGAGGATTTTCGCTTGAGAAATACCACAATGTCTCTGGACCTATGAAAATACCACTCGTTTTGCAAGCCTCTCTTCCTTTTAATGAAAAATTTATACATTTCCTGGTATATCATTTATTAATTTATACTTTTCGTGGTACAGCGTACATACTATACATAAATTCTGCTGATACACCGTTTTCTAGTCAGAAACGTGTGTCTTTAAATCGTTTATAAATAATCAAAACCACATATGTGATAAAACACAACCTTGCCTTACCTCGGCTGGGCAGTTACAAATATGTACTTATCACAAATAAAGGAACTAAAGTGCAATTAAGTCCATATACAGCACAAGGCCGGTTCGTTTTTTCTTTTTCGAGCAGAAACACTAGGCATTTTGGAATTTAAACTTAAATAAAATGTTTGTTAAATATAAATAAGAAATATAATTTAGAGAGATGTAAATATATCCAATGAAGCTAACACGGAGTAACTTTTTTATATATTGATATACCAATATTTACATGTCCCCTAGTATAAATAGGCATCATTTGGCATGTTACATGCTTTTAATTGGTTTATTATTCAAAGATATACAAGTGTTAAATTTTGGAGGCTTACTTTTCAAGTTAGGAATGATAGCAATACTTTCTGTGATGACTGCGCATGATTTTATCTGCCGTTTTATGACAATGTCAGCCTGTGTGAAAAATAGCCATTTCTGGCGATAATTTATGGAATACATATGTGTGTGTATATATATATATATATATATATATATATATATATATATATATATATATATATATATATATATATATATATTAAAAACAACATTTTAGTTACGATTTTGTCAGGATTTGTGTGCCTTTGTTATGCTTTGTCAAACATCGACACACTTGTTGAGTTTGCCAACATATGTTTGATAACTCAATAAGACGTACTTAAAGATACGGCATTTTACTTCTAATGTTTATCCAAGTAACTCATAAAGTACAAAACATTTAAAATATGATTTTGTCTGACTCTGTTATTATCCAAATTAATTAATCTCGCAATTCGCTGTGTATTAATTGGGTACGTGTATAACCCTAGTCTTTCGGTTTGTTTGATTTATTCATCACTCTGATATTGTAACATAAATACACTTTTCTAATATGACTTTTCTGGCTTTGTGTACCTTTGTTATGTTGTATCGAAGATAGACAAAAGTAGAGATAAAAATTGATAACTCGTTATAACATGTATTAGAAAATTGCATTTTCTGTCCATTATCAGTCAAAAGAACAACTTATAAAATAATAACAAACATTTCAAATATGATTGCTTCAAGATTTTATCAATACTTTATCATTGTTTGGTAATTATTTTGGCATAATTATGTTGAAAACTAGTCTTTCAGTTTGGTTAATTTATTCATCAATATAATTAACATTATAAATACACTTTTTTAATTTGACTTTGCATGGTTTTGTGAGGCTTTGTCAGTCTTAGCAGTATTTATTAGGATCGCACACACACACACACACACACACACACAGAGTTGTAAAAGGTCCAAATGTGCAAGAAGAGGGTCACATAGAAAGGGTCTGCTACTAATTTTAATTTTAATTTGTCAGAATCTATATAGTTAAAAGTTATAATAACCTACTATAATGTCGGCAAATACTTTTTGGTGCCTTCATACTTCACACATTCATTCTGTGTACGTATCACGAATCGCTAGCTGTCAATCAATTACGACCGAGTAACTTCATTGCATGAAATCTGCTATACACATAAAATATAAATGATAAGTATAAAAATCACTTCAGTATAATTTTATTTTAGTTTGCTTTTTATCATTATTCAAAGACATTCAAATCATAATAGATTTGTCTTCATGAGTATCATGGTGAAAATGTGTGTATTTCGGTTTTTGAGCGTATCAAGTGATCATAGTAACCAGCTTCCTCATGCGTTTCTCGCAGCAAATAAATATATATCAGTAAATAAGTCTATATTATAAGTATAAATATAAATATAGTAAAGCCTACTTAAATGAGAGAGAGAGAGAGAGAGAGAGAGAGAGTTTATGCGTGTCAGTGTTTGAGGGCCAGATATTTCATGCCACAGATTGTAGAATTTTACTATAACACCGTTTGCACTTTCGTTTCGTCGCTAACATGAGTTTGTCAGCACTGTTGGTTATTTGTGGTTGTTTTTGCTCTGTAACCTCCGATTTTATTGATCATTATGCCACACTAGGTGTCTGTAGAGATGCTGAGACGGAAGAAATTGAAGCAGTCTACACTTATCTTATGGAACTGTTCGACTCAGAGAAGAAGGGGGAGAATGAGGTCAGTGGCCTAGTAGGCTATATTGTCGTGACTTGTTCTTTAGACTTTCGCTTTCACTTGCTTATTTATTTGTTTGTCAGTTTGTGTTGTAAGTCTCTACTTATTTTGTCATTAACTTGGTTGTAACTGAGAATATCAATGACATCTAAATCCATTCTGTCAGGGTAGTTGCGGATTTACGTGGAAGTCATTTCTAAAGGGCATCGCCTTGTCATTTTTTAAATTTTAAACACTATAATATTGCGGTTTGCTAGAAATATATGCGAAATCATTAAAGGGACTAAGGGGTTATGGGTCAGTGGGGGTGCAGAAGGGCTGAGGTGGGGGTGGGTAGTTAATTATTGGGGTTAAAACTATCTATGTTCGGGATATTGTTCAAATTTACTTTCAATTGCCGTCCGATTTACAACTTGAGCTATCCAGTCATAGCTTTTAATATATTGATCCTGTCTCGACCAAAGGCTGGTAAAACAAAAATACATACCTGAATAGGCCACCCATCACTTTTATGTAAAGTAAGCTCTACGTGGTCAGATATATCCACTTTGGTAGCTCTCTTAATTTTGTCTTTCATCCAATTTTCCAACGACATTTTAATTTTTCTTTATTTCATGGAGGAAAAAGCTATTGCATGATGCATGCACGTGGAATTAAATCCGCTGCATAATCCTAATTAAGTTAGTTCAGACATTACACGTTCCCTTTATTGATATAAAGACATCTAGTCACCTTAATGACCCATTTAGAAGGATTTATGTCATTATGTAGGTCTTCTTATCTGCCTTTCATATTACTGTCGACTGATCTACGCATTCGCTTTGTGCAATTTATGTGCGGTTTCGTTTGACTTTATCTCGTGACAAATATACACTAACTTTGTATTTTTTGTATTTAACAGGAATGAGTGCCAGATGTGTGTGTGTGTGTGTGTGTGTGTGTGTGTGTGTGAGAGAGAGAGAGAGAGAGAGAGAGAGAGAGAGAGAGAGACAGAGAGAGAGGAGTAGGAGGAAGAGAGATTATAAAGAAAAGATGGACAGAAAGATGCTTTAACTTTAGTTTCATAAACATTTGTGCAACAGTTAGTGAATAGTATGGTTTCTTCTCATGCATATTGTGTACTAAACCTAGATTCTGAGAATTTACCTTCAGTTAAATTAAGATTTTAAAAATCTTCTTCTCGTAATATTGACTACTGCCTGACGACATAAATTTTCTTCTTTTTCATCAAAGAACATTATGGGCACGTGCGTGATTTATTATTATTATTATTATTAATTCTCTCCTGCACTCTCGGCACTGATAAAACATGAAAACTTGGAGCAATGACTCAAGCTATAATAAAATCTTACACCACCTTAAACTGTGAGATTGAGCTTAAGTTACAAACCATTCAGGTCTTTTACGTATTCTTTAAATTTCACAGCTTATTCGAAGATCTTTTTGTTCTGCCGAAGAAAAAAATATTTAGAACATTTTATACTAATGGATACATGGACTAAACAAGGACTGTATGCATTAAGACAGTTTCAGTCGGTAGCATCTCGAGTGACTCAACTTAATGCCCAATCGAGTTGTAGTGGTTCGCGACTTTCACGTTGATTCTATTGCGAATGTGGTTTTGTGATTATTCTTTCGCTTTTTGAAATCGGTGGTTTTCCAACAAATTGAGTGGTACACATTTTGCATGTCACAAGATAAGATTGCATTTTCGGCTCGATATCCTAACCTTTGATTGACCGTGTAGCTAACTTCTGGTGTCGAACTTTTGAACGATTCAGTCTCAGGTATATGTTTTCAAATTAGGCAACGCTGGTCTTTTTGCAGTGTATTTGTCTGAATCCGTGGTCTTATTTGAACTTACCTCGGCACTTACATGATGGTAATTGAGATTTGTAGGTCAAAGGTAAGCAACCATTGGAATTTCTTGAAAGATACCTTTGAGACGTTCGGACGGTTTAAAATGGTGCCAATGATTCCGAATGATGTATTGTGGGCTTGGGGAGTTGGGGTGAAAAGTTACCACGAAAGGGACACTTGTTGGTTTTCTTGGTTCTGTTTTTCAGGAGGGCTGCTACATCTAGGAGTCTAGATCTGTTAGTAGCCTCCTCAATGTTGCTAATCCTGTATCCTCTCCTTCTAAGGTGCCATTTGAGCTATCTGAGTCTCTTTTCGAAGAAGCAGGATAAGAGAATATGCGTTTGGTACGCACGCACTTACCGTAAGGAAGATTTTTTGTTGGCTTTGAATATAATATTGTTGAACTCGAGAACATGTGTTAAAAGTTCGACCAAATACAACGTTGGCGGGGAAAATTAGGTGCAGGATGTTATACATGCCTCGTGTGGGGCGTTGCTGTATAAGAAACATACATGCATGGTGACGAGGAGAGTGGTATTTTTAAAGTTAGTTTGGGGTGTTTTGTTTTGCTAGTTCGTGGCATCTTGCATATATGAGGTTAGTGTTTGCACAATTTGTACAAACTTAGATGTCTATTAGATGCCTCATTTGCGAGTTTTCGTTTGAGTCAAGCCATGAACATACTGGCATACGAAGGCGCTTGCTTAGTTCCCATTGCATTTTCATTCATTTGTAAGAACTGTTGGTTTTTAACACTGAATTGTTGGAGTTAAGAAACACTGGTTTAAAGCTTGAGAACATAGTCATTAGGAGGGGAATACATATTGTCTTTCTGGCTCGATGGTCTCGTTTCCCCTGTCGCGCAGTATTTTCAGCGACTGTCATTTCTGATGGGTTTTGGTTTGGCTTAGTTTGTGCGAACTATATAAAAATTTTTTTTACCGAGGACACGAATGCCTTTTCGGCTGGGACTGTAACAAGGGGTGGAACATAATCTCTTTTTTCGCAGAATCCTTGGGACGTATCGTTGTTGGATTGAATTGCCAACAGTCTCACAAACTTTGTCTAGAGTCTCTGTCTCCGTTCAGAACTCTCGAAGTCTTCTCTCAGTTCAGGTATATTGTACTTTTTGGACCGGGACGAAACTTGAGACCTTTAGAAAGAAGACTTATGTCAGAGTTAGGTGAACAGAGGATAAGTTTACGTCAATACTGACATTCTGGTGTACAGAGAGGTATTTTCGACAAACATTCTCTTCTTTTTCTTCTAACCTTGCTTACGCACCAAACTCTTTGTTGGGATCTCTCAGTACTTCACCAGCTCTTGAAAATATTTTGCAGTATTTGCCCCAAACTTGACTTTTAAGCTCGTTAGAAATGTAGTTATGAAATGTATTTATGTCATAGTTCTCTTTGGGAAAGTCCAGTTTGAATTGATGTTGAAATTTAGCTTTCAGGGGTCTCCCTAAACACAGTAATGCACAGTAATGGATAGTAATGGGCTGTAATGGACAGTAATGGAGAGTAATGGACAGTAATGGGGACAAAAATAGAATTTTGCGAAAGAAATTATAGTAATGTACATTAAATATTATAATTTTTATTGTACGGACTTAAATACATAAATCATAAATAACAAATGTTGTTGTGATATTGTTTTATTAGTGCACATAATACGCTTTAATTAAAATAATGCCAAAACTTGAACATCTCTCTCTCTCTCTCTCTCTCTCTATATATATATATATATGTATATATTCTTTACTAAGACTGTCCACCTTTTTTATTTTGTTCTAGTCTGACTCCGCTCAGTTCTCATCCTTTTTCTCTGGTGAGGTTTATTCCATTTTGAAGGTGTCTTTGGTATAGTGATTTTACCATTTGTCGACCTTACTGTTAACTTATTTGTACACTTGTCTTTGAGAAACTTTCTAAATATTGCTTGTCATTCAGTTTCTGTTTATTGACACCACACGTCAATAGAAACTCTGTGATGCATATAATTGGATGCCAGCTTGAAATTGCCTCTTCCAATCAATGATCTTTCCGCGTCTTTATACTGGGAACTGACAATCGATTGTAGTACGTCTATCGGATCGGATATATTTTTTTGCTTCCAGTTGGTTCCAATCTTCATGATATTATTCGCATACTCTGCATTATTATTTGTCCAGTGGGCGTCAACATTTTTTACCCTCGCAGGATAGTCAACATGGTCTTTCAGTATTGGTAGCATTCGTTTTTCGAAGTATGACTGGAAACCCGACGCTTTTTCCGAAATGACATTTGTTGCATGTTTTATTCTATCTTCTAATACTAGTGAATTATCGGCTTGTGCAATTCCTTCGTCACCGAAAAGGGTGTTTACAATTGAATTTCTCTCTTGCACGTTGACGCCGACCCTATTTTTTTAAATAACCGGTGACATTTTTCTTCAAGTGAAGTGTACAAACAATCTCTGTCGCTCCAGGGAATGACCGCCTTAAACTTTTACGAATCGCAGTTTCGTCATCTGAGCCGACAACCATGTTTTCTATTTCTTCATCTGTGAAATGACTGGCAATTTGTGAGAAGAAAGCATTGTAAGATTCAAAGTCGGATTTACCATTTAGAAAAGAGGGGCCGAAAAAAATAGGAGACTGTCCGGTATCGGTTCGTAAAGTGCTCTGTTTTTGAAAACTGTTGATGTTAAGTACATTTCGCCAACGTTGAATGTTTAGTCCACACCTAATACCATTCCATCCATCGTACAACATAACCGTTTAATATCCTGTATCTGTGCGTCAGTGAACTGATGGACGGACCAGAATCAACGTGTCGGACAACTCTAACGAAAGGGTGCTGAGAATAAACTTTACTTTCTACATTAAGAATGTGGTCGGCCAGATTTCTGTTGTAAACGTCTTTGGCCGGTTGACGTTCTTGTCTTTTTTGTCTGTGTTTAATGTTTTGGACAACCTTGATATTTCTGGGAATGTCATAAACATCTTCTCCTTGGTTTATTTTGTCGTACACATTTTTTTGCGGAGTCCTGTTTTATCATACTTGCAGGCACAACTTTTACGCGTCGTGTAGTTCTTATGTATCCTTCGTGTAATTCTGGTTTTAATGTATTTCCATGAATTGTCCTCCCGGGAAATACACCAACATACTCCATAATCGAGACAAATTTAGACAGTGTCATAGAGCGTGGCACATTTCCCATCCAAGTTACACGTCGCTTGTATTTTAGTGAGTTCTTGTGCCTGCTATATGCCCGATGTACAACCAACATGTCAGAAGCATCTGGTTGTGGTTCAAGTGGAGATTGATTCCAGTGCGAGGTCATAGGTGTCATCTTTGTCAACTAGGCTGGTATATCTGTTCGAACAATTTACGTATGTGGAATCATTATTCTTGAATGACCACGAGGAGCAACGACAACGTTTTGGAGTCTGCCAGTCACCGTCATCTGATTGACGCTTAGGTGTGGACGTTTCCATGCTAACGTCACGTTCAGGTGTGTAATTACTGGGATAGTCATTGATGGCTAGGATACTAGTTGAGGCTGTGAATTTACTTTGAGGGCCAGTGACGGTTGGGTTATTGACTGGAGGTTCATTGACGGTCGGCTTAATGATTGGTGGTTCTCTGACGGTTAGTGGTTCACTGACAGTTTCAGTAATGATGGTCAGGTTGTTGATTGGAGGTTCACTGACGGTCCTGTGATTGATGGTCGGGTTACTGATTGATGGTTCACTGATGGTCTGGTTATTGATGGGTGTGTCATTGACGTTATTTTCAACCAATGCCACGAAATGGTTAGGGGTCCATATTTTTCTGTTTTTTACTAAAAGAATGTTAGCTGGTTTGGTTACATTGCTCCACATCACTGAAATCGTCGATCCTTCTGCTACCTGGTTGAAGGTTGTATTTAGGGCCCTAAATGCCAAGTCCTTTGTCCCGTTTACAGCTGGATAAACACTACATAACGGACGCTTTGTAACCATGGCAAGGGCAATCATAGTCCACGCCGAGGAAAAGCTCCCAATCTGAGCGCAGTTTAATGCTGCATCCAAATAATCTGGCGATAATAACTGAATACTTGATCTATTTGGATGCCCTAAAATCGCCGACTCTTCAAGCACCATCATTAAAGTTGTCTTGTAGCGCATTTCAATGGACTTGGATTCATTACCGCACAAAATGATTGAGACGGCGTTGAAAAGACAGTCTCCGTCCCCAGTTGTTCTTAATGGTATTCCTTTCTCAGCATGGTACCGGAGCAAGATGTCAGCAGCAATTGCATCACCTGGTAGACTGGGGTGTTCAGCGTATTCGCAAGAACAGTACCTTTCATCACTCAACAAAGCCTCCCGCTCAACTGAAGCTTTGAGATTTTCAAGTCCAATCTTAGCAGCCTGTTGTAATGAAAAAAAATAAATTGTAGAATATCTATTTCAAACATAGGTTTTCTACCACGAATTTCTTGAGAGGATATTTATTTAAAGATCAAAATGAAATTTAATAAATGTACCAATAAAAATGAAATACATGTAGTTCATGTCAACCAGATATCTGATATACTGGTAATTTTATCATTTTTAAACAGTAGATATATTGATTAAAACGAAACAATCCAACATCTACTCCGCAGTAATAAATACAAGACATGTACACATATCACTATAATAACTAAGTAAACACATAGACTAAAAATCAAATTTCAGTAAGTCTCAGTAACTTTACAGATTCCTAAAATTACAGACCATTACAATCAAAAATATATTTGGTCTCCTGAAAAGTTGCAAGAAAGTAAGGTTATATAATTACAAGGCTAATAATAGGACCATTATAAATGTTTGGGAGAAACTTATCAAATAGCCTTGAAAATAAACAATTAAATCATTATAAAATAAATCATTACTTTTTGAAGTCGTGTGATACCCATCAAGTAATCACATTTAACTCCTAGCAAACGACACTGACGACAGATGTATCCCTCATCAATGCAAGACCAGGTCTTAAAGTCCTTGCTTGTTATCACTTCGCACGTAGAGTGGAACCAAGAATCACATACCTGAATCAAAATGTATTGATGCAAACTGCTGGCAGTCACAAATTGACACGGGTAAACTATTAACGTTATATGTATGTATAATAATAATAATAATAATAATAATAATAAGAATAACTTTATTTTATGATCCTAATACAATTAGTTCTAGGAAGGTGATGGGTGTATCTAATTTAGATATATCAGATGGTTTAAGATTTGACATAAACATAAAAAAGTAATTTATGATGTGGGCCTTTAAAAGAATTGAGTAAGTTGAAAATAATATACATAATATAGATAAACAGAAAGTAAAAATGAGAAGATGGATAATCTTTTCTTGTAATATTTCCAGCGGATAATTTTGGGAGTTTAAATATAATACTCAATGAGAAATATAAAATATGACTTATATAACGGCCTGATTAAAAACAACAATACAACAATAATTCTAGGGAGCATATTACTGACATCATTTAAAAAAGGCTTGAGTCATTACAACATGGATGATTTGCAAAAAAATACAGAAACAGCATAATACATTACTACAGTAAAATACCTAATATGCTTATCATCATGTATCATCTGACAATAAAGTTGCTGATATGTATGAATACCATTATGAGAGAGAGAGAGAGCATGTATTATCGAGGTAATGGAATTCATCACCCAAAATGTTATTACGACATTCAGTACATTTTCTTCTTTCAAACTGATTTTACTACATTACATGAACCATTTTCAAGATACATACCGGTATACAATCGGCAACAAATGACATCGAATTGGTCAAATTTTCTTATCAAAGACTCAACTATATAACGGAAAGATAGAATGCTAATTTAAAGACTAAAAGTCATCACTTTGCGATCAGTGACATACAATAATCAATCCGATAATAAAGCTAATGATAAAATGCAATTAATATTGAAAAACATCTTCTTTACCAAGTTTAACTGAATTTAAGAAATGTACTGTTATTAATTATTTTTTACATGTGATGTTGTTAACATTACACAAACAGGACATATATACGCTTGGGAACATATTTATAATTCTAATCGCTTCTTTCATCTTTCCTTTTCACATTTGAAAGCATATTATTGAAGCACTCTGTTTATTATAAATGGCAACAACTGATACATTTTATTGGCAATTATGTATTTTATGTAGATACTGTTTAATGTTAAACACAGATAACAGGAGGTTTGCATATTCAAATGAATGATTGTACAGACAGCTCAAAGAATGTGCAGGGATAATATAATAATAATGATATATATTAAAGATCGTTAAATGGAAACTAAACAATATATAAGCAATTCAAAAGATGACATACCTCACATAAAAGACAGCCCGACTCACAAGCTTTCTTACACTCACCGCAAGGAAAACTGTTTCCTGCTCTTTCCTTTTACCATTCTGATAATATCCAAGATATCACAAACGTCCACAAAATTGAAAATTTTAACACGATGAATAGAAAACTGTTTTTTTTGGTTTGACTGCAACATTCTTATATAAGGAATAAATGTCTATTGGATCCTTCTCATTCTTATTCATCTTGATGCCAATTATTTACATTAAAAATCACTATTTAAACATTAGCGAAAGTTGGTAACAAGCACTATTGTTCATATATCAATTCTTTTTTTTTTTGGGGGGGGGGGCGCACCAGACAGATGCCCCCCCCCCATCCTAATTATAATAATTATTTATGTGTTTTTGTGTTCCCCCTGATATGTTGTATTGTATTATTTCATCGTTTTTATAACGTGAATTAGGAGTTCGGGTATTTTTCAATCCCTAGTGTATCTATAGGGAAGTGTCTCCGAGAGTGATCTCACTTATCCTCTCGGTTTAACTTCCCCTAGTTTGTTTTTCCTTGTGACCTTGCTAGGGTCTCCTACATCCCATGTTTGTTATATGTTTGTGTTATGGGTTATGTATGCTATATTGTGTTTTTGTAGTGTTTAAGTTTTCCTATTATATTCCGTGTTCATATACAACGGAAATTCTTTTATACGGTTTGAATTTAGAAGAAAGGTGATGTCCCCTTCTTTTTAAATCTTATTGATTCTTATGAATGTGTTAAATCACCTTTCTTAATAAGATTAGGCTGAGCTCCATGAAGGGTTCACATTTTTAATTATTATGCTTCTTCCCCATGGAACTGGTCTATCTTTTAATTAGTTTTTTTAAAGTTTAAATAAGTTTTAAATTTAAATTTAAGTTTAAAAATCCAATTTAAATTCACATAGATTTTTTTTTGAGGTTAGTGATAGAAAAGATAGAGATTCATTTAAAAATTTTTTTTTTTTTTCCTCAAGAGGGGTTCCTTTCCAGATTCTGCCGTGGGCCTGTACACTTCGCGTAGCGCCATGTGACATAGCCCCATGGCATCATTATCTGTACTTTCCCTCTTGAGGTATTCCCTAAGTTAAAATTTAATTGGGCCACACTTTCTTAATATTATTAACAATAAAACTTGAAATTTTATATAAAGTTGCTTTGCTAAAATCACCATCAAGATATAATATACATTGTGGTTTAAATTTACTGTTCAAGTTTATTTCAGTTATTTTTTTCCTATCAAATTCTGTTTTCTTACAAATTAACATTACGTGTTTTTTTATTGTACATGCCTATTTTACACAGCGGACATTTAGGCGGTACTCCGACCATATGCCGTCTCGCTGCAACCTCTCCCGTCAACCACGCATCATGCATGTATTTGAAGGCGAGTCTTTGTATTTTTAAAGATCCTAGTTGTGACCAGTGCCCCCGTGCCTTTTTCCAGTTAACATATAAATTTTCACGTTCGACTTTACTTTGTATATTTTTGGTTATGTCATTCCGAATCCATTTATATGAAAGTTTTTCGTCCTGGTCCCAAAATTCTTTTTTTCCCTATATTTCATTAATAGATCTTTTATACTCTTATATTTTCTAGGTGTTTCTAAAAGTTTCATTAATTTATTATTTTTATATATTCCCTCCCTGTTCCGCAAAACGAAACCACACCAATATATATATATCCCCTCCCATGGTAATTTAGGTTCGTCACTCAGTCGTTTAAATCTATTTAAAATATTGGTAACTTTTAAAATTATGGGGCTTGGTAACCCTATTCCACCTGATTCTTTTGCCTTGTATAATGTTTCTTTTATAACATAATGTAATTTAAAATCCCATATATATTTAATTATAAGTTTATCTATATTATTTAAAATTATGTTACTTATGTTAGTAGACTTCATAATATAATTCAAGTTTGTATACATCTATGTTTTGGCCACCTGGGCCCGTTCCATTAAACATAACGGCATAAGTGCCCAGATATCGATATTCCTTTTTATCTCACATTCCATTTTTTTACAGTTTTCCTTCTCTTCATTTTTGCCAAAGTACACACCAAGTGCTTTAACAGTATCTTTGAACATATGGGCTGGTATGCTGGAAAGCCTACCGCGCCAGTTGCCTATCTCTAAAATTTCTGTTTTATCATGATTTATTTTTGACCCCGATGCTCTTCCAAATTTTTCATATTCCTTTATAAGGTTCTCAAAGGATTTCGGGTCCTCTAAAAAGTTAGTGCAATCATCTGCATGTTGTAACATTTTCACTTCCTCTTTGATATTTGGAACTTTTATACCTTTAATTTCTTTATTTAGTTTTACACTGATACTGAGCATTTCAATTGCTATTACGTATAATAGCATCGATAGTGGGCACCCTTGCCGTACTGATCTTTTAATGTCAAATTGTTCTGTCATGGCTCCGTTATTTTGAACTCTTGAAGTTATGTTATTATATAAAATTTTTGTCCATTTCCGGAAAGGTTCTCCGAAGCCAAATTTTTCCAGGGCTTTCTGTATATAGTTATGCTCTATCCTATCAAAGGCTTTTTCTTGATCAAAAAGTACCATAGCAACTTTCTGTCCCTTATTTTGTACATGTTCTATAATTGCAGATATACTTAATATGTTATTTTGTATGTCCCTATTTTTGGGCCCACACGTTTGGTTTACATTTATTATTTCACCTATCCCCTTTTTTAACCTATTGCTTAAGATTCTACTCAGTATTTTGTAATCCGTATTAAGGAGGGAGATGGGCCTCCAATTTTTTAGTTCTTCCCTATCCCCTTTGCCTTTATATATTAAAATGATGACCCCTTCTTTCATCGTTTCCGACATTTCAGTATTTCTTAAAAATATATTGTTATATAACCATTCGAGAATGGGCAACAGCTCTCCGCAAAATGTCATATAGAATTCTGCAGAGAGTCCATCTCCCCCTGGAGATTTTCCCTTATTCATTGTATTTATACTATCTAAAATTTCTTCTTGTGATATAAAATCATCACATATTTGTTTAAAATTATCGTTAATTTTTTCACATGGTATTTCTTGTAAGTAATCATCAATTTCATTCTCTGATATTTTTTGAGACGTATATAGTGTTGCATAATAGTTTTTAATATGATCCATAACTTCCTGTTTTTCTATTATTGTTGTTGTTGTTGTTGTTGTTGTTGTGTTGATTTTGACCTTCTCCATAAATTTATCTCCCCCCCCCATTCTTTTCTCTTCTCTTTTGTATAATCCCTCTGCTTTTTTATATATCCCCGTAAATTTCTCTGCCCTAATTTCTCTACCCCTACTTTCTATTTTATTTATTTCTTCCAATCTGTTTTTAAATTGGTCTCTATATCCTTAGCATTTGTTTTTTGTAATTGGTGTCTGATCGCTTCCCTTTCTGTTTTCAGTTTCCTACTTTTTAAATTACAGTATTCTATCGCTAGCTTTTTTAGTTTTACTTTTAGTTTTTCCCATTCTAATATTATATCTACATTTTCCCTATTCTTAAAATCTTCTATCTCTTTCTTGACCTTTTATATAAAATCTGTATCTTTTAAAATCGAATTATTTATCATCCATCTTCCCTGCCCCCATTTTATCCTATTTTTAAATGTTACAGTCATATTAATAAGTTTATGATCGGATATTTTAAAATCAGTAATATTCGTTTCTTTGTGTACATTTGTATCATAGTTGTTGCAGTAAAATTTATCTAAGCGACTTCCTTTATTTATTTTATAATCAAAAGTATATTCCTTCCTTAATAAGTTCTGTACTCGGTAAACATCCGTTAATTTATATTTTTTGATAAAAAAGTCCATATCCGGTTTGATCCTAATGTCATTTGGTGCTGGATCTCCCTCCCTATCTATATTTTCTCCCACCCAGTTAAAATCGCCCCCTATAATTATATTTCCTGTTGCATATTTCTCTATATATTTATTTAAATTCTCTAAGAATAATTTTTTATGTTCCCTGTTTGCTGGCATGTATATATTAATTATGTGCATATCCTCTATTGTAATATGTATCATCCTGCCGTTAAAAACCTTATCTACTTCTATTCTTTCCCATGTCAAATCTTTTTTATTTTTGATTAAATCTGCCACCCCTCCTTTAACATCTGTGTGTTCGTAATCACTAATTAATAAAATTCCATTTAAGTAATTTTCCATTATTATTTTTATATTGTCTTTAAAACCGTTATGCGTCTCTTGTATTAACAATACATCATAATTTAGATCTTTAGGGAATTTAAAGATTTTTTCCCTATTTATACCATTTATATTTATAGACAAGAACTGTAAGTTTTTTCCTTCCATTCTTGTCTCTTCCCAGGGTGTTGCTTTTTCTTTTTTAAAATACTTATTCCAAATTGTTATTGGTTTTTGTGTTATTGTTTGTGAGATTTACATATTTAATTGTGAATTTTCGCTGGAGGGGGCACTGGTCTCCCCACCCCCCTGTACTGAGTCCATAGTGCTTCCATTCTTGGCCGTATTATTGATTGTGTGTTGCATTGAGCTGTCTGTGTTATTCATTTGATTTGATTCTTTGGTCCCTGTATCTGTGTCCGTGTCCGTTTCCAAATCTTCTTTTCTCTTTTCTCCACTGTCCTCAGTTTCATTTTCTTCCGATTCCATTGGTCCCTTTTCTTCATCCTCACTTTGACTGTCCAGGTCTGTTATTTCCTCACAGGACTCAGTTTCTATAGGCTTTCCCTCTTCTTTGTTTTGTTTCCTTTTTGATGACGATCTTTCCTGGGGTGAGATTGTATCGGTTTTTCTTTTTCTCCTCCCTCTCTTCGGCATGGGTGTTGAGGTTAATTGTGGAGTGTTATCCTCTTGCTGGGTAGGCTCTACCTCCAGGGTTTCAAATCTATTCCTTATGGGTATGCCTTCCTCTATTTGTATTTCTGATCTGCTGGTTTTGTTGGGGCTTAGATATCCCTCCCATTCTAGGGTCTTATGGGCCTCAATTTTTGTAATGTCCAGTTCTGGGAGGGTATGGATAGTTTCTTCTCTCTCCCTAACAGTTTTTATCAGGTTCATTATCTCCTCTGCCTGGTGTTGTTGTTGTTGTTGTTGTTTTGGTGGTTGTTGTTGTGGTTGTTTTTCTTGCTGGGTTTCTTGACCCGCTGTTTCTCCTTGTGGTCTTCTTGCTTCCTTTGCCCCGGGACAGTCCCTGGGACCATGTCCGGTATAGTGGCACAAAGGGCACGCTCTGTCGTGCTCGGACCCCCGGTACCAGGTTTTGACTCGAAACCCTAATACACAGAAAAATATGGGTATTTTCTTGGCGTCCGCTTTGCTCACATATATAAGTCTATTGCCCGACTTGATTGGGGCAAATCCCCATATAGTTGCCATTTTATGAGTGATGGTCTTTACTCCCATTTTCTTCTGTAACTTTTCGATCAGCTCATTGGTGCTCACTTCCAGCGGCAGTCCCATAACGTGGACCTCCGTCGCTCGCGGTTCTATGTTTCTAATGAAGGGCACTGTCCTGTATACTCTCGCTACCATCCCTTTTATGTTTATATCAACCCCTTCTAGCAGCGGTTCATTCCTTTTGGGGTATATTACGTATTTATTTGGTCCCCCGTTCTGCATTGCCTCTATCTTGCCAATGTCGATCCCAGCGGTGTGTAGTGCCATTAGTACCTCGCTTTGCCTTGGTGTACTCTCCGCCCCCTCAGAATCTATAGTCTGGCACCCGGCCGGGTGGTTGACTATCATTTTGTTGTCCTCTATGATGGTCTGGAAATATTGTTTGATTTTAAATACACCTGTGCCATCCTGTCCCTCTCGATCCGTTTCCATTTTGTTTTGTGTGTGTACAGACGAGAATGGGTCGCACACTACTATTATTCCTATTCCAGTTATTCTAAATGGGATTTCAAAGCTTGGGAGCCGGTCAATGCTCAATTTATATATGCTAAATCTATTGAATATCCTATTTAGCAACTATGCAAAATATATACCAGCAAAAACAAATCTTGCTGCTATTTATATATATGCTGAATATCACTCACTCCATTCTGCTGCACCTAATCCCAGCCGGGATTAATCTTGTGTAGCAATACAGCCTTTAACAGATAATATTGCTGATACCTCTATTCAATTCTGTTAATGTTCATTGACCATTACATCTCACAGTATGTCGTTAAACGAGAATTATGTTAGGCCATACATGACACTGCCTGCTCAACTTACTGGATTATATGTGCAGCTAAAGTGGACATCAAAGACATCAAAGACACGTGCAACAGGTGTGAATGTGGCATTTAATGAAAGCACACTATACTAGTTTTAGGTGTTTATGCAATTTAAATGTTTCAGCCATTAGTCCTACAATAGAAATCAGTTCACTATTTTTTTACTAAAATTTTTGAATAAACGAACACTTAAATGGAGTCTCTTAAATGAAGACAGAAATACAATGATACATTTATTAAGTTCCATAGCTACGCAACTTTATGTTATTATTTAAGTCCGTACAATAAAAATTATAATATTTAATGTACATTACTATAATTTCTTTCGCAATATTCTATTTTTGT
Organism: Sinohyriopsis cumingii; assembly: GCA_028554795.2. Taxonomy (NCBI): domain Eukaryota; kingdom Metazoa; phylum Mollusca; class Bivalvia; order Unionida; family Unionidae; genus Sinohyriopsis; species Sinohyriopsis cumingii. Next base: position 1,121,639 of record JAPYKE020000066.1, on the reverse strand, counting down.
CACCATTACTGTCCATTACTCTCCATTACTGTCCATTACAGCCCATTACTGCCCATTACCGTACATTACTGTGTTTAGGGGGACCGGCTTTCAGGAGTTCAAGTTGCGTCAAGGATGTGACATGAAGAATTGAGTTTCATCCATTATCAAATCAAAAGCAGTGCACAGCCCCCACCCCGCCCAAGAGAAAAGAAAGAAATGAAAAGGGGAGCTAAACATGAATTTTCAAATATAATGCGACATTTTTAGTTTCCAAATAGCTTGGCGAAATGATGCCTGGTCCTGATAATCTTTTTACGAAGATATCTGAGATTTAAAAAAATTAATTGTCAGCGTCGAAGAGGGTAACTACTACATAAGAATCCAGGTAGAGTTTTTTTTTCTTTAAACGTTCATTGAGAACAACAACACGTAGCAGTTTGAAAACATGAACACTGAAAAAGGTAGGTGGTCGGCTTATCTCAGGAAGAATATTCTCATAGATATTACAGGTTGTGACATAAAATTAATTTGACTTAACACACACACACACACACACACACACACACACACACACCAAACATTTAAAAACTAGTTTTTATTTGCCTTTAGAAGCGCTTTCGACTGTGAATGAGTCTCGGTCAAATGCACATTGGAACGAGAGACAAAATAAGTAATAGACAGAAAACAAAGCGTCTTGATTACAAAAGTTTTAATGGAAGTATTGGTTTAAACTCAGACGAAATCACAACAGTTTATATGACTTTGTTTAAAGTAAGTATTGGTTGAAAATATTAGATATTGCGCTGGATTGCTATCAACTCAGATGATAATCATTAGAGTTGAAACCAGTTATGCGTGACATCAAACATTCTTGTCCAATGGATATTTTTATTTTAAAATCATTTAATTTTGTCATTCCCAGTCTTCAGATGAGTCATTACAATTCATAACCACCATAGAAGAGGCCTACAAAGTGCTACGCGATCCTGCAGAAAGAGAGACATACAACAGAAATCATCCCGATGTCGGAATTTGCAAATCATGGTGGAATTCATTACGTGATGAATGGGATAAACTGACCATTTCATACAGAAGGAAGGATCTATATAACAGTATAATCCAAGCGCTCCATGATGTATTTTTCAACTGCCAAATCTTAACATGTAAGTGCAGAGCTTTTGGGGCCTTTTCACTTTCGATATGTAAAGCAATTATATCAATTGTTGCGACCGTCAATGACGTGCAGTCTGTAAGCGTTGGTGCTTTTGCATTGTCAGCGATAGATCCAGGCAGCCAGCATGCTTGGGCTCAATATTTGAAAGGAAGGGTTAGCTAAACGAGTATACTTTAATGGATAGGGAACGCAAATCACTGCCCAAATAGTAAGCGTGATCCTCAATACCACATTCCCCAGAGTTTGGGCTGATTCCTAGAAAACAAAGCTTGCTTGTTGATTCTATGGTTCTCAATGAAAATGGTGGCAGTCATGCATTAGGTATGACTGCCATAACGACTGTCTTAGAAATATTGTTGTCGTTACTACCCTTGAATGGATGATCATTATGACATAGGGTTTTCACCAAAAAACTTCCAATTATGTCCCAAGTGAAAACAGCACCAAGCTGATATTCAGCATGTGTATAACAGCAGATAATTTGAAAATCTTATTATCACTGAAGACTATAAGAGATGGTTTCAGTACTCGACAGTTTAAAGGCAGAAACTGTCTTATCTTGAATTCTTAAAAAATTGTTTTTGCCCAGTAAAATGTAAAACAAAGAAATAATTATACTTGCCAATTTAAATTGTTTCAGTTCATGGGTACCCACACATAGGGGCATGGGAGGCACTTGCCCCCCATTTGTCATGTAAATATATTTTGGCCTTCATCCGTAAAACTTAGTAGTTGATCGCTACATGTCCACCACCCCACCTCCCACAAAAAAATTCTGTTGGCACCCCTGTTTCAGTCTTACTGGATTCTCAGCGATAGGTTGATTGCTTTTCATTCGTAATTTTATTAAGAAAAGAAGAAAGGAATATGCATTTGTGCAGGAGCACAAGTTCCATAGTGTAATTGCCCAGAGAACTTCACGTGATAGACGTAGCAGACAAGATATAATACGAAAGGTGAGAGAGGTTCCAATTCTCGGGCATGTACAAGTCTCGGATTTAAAATTATACTGATCTTCAGTTACAACTGGATTCGAAGCCTCAGAATTACAAGCGAAAAAAATACCTCATTAGCTAATGAAAACATTGCAATATAATATCTTTTTGCTATAAATCAGATAAAGAAATTAAAATGTATTTTTAAGCTAGAATTAAAAAGCAACGAGTCCCACATTTTCTAAAGTCGAATAATTACAGTAAATCTCTTGTCAATTACGTGTATTATCTGTTCTTAAATTTCAGTCCACTTCATCAGAAATGTTGTAAATGAGGTTCCTATTTTTATGTCCAAGCTCAAAAATGCAACTGACAAGTGGATACACAAAGAGTCTATTAGATCGACAGGATTCAGGTCCAGTAGTGAGACTAGTTCCAGGTCACATGGCAAGAAAGAGTGGTTTTTTCCAGAGTACCCTTTTTTAAATGTATCATTCAGGGATTTCTTGACGGTGCTTGGTAAGATATATACATATTTGTAAATACTCATAAAAGGTCACCTTGCTGATCATTTTGTTATTTAGATTTCTAGATTGCTTCAGATATTTTATCTCAAGCATTATTCCGTTTATAAGATACTTGACAATTTTCTCCTTACTGTCTGCTACATGACTTTTGTATTATATGTGCAAATATTAAAATGATTCTTCCCAAAGTATACATTCATTGGTACAGTTTATATTAATTTATTTAATGTTTAACCAGTTTAACTAGTTAATTCCTTCCTACTCATATTCAGCTATAGTTGAAATGTATCCATTAAATATATCAACATGAATGTACCTTCCAGCTATAGTTGAAATGTATCTATTAAATATATCAACATGAATGTACCATCCAGCTATAGTTTTTGCTTACCTACCCAGAAGTTCTTGTCCCCGTTACTGATTTAAAAAAAAACATCAAGGGTATAACAAATTTTTTAAAAGTACTCATTTTATTCATTGATGTATAATTTCTAACTTGATTGCCAACAGGCAGTCACTAAATTGTCACCTTCTCCATGTTTAAAATCTAATGGAACTTCAATGAGTCTGAGTTTTTCACACAAAATAAGTGATGTAGTGTTTGGTAAACTCTGGATAATTCCATTAATTTCTGTAACTTTGAGATGTAATGACATATTGTTTCTCCCTTTATCCACATTTTTTCATGTGGAAATATTAGAATTAGACATTGAATGCACTGGAAGCAGATGACAGTGTTACCTTCTGTGAATATATAGGCCTACAATGAAATTGGACTCTTTTATCAACTATAAAATTATATTGAAACTTATATTTGGTTTTTAATGCAAATAAGAAAACAATGTTAGGGGAACACTTTGCGAGAATTAAGTTAGAAATTATATATCAATGAATTAAACGAATCAGCTTAGAGCATTTTTTTTATATATTTTTGATGCTTTTTTTTAAAAATCAGTGGGTACAATCTGCCATGGGGTGAAGTGGAAACTTCAGAATTTCTGTTTATTCTCTTCCTTTCCATTTAGTGTTTTTTTCTGTCTTCATTCTGGCAGACCAGACAACTGCCACTTTATCTCATAAGCAAACAATGCACATATATGTCTATTCAAATCTGGTTATATCGCTTTAACATATTGCTGTATTTTTCAGGCCTTTCCTTAGTTTGTCTGATCTCTAAATACCTGAGCAGGTAAGAGCTTTCTTGAATATGCATTTTGTTATGTTATTAATATATATTCTTTAGATCCTCATTAAACATGAATGATATGACCTTCATGTCATTCAGAATGTATGGCATCCATAAATACATCTCTGCTTAATGTGAATTATTTTTGGTCATTAAAAGATATCATTTGTTTTTATGTTTTCTTACAATGAAAGCCGTATGTATGTATCATGAAAACCAAATGCAAGAATCTTCCAAAGAAAACTGTTTTCTTTCGAGTAATAAAGGTTTATAAGTATTATGCTGTGATTTGAGAAACCCACCAGCAATTCAAGCCTCTCAAACGCATTTTTGTACTTATATTTACTTTAATGATGTATTCTTTAACTTTATAATTAAGAAAATTTGTTTAGATAGTTATCAAAAGTCTATGAACAGTTTAGAACAAAGCCAAGGGACTTAATTCAAAGTTTTGTAGTATAATTTCTACTTTATTTATCAGCATAAACAGCTTATGAACACATTGCATAATAAAATGCTAAAATGGAATTCTAGTTATTGACTGTTTCCATTGATGATGCACAATACCAGAAATTATCATTGATGACAGTAAAATATTTTTCGAAGTGAACAAACCTAAATGACAAGGAAAAAAACAAAAAGTAGTTTTATTTATGTTATTTTATATCATTGTTGTTAATTTCATTCTTAAACTTTGAAAAATGTTTGAAAATTTGCTTAACAAATTGTTTTTGTGGGATGTTAACTGTATAGCTGGGATACATTTAAAAATTTTCAGAATCATATTATTACAGATGTTTACATGGGATTCGTGCGCTGATTCAGAATGCATTTCACAAAACTCTAGTGATGGTATCTCAAGATCTTTGTCCTAGACTGCTGGTGAATTTAATTCATTTTCAGTATTTATCCTAATGGTGTACTGTGTAATTATGGAACTTGAAAATTTATTTAAAAGTTGGCATTTCTGATATGGAATACAGTTTCCTGAACTTAAGTGTTGTTGATAGGAAATTTGTCATGTTATATCAGTTGTTTTGGACAGCTGTGGTCAAATCAACTATCAAATTGCCTTATATCAAGAATCAAGAAATATCAACTATTATGAAAAATGGGTTAGGGCCAGTCATGGAATGATAATACTTGTTGATATCTTATAATTCATATGATACATGTAGATACATGTAGTGTACATTCATTGGTGTGTATACTAGAACTGTGTGATGCCACAAATGTCACAATATATGTGCTATGGTACACATTTCCAACTCTGGTACATATAATGGTACAAAATTTCTGACAGGTTATGTATCAAGACACATAAATCTTTATATGATATGTATCATAGTAAAAAGTCCTAATATAAAAGTCATGTAAGAAATGCACATTAGTTTGTTCTGATGTATGTATAAATCCAGATACAATACATACCAAATAATGAGCTTTATTTGTGTAATGATAATATATTTAAACTCACCTGCTCCAGTTGATTTAATAAATGTTTATATTTAAGATGATCATAATAAAACAAAATATCAGACTAAAATTAGTATTTGAAGAGGATAGGATATACTATCTTACCTTAAAATGTTAGTATTCCTAATTGATATAACTTTATTGTTAAAGCTCTAACGTGTGTACCCTATCCTATTCACAATGTTACTACATGTATATACCATACCTCCAACGCATAAAGAACACCATGTCTTTACTATGCATAAAGAACACCATGTCTTTACTATACATAAAAACACCATGTCTTTACTATGCATAAAGAACACCATGTCTTTACTATCCATAAAGAACACCATGTCTTTACTATACATAAAGAACACCATGTCTTTACTATACATAGAGAACACAATGTCTTTACTATGCATAAAGAACACCATGTCTTTACTATGCATAAAGAACACCATGTCTTTACTATACATAGAGAACACCATGTCTTTACTATATATAAAGAACACCATGTCTTTACTATGCATAAAGAATACCATGTCTTTACTATGCATAAAGAACACCATGTCTTTACTATGCATAAAGAACACCATGTCTTTACTATGCATCCTGCAAGATGAGGCATCTAAGTTGCATACATAAAACAACAAAAGAGCTCATAATAAATGAGGTTTTTCTTCTTACTTGGGATACTAATATATTTTTCAAACAAAGGTTTGTAGATCTTCATTTTTGCCCATATTTGTGTTACTTTGATGAACTTGGCGACATAAGTACATGATAATTTTTTAGTTGAACACATTTGAGATGGTTGTGTATATATACTTTTGTTTATCAGTTTTCACCAATACAGGTCAAAGTTAGGAATATTGCCCAGTTTATTTCATTTTCAAGCATTTTATCAAAAGTATGATGTCAACATATTTTACCTGTTATAAGAAATGTTACAGCTGACATGTTATGTTATTCCGATGATATACATCATTTGCTGTTATCGATTTCATATCTGGAGAGTAACAGTTACACAGTCGCCAAACTTTGTGGACAGCTTGCACTTGGGGTCAAAAGATTAAAGGGAAAGGTCATTGTGGCTTGAAAAGCATTTACAAAACAATGACATTATCTTTACATCACAGACCTGAATCAAAACTTTGTGTGTTCTGGCTGTACATGGATAATGAAAAAGTCTATTGACTTGGGGTCAAAGGTCAAGGTCACTGACATGAAGAAGAAAAGTGGCTTCAGCACAAAAATGTCAGTTATCTATATAAAGCAGTATTAAACATGGGGCAGATAAGCTGTTCACAGAACTCTTCTTCTGGTTTTAGATAGTCATTTTATTCATTTCATTACTATATTGCCACAATGCAAATTTACAAAGTATATGCTCTTTTAACCAGGTTTAAAAGCCTTAAAATATGTCATTGTATGACCTTCTATTTCAGGTCAAAGGTTGTTCAAGCAGTATCATTTCCATTTGTTTTTGACCTGGTTATATTTCCTATCTGGCTGGCAGTTTATCTTCCATTGTTGATCTTGAGAAAGGTAAGCAACATGGAGGTATAAGTGCATGTAAATTAATTGCTCTGAATGTATAAGAAACATTAAATAATGCATTGATACTTTGGTGACTCATGTGGTGTTATTTGCCTTACATCCATTTTTGTACTTCATTTTCATCGATCACCTATTTGTAATTAAGTATTCACAAGATTTTGAAACAATCCAGGTGACATGGAGATCAGTGGTTGACAATTCTCTCACTTGGCTAGCATGGGCAACTAAAAGTTATTGTTTAGTCAGTGACAAGTATATAAATTAAAAGTAAATTTCATTGCAGCATTTTGTATTAGCACCATCTAGTTCTCCTCAGCCTTATTCTCTTTCTTGTTCCTGCTACTGCTTTTCTTGTAATACTACCATCTAATTTTCCTCAACCTTTTTCTCTTCCCATGCTACTCCTTTTCTTCTGTCATTTGTATACATTGTGTTAATAAGATGCAAATGTTTTGGTTTTGGTTTCTACATTACTTAGCTAAGTATGCTTGATCACTAATGGCTGCATAACTATTATCAGTTACATTACCTATTATCAGTTACACTGTTATTGGTTATATTAACTATTATCAGTTATATTAGCTGTTATGAGTTAAAAGTTGTTTAGGACAAAATAATGCAGATTACTACTGGGTCAAGTTTTTAAAAATTCTTTCTACTTGCCTGTTTAACTCTGATGTATGTGTGCATTTTTGTGTGTACCCATGTGTATGTGATAATAATTTCTGATAAAATTCGAAATTGCAACCTGAATTTTGTAACTTTTTGTTTCAGATGACAGTTATATTTGCACTTGTCCTGGTCTTCATTGAAATAGCTGTATATAGAACATTTGCCAGGCAAATACTGTCAGACATCTTGCAAAACATTGATGAAGGCATAACAAATCATGAAAAAGAGATTTTCTACTATATTCTTGTGGCAACAATCATCTCATTTCCATTCTTTAATAAATATCAAAACCAAATTCACTTTTTTACACCAATATTTATAGGTGCTGTGACTCATATGGCTACCTGTGTTGCAGTGTTCGAAGCAATGCCATTTGCAGATGCAGTTTCCTTTTTCGTGTGCTTGACCATGTTAATCGTTCTAATTGACAAGTTTCCAATTGCAATTACTGCTTTCATGTACTTGTTGATACAGATCATTTCTGGTTATTGCTTAGACGCATCACCAATACTATTTATCTCAACAATAAGTCTGGTATTCACGAGCTGTCCAATTTCATACTTGTTTGAAGGAGCAAGACAATCATCGCTTTATTATCTACAGTTGTTGTGGTAAGTTTGTATGCTTTAACCCCTTCCCTTATGCCTTTACATATATGTTTGGCATGAAATATAACAGCATGCCTTCCTTAATACAGATACCAGTACAGCAATTATTTGATAAGAAATATTCCAGCATACTTTCCTTAATACAAATACCAGTACAATAATTATTTGACAAGAAATATTCCAGCATACTTTCCTTAATACAAATACCAGTACAGTAATTATTTGACAAGAAATATTCCAGCATACTTTCCTTAATACAGATACCAGTACAGTAATTATTTGACAAGAAATATTCCAGCATGCTTTCCTTAATACAGATACCAGTACAATAATTATTTGACAAGAAATATTCCAGCATACTTTCCTTAATACAGATACCAGTACAATAATTGTTTGACAAGAAATGTACCAGCAAACTTTCCTTTATATAATTACCAGAACAATAATGGTTTGACTTGAAACATAGCAGTGTACTGTCCTTAATACAGATACCAGTACAGTAATTTTTTCCAATAGTCAGAATACTATAAAAACACAGTTCCTCCAATGCAGTAAATGAAGCAGGTTTTCTTTATTTGAAACATATCTATTGATGCTAAGAAAGGTCATTTATGTGGAAACCTTCACTGCTGTAGATAAAACAGGTTTAATTTACTTACCACACCTTTGAGAGAATTGATGCATTTTGAATATAATTTGTAAGATAAAATGGTGGTGAATACTATGATTATATTGATGTATGTGTCAGTGCAGCAGCAATACCCATAAGTATATGATCAATGGGTACAGTCTCCCATGAAGGAGAGAAAAGAAAGCTGACACAAAAATTTGGTTATCAATTAAAAAGGAATCATGAACTATATCATTGTAGGATATACAGCCAAACATAACATGTAATAATACATATGATATAAAGCTGATCATAATTAATAATACAAATGATATACAGCCTATCAAAAATAATAATACAAATGATATATGGCCAATCACAAGTAATAATACAAATGATATATGCCCATTCACAAGTAATAATACAAATGATATATGCCCATTCACAAGTAATAATACAAATGATATATGCCAATTCACAAGTAATAATACAAATGATATATGGCCAATCACAAGTAATAATACAAATGATATATGGCCATTCACAAGTATTAATACAAATGATATATGGCCAATCACAAGTAATAATACAAATGATATATGGCCATTCACAAGTATTAATACAAATGAGATATGCCAATCACAAGTAATAATACAAATGATTGATATATGGCCAATCACAACTAATAATACAAATGATATACAGCCTATCAAAAATAATAATACAAATGATATATGGTCAATCACAAGTAATAATACAAATGATATATGGCCAATTCACAAGTAATAATACAAATGATATATGGCCAATCACAAGTATTAATACAAATGATATATGGCCAATCACAAGTAATAATACAAATGATATATGGCCATTCACAAGTATTAATACAAATGATATATGCCAATCACAAGTAATAATACAAATGATTGATATATGGCCAATCACAAGTAATAATACAAATGATATACAGCCTATCAAAAATAATAATACAAATGATATATGGTCAATCACAAGTAATAATACAAATGATATATGGCCAATTCACAAGTAATAATACAAATGATATATGGCCAATCACAAGTAACAATACAAATGATATATGGCCATTCACAAGTATTAATACAAATGATATATGACCAATCATAAGTATTAATTCAAATGATATATGGCCATTCACAGGTAATAATACAAATAATATATGGCTAATCACATGTATTATTACAAATGATATATGGCCAATCACAAGTAATAATACAAATGATTGATATATGGCCAATCACAAGTAATAATACAAATGATATCTGGCTAATCACAAGTAATAATACAAGTGATATATGGTCAATCACAAGTAATAATACAGATGATAGTAAATCACAAGTGATATCCACAGATGGTTTACATTTAAAAAATAGGCGAGGAACACGCATGGTTTGCCTTACTAAATTTAGATCACCTATATTAACCAGCTAGCTGTTTTAATCCTCTGGTTTGTCAAAGTCCAAAAAGTCAGTACCATGATGAAATGAACATCTATTAAGAAGTTATTGTATATAATCAGTTAAAATTCAAGTACAACTGCAAAATGCATAGACACAGATCTGCCATTACATGATGTGCAAGTTGATCTGAGTCAGCTTTTTTTGTTAGGAGTAATTAGTGAATACTTTCTTATTCACAGATATGTTGCCTCACTAAATATAATTATAATCAAGGAATAAATAAATCCCAAACAAAAATAAAAGAAACAAAGTCTTGAAAGGTTGTTGAATAATACTAACAGAAAGGGAATCACCTAATTCTGATTCGTATTTATTTATCATTACACCAGTTCTTAAACATGTTGACTTTTGCTACACAATATGACACACCTTCCAAAAGCCAAGAAAAATTACTGACAAAAATTAATATTCTTATGAAAGGAAAATAGCGTCAAATAATAATCTTATCAAAGTGAAATGGTGTGAATGCTCAATAATCTGTTGAAATGGAAACAGTGCAAATGCTCGTTAATGTTATGAAAGGGAAATAGTGCCAAATCACTATAATCTTATGAAAGGAAAATAGTGCCAGTGCTCAATAATCTGATGAAATGGAAGTAGTTTCATAGTTCAATGATCTAATAAAAGGAAAATGGTGCCAGTAATAAGGTACAGTAATCTTATGAAAGGGATATAGTGTCAAAATTGAATACTGTTAGGAAAGGGAAATAGTATCAAAATTGAATACTGTTAGGAAAGAGAAATAGTGTCAAAATTGAATACTGTTAGGAAAGGGAAATAGTGTCAAAATTGAATACTGTTAGGAAAGGGATATAGTGTCAAAATTGATTACTGTTAGGAAAGAGATATAGTGTCAAAATTGAATACTGTTAGGAAAGATAAATAGTGTCAAAATTGAATACTGTTAGGAAAGGGAAATAGTGTCAAAATTGAATACTGTTAGGAAAGGGAAATAGTGTCAGAATTGATTACTGTTAGGAAAGGGATATAGTGTCAAAATTGAATACTGTTAGGAAAGGGAATAGTATCAAAATTGAAAACTGTTAGGAAAGGGAATAGTGTCAAAATTGAATACTGTTAGGAAAGAGGTATAGTGTCAAAATTGAATACTGTTAGGAAAGGGATATAGTGTCAAAATTGAATACTGTTAGGAAATGGAATAGTGTCAAAATTGAATACTGTTAGGAAAGGGATACAGTTTCAAAATTGAATACTGTTAGGAAAGGGAATAGTGTCAAAATTGAATACTGTTATGAAAGGGATATAGTGTCAAAATTGAATACTGTTAGGAAAGGGATATAGTGTCAAAATTGAATACTGTTAGGAAAGGGATATAGTATCAAAATTGAATACTGCTAGGAAAGGGAATAGTGTCAAAATTGAATACTGTTAGGAAAGGGAACAGTGTCAAAACTGAATACTGTTAGGAAAGGGATATAGTGCCAGAGCTTGAAGAAAGCTAATGAATAAGGCCAGTATACAACTAAACATAAGGTAGATGAATGTAAAGCTTAAAGTTGCAAGTAGAAACCTAAAATACCGAATGTGACTAAAGAGATTTATTTTTGAATTTTGTTACAAAATATTGTAAAATAAAGGAGAAAGAAATTTTCCCTTTAGTAATACTCTGCACTATATTTATGCTAGGCCATTATATAGAAATTTTGAGAGAAATCATTACCGAATGTCAAGAAGGAAAAAAAAACAGGAACATTTACTCTCATTTCCAAGAGTTGTGTATTGGCTTTGCTCAAAATCATTGAAAATACTAATTTAGTTTACCAACTTGAATTTTTATTCATATTTTCTCTTGCAAGGTGGAAGCTGAAGTGGCACAGCAGATTTCAGACAATGGATACATATGATATAGTTGGAAAAGAAGAGACAGAGAGAGCTCTGCAGGCCCTCAGAGAATACTGCAAACAGGATGGAAATGGTGCAATACCAAATCACCTTAGAGATGATGCAAGGTATGAATAGCTTTATTAATTATAGATTATCTTCTGCTTCAAATGCTCGCTACATTTCCTGCTCAGTAGAATAAATCCAAATGTATTTAACTCTCTTTCCTTGAAGCTGTTGCTTAAGCACAAATACCATATTGAAGCCAATAGACTTTAGAAAAAATAATAAATTAGCTTGTTTTGAAAAGATGTCAGTTTTATTTAAAAACAATCCTTTTAAATGCGAATAATATATTTACAGTAGAGTTGAAGCAAAGCTGTATTAAGTAAAACATTAGCTTTTGGAAGTTTGAATTTTTTTAATGTAGATTTTCTTTTCCAAATATTACATAATAAGTAACAAAAATGAGCTATTGTAAGTGTGAATTTTGTTTATGTAGATTGTTTCTTTTCAAAATATTACTGACACCCTTTTATGCAGTTCATTTTAATTCTGGGTATATCTTAAAACATTACTAAACTTTTTGCAAGAAAATATTGCAGTGGCATTTAAGAAGCTGTTCACCATCTTATAACTTCCTCTATATGTGTATGTAGATAGATGCATACATATTTATCCAATTGATCAAAATAAATAGGAAAAGTCCCAATTCTCATAACATTTGAGGACTTTTAAGGCATCACACAAATATATTATCTTTTATTCAATTTTGCTATGAAACATAATTCAAAAATATATTGATAATTTCTAGATTATGATGAGTGAATACTGTTTTAAATACAGATATGCTGTAGCCTAGCTTCTTTCGAATGTCACATTTATATTGCCTTTTATCATTCATGTTGTACAAAGTTTTTGCAAACAACAAACAATAAAGAATATATATATATATATAGTAAATCATAAATTCTAAAGTTAATGATAGTTTATTGTTAGAGTATGATATATGGATGTAGTTAAGAGGTTAAAGGTCAGTCTTGATAAAAGTAAAATTTCCCTTTTTGTCTGGGTTCATTGTATTTTGAACTGACAGTGTGTGTGTCATTGTTATTGTGAATACTACATCTATGATCTACATGTACCTACAGTTACCTGATTGTTTACTATTTTTGGGATATTGTGGCTGTTATTTTACAAGTTAGCCCATCTCAGACTTGCTGTTTATGGTTTTCTGTGACTTTATCCACATTGTAGCTGACTTTTGAACTTTCGGTGGGCTTTATTTGTTAATCTTTGGTAAGTGGAGGGCACCATGACTTGGTGAAAAATGTCAGAAATGAAATGGAATATGAAATGAAGCACATCTGTTAAATTTTAATGATTACATGAATTAACGCATGCATAATTATACACAACTCCTCCTTGTTCCATATCAGAACATGGAATCATTTTTTGGTATATATGTATAAAATTTCATGGTCAGGTTAGGCAGATCTTGGTGGTAGAATGTGGAATCGATTCCTTAGAAAAGGATAGGAGCCTGTTGATAAGATGCAGATTTCTAGCTGTTGTCATTATGTTGTTTTTCATCAACAGGTTCCAGCAGTTTCTGGAAGGTGCGAATCATGTTGGAGAAACAAAACATGAAGAACAAATCGATGAAACCAATGTTATAACTTTGCAACAGGAGATTAGTTTTTATCTTATTTTAAATATTTGTTGTATCTTTGTAATGTTTATTTATGAATTTTATTAATTAGTTAAATATATCTTGTTGACAAGAAATAACTTTTTATTTTGAACACACTTTTGCATATTTGTAATGTTTACTGTTTTCATGTCTACTGACTTACATACATTAAAAATGTATATTTATGTCTGAAATAAAATCTATCGGTTGAGGACATGTATGCATGAATATATGTGTGAGTAACATTTTAAATTACAAGTTAATTATGTTAGTAAGGGAAGCAATAACATTTCTGTGCTGGCTTTTTGGAATGTTTCTGCCTCTGATACTTGTGTGAAAGCTTAATCATATGCACTTGTAAAACAAATTTTGTGTATATTTTAAACTTTTTTGCAAATTTTGTGTATATTTTAAACTGTTTTGCATTTAAGTACTTGGCCATATATAACTCAACCTATCTTTCCAGCTACTCAGGGGAATGAATAAGTTATGCTGTATGAGGCATGTAGATGGATAGAGGATGTGATTGTGAAAGGGAGGAAACCTTTGTTAAAGGGAGAGAACCATTGATAGAGTTTGCACTGTATAATCAACATTCATTTTGGGCTCTAAAAATGCACATGTCCGATTACTTAATGAATGGTGACTGGATAAGGATGAGTAACTTTTTCAATAAAATTGCAAGAAGCTATAGTCACCATTTGGACTTTGTCCTGCAGCAGTAATTACAAGTATGAAATTCTTTTTATTATTTAATATAACTTTACCCTGCATTACAACAATAAATGATATCGGTTGATATGTGTTTTTATTGTTGTCAATCTTTCTCATACATTTCAGCAAGAGGTGATATTGGTTGTTATGTGTTATAATTGTTGTCAATCTTTCTCTTTTGAAATTTGTATGAGAGATGTTACATATACAAATTTTATTGTATGGAGTAGAATTTACCAATATGAATACTTGTGTCCATGTGACCCATTCTTTGTATTCAGGATGCAGATCAATCATCATAATTTTTAAGCTGCTATTTACCTTTTGTACAAGAAATGTTTTTATGGTTTGAACAGCCTTTAAACGTTATTGAAATTTACAGGTAGCCTTTAAAAGTCCTTAAATTCAGTCAGGAATTGAAAATTCTTTGAATGTTGAAAAATGGTACTTACAAGTCTTTGAATTTCACATTATCAGATCTTTGTTGCACAGAAAGATTTATATATGAAGTAGTTCAGTTTTTCTTTTAATTGGTGAAAGTTTTGTTTGAATAAAAAAGTAAAGTTTCACTTGTTTTTGAAATGCCCAAAGTGCTGTTACAAGCATAGCATGTTTAACACCATATATATATTTCCTTTTAATTCGATCTCATATTATACATTCTACCATGTATTCCCGTTTAATTGGATCTCATATGATACATCCCCAACTGGTATTGCCATTAATTGTTGTAAGAAGCAGAGTGATGATCTGCTTAACAGAGAAAACAACAACAAGCAAATTCAAACATGACAGAGAAGAGCAAGCAATTTTCCAATTAACAATACAAATATTCTGATCAGTTGTGGAAAAATAAACAATCTTCTGAGGCAGCGGAAAAGGCAGAGCAATTTCCTGCTTAAAAATACAAATGGCAGACATGCATGCATATGTTTTCTGCTTTCACTTGTCTGGAAAGTGTGTTCAATGACATTTTTTGTCAGAGTTGGGTTAGAGAAGCAAAGGGTGATGTGTACAAGGTGTAGTGAGTTTTTGTCAGAGTTGGATTAGAGAAGCAAAGGGTGATGTGTACAAGGCGTAGTGTGAGTTTTGTCAGAGTTGGGTTAGAGAAGCAAAGGGTGATGTGTACAAGGTGTAGTGTGAGTTTTGTCAGAGTTGGGTTAGAGAAGCAAAGGGTGATGTGTACAAGGCGTAGTGTGAGTTTTTGTCAGAGTTGGGTTAGAGAAGCAAAGGGTGATGTGTACAAGGTGTAGTGTGAGTTTTGTCAGAGTTGGGTTAGAGAAGCAAAGGGTGATGTGTACAAGGCGTAGTGTGAGTTTTTGTCAGAGTTGGGTTAGAGAAGCAAAGGGTGATGTGTACAAGGTGTAGTGTGAGTTTTGTCAGAGTTGGGTTAGAGAAGCAAAGGGTGATGTGTACAAGGCGTAGTGTGAGTTTTTGTCAGAGTTGGGTTAGAGAAGCAAAGGGTGATGTGTACAAGGTGTAGTGTGAGTTTTGTCAGAGTTGGGTTAGAGAAGCAAAGGGTGATGTGTACAAGGCGTAGTGTGAGTTTTTGTCAGAGTTGGGTTAGAGAAGCAAAGGGTGATGTGTACAAGGTGTAGTGTGAGTTTTGTCAGAGTTGGGTTAGAGAAGCAAAGGGTGATGTGTACAAGGCGTAGTGTGAGTTTTTGTCAGAGTTGGGTTAGAGAAGCAAAGGGTGATGTGTACAAGGTGTAGTGTGAGTTTTGTCAGAGTTGGGTTAGAGAAGCAAAGGGTGATGTGTACAAGGTGTAGTGTGAGTTTTGTCAGAGTTGGGTTAGAGAAGCAAAGGGTGATGTGTACAAGGCGTAGTGTGAGTTTTTGTCAGAGTTGGGTTAGAGAAGCAAAGGGTGATGTGTACAAGGTGTAGTGTGAGTTTTGTCAGAGTTGGATTAGAGAAGCAAAGGGTGATGTGTACAAGGTGTAGTGTGAGTTTTGTCAGAGTTGGATTAGAGAAGCAAAGGGTGATGTGTACAAGGTGTAGTGTGAGTTCTGTTGCATGAATGTACATCTTGGGAAAATAGGTGGAAGTGCTGAAGTCACATTTAAGAAGTGAGAAGCATTTGCAAAATCTTATGAATCCTAATCCTTTCGAAATTTCTTCATCTTGAAAAATATCCTATTCAGTGCAAGTGGAAATGGTTAGCTAGACTATGGCTGAGTGTAAAATGGAAATAAATACAACGTTAAGATTAAGTGACTCTCTCTTTGCACATTTAACCCTATCACCTCCACCAGCAAGCCCTTGTAAATCTACCAGTGGCATATACGGTATTACTGGCTTTTAATAAAAATGATGTACTGAAAGCTGAAATATTGTGGACAATACAAACACTTATTATTGTTATAAATATATTGAAAATAAAACAAAGCTTCGAAAAGATTATATTTCCTGAGAGCAATGTTGCTGACCAATTTCTGATATGGTAAGATAAAGACTTCTTATATATATGTTTTGTATTGTTTAAGAATGGGTGATAAGGCCCTAAAAGGTACTTAAATTTTAGTTTGAAACTTCTGTATGAACGTTTTGTTTTTGGCAATTACAGAAATATAGATCTAATGATTGTTGTGTAAGCCTTAATCTAATTAGCTTTGAAATATCACTTGACAATAAAAGTATTCAGATATTCTACACTGGATTAGAACTGAAACACACCAACAGCTGGTTTATGTTATACATTCACTAGGGTTTAAGTTCTATGGGAAATATACTCTCAGGGCAGTCTTTACTCCCCTTCCTAGCTCTATTGATGTATTTTATTTTATAAATAATATAGAACGCCTTCTGCAGTTATTCTTCAATAACAAATAACACCACATGGTGGCAGCGGTAAAAATACAGAATTGAAATTATCATAGTTGAAAATGGCTTCATTTCAATTTACAAATCCGGACAAATTTGACTTTTCGAGACCTGAAACTTGGGGAAAAGTGGTTAGAGTACTTTGAACGCTTTCGTCAAGCGTCTGGACTTAGTGAAAAAGAGGAAGAAATTCAAGTAAATACCTTGATTTATTCCATGGGAAGTGAGGCTGATGACGTTTTGTCTTCGTTCAACTTGATAGAAGAAGATCAAAAGAAGTGGAAGCCCATGACAGAGAGATTCGTGCGATATTTCATTCCAAAGAGGAATGTATTTTTTGAAAGGGCAAAATTTAATCAAATAAAACGGGAAAGGGAGAAACAGTGGACAGTTTTGTTACACCTATATATGTGTTAGCAGATAATTGCAATTTTGGGCCACTACACGATATAATGATCAGAGATCGACTTGTAGTTGGACTGCGAGATTCAAAACTGTCTGAAAAATTGCAGTTCGATGCTAATCTAACTCTAGAGTCTGCCGTTAGTCAAGCTCGACAGTATGAGGCTGTGAAAAAGCAACAAACAACGATACGAGCAAGTGGAGAACGAATGACAGAAATGGATGCAGTAAAATCGTCCTCACTGAAATATTAGAAACAGAAACATAAAATCCCAAGTGTTCAACAGAATAATGTCAGCAGAAAAGGGTGCATGAGATGTAGAAAGAAAGATAATCATTCTCGAGACAAATGTCAAGCAAAAGAAGCAGAATGCCACAAGTGTAAGAAAAGAGGATACTATACAAAATGCTGTCTGTCAAAATCACGCCTGTGAGATTGAACAACACTTAACTTTTATTCAAGATTATACTGGAGCTGATGTGACTGTAATTCCAGAGAGGGATTTACGAAAAATCGAAGACCAAAAACTATCAAAGTCTGATCGAAAACTGTATGGACCTGGAAACTCTGAACTTAAAGTGCTGGGAAAATTTACATGTGGACTGGAATCAAACAATTCTTTCAGTGTACAAGACATATTTGTTGTAAAGGGACTGAATCAGGCACTCTTGGGCAGGCCCGCGATTCAGGCTCTCGAGATTATCGAACAGGTAAATATATCCTCAGTAAATGCCTCAGATAAAAACTCACAAAATGCAAGCAAAATGCAAGATAAATCCATAAATTTAGATAGGGATTATCGCGAGAAATATCCAAATTTGTTTAAAGGTCTAGGGAAGACAAAGTAGTTCTATAACAACTTTGGACAAAAATACCAAACATTATGCCTTATCTACCCCAAGAAAGGTTCCTATCCCTTTATTGAATAAAGTTCAAGAGGATTTGGATAGAATGGAAAAAATTGGTGTTATTTCAAAAGTAGATGAGCCCACTGACTGGTGTGCGGCAATGTTTGTCTTTCCGAAGTCATACAGCACGCTAAAAATTTGCGTGAATCTAACTAAACTGAATGAATCGGTTAAGAGAGAACCACCCACTACCATCAGTTGAAGAATCCCTTGCAAAACTAGCAGGTACAAAGTTTTTCACCAAACTTGATGCAAACTCAGGCTTTTGGACAGATTAACCTGTCAGATGATTCACGCCGCCTTAAAACTTTCATTACTCCTTTTGGTAGCTTTTATTGTAATCGTCTTCCATTTGAAATCAGTTTCGCGCCTGAATTTTTTCAGAAAAAGATGTCAGAAACTCTGGAGGACATGACGGAACACTCTGTCACATGGACGATGTTCTTGTTTTTGTGGAAAGCCCGAAACAGCATGACAAACGACTAGAAATGGTCATGAAATCAATTCATAAGGTCGGCGTCACTTTGAACGCTGAAAAGTGTGAATTTTCGAGACGATCCATTAGGTTTCTTGTTGTAGACGAAAATGGTTGCCGACCTGATCCGGAAAAAATCAAAGCTATAACTTAAATGGAAACACCGAAATGCGTAAAAGAGATACGACGATTCCTTGGTATGGCAAATCAGCTTGGCAAATGTAGTCCAAATTTGAAATTTGGCAGAAAAATCAAAACCATTACGTCAGCTTTTGAAAGGTAAAAACTTGTGGACTTGGGGTCCAGATCAAGAACAAGCTTGTAGTGATATCAAGCAAGAAATGATATCTTCACCAACTTTAGTTCATTATGATCCAAACAGAGAAACAGTTGTATCTGCAGATGCATCTTCATTTGCACTAGGTGCTGTGCTACGGCAGAAGCACGGTAGCACAAAGAGACCGGTGGCGTTCGCATCGCTAGGTATGTCAGAAACTGAACAACGCTACGCTGAAGCAAAAAAAGAGGCCCTTGCAATCACTTGGGCCTGTGAACGCTTCAGTAGCTATTTGGGTCACAATTCAAACTTGAAACTGACCATAAACCATTAGTACCATTAATGAGCACAAAAACCTTGGGAGATTTACCCCCTAGAATTCAACTCTTTAGAATGCGTTTGATGAGATTCAACTTTTGCATAGTTCATGTTGCTGGAAAAAATCTATTAACTGCTGATGCTCTATCCAGAGCACCTTTAACTTATCACTCTGAGAGTGACAGAGAATTTCAGGCTGAAACTAACGCCTATGTTGATTTCTTAGTTGGTAATTTGCCCTTATCAAATACTCGACTTGAACAAATAAAGTCTGAATATCAAAATGATTCGATTTGCAAACAACTTGTACAATTCTGTGAAAAGGGGTGGCCAGAGACATCCGCTACTGACGGAAAACTTCCATCGTACTGGGCAGATAGAGGTGAATTCAAAATGGTCTTGTAATGAAAGGTACACGCCTGGTCCTACCATAATCACTTCAAAGAGAAATCCTAGAGAGAATTCACGATGGTCACCAAGGCATAGTTAAATGACGAGAACGCGCCAAAACGTCAGTTTGGCGGAAAGGGCTAAGTACTCAGCTTGAACACTAGGTAAAGTCTTGCCAGAATTACATCGAAAACTCAAGAGATCAAGCTGAACCAATGATATCAAATGAATTTCCAAGTCGACCTTGGCAAAGATTAGCTTCAGACTTGTTTGAACTGAATGGTCAAACATATCTCTTGGTGATTGATTATTTCTCACGATACATCGAAATAGCAAAATTGCAAGGAACTGGTTCAAAAGCAATTGACAATCATCTCAAATCAATATTTGCACGACATTGTATACCAGAAGTATTAGTTTCAGATAATGGTCCGCAATACACATCCGCAATACTCAAAGAATTTGCGACAAATTATGGGTTCAGGCATACTATAAATAGTCCCAAATATCCACAGAGCAATGGTCTCGCCGAAAGAGCTGTTCAAACAATAAAAAGAATGCTTAAGAAAGCAAACGATCCTTACATAGCTCTTTTAAAATATCGCGCAACACCATTACTAAATGGATACAGCCCTGCCGAATTAGTGATGGGAAGAAAATTACAAACAACTTTGCCAATGGCACCAAACAACTTAAAGCCGAAATGGCCAGATTTAATGAAATTGAAGAAATCGGAAAACTATCAAAAGCAAACTCAAAAGAGAAATTATGACCGTCGACATCGCGCCCGAAATATAACAAAAAAAAACTCCAGGAAGGGAATAAAGTATAGAATAAAGATCATTTTTCTTCAGGAATTATTAAATCTGAGGCATCTACACCGCGTTCATACATGGTAATAACTGACCAGGGATAGATACGGCATAATAGGAGAAATTTAATTCCCATGCCTACTACATTATCAGAGCCTCTAAAAGTGACTGTTTCAAACCCTGATACCTTGACTTACTCATATAAAAGCAAAGCAGTGCCAACCAGTCAAAACGGATATTTCACACGTTCGGGAAGATTGTCAAAATCACGTGTAAATATGAAGCTGATGTAGCGTGTTTAGAAATGTGGTCATCAGATCACGTTTCGCTTTAATATAAACTTCTGAGGAAAGGAGATGTAGTGTAAGCCTTAACCTAATTAGTCTTGACATATCACTTGACAGTAAAAGTAATCAGATATTCCACACTGAACTAGAACTGATACACACCAACAGCTGGTTTATGTTATACATTCATTAGGGTTTAAGTTCCATGGAAAATATAAACTCGGGGCGGTATTTTCTTGTATTTAATAAATAGTATAGAACGCCTTCTGCAGTTATTCTTCAATAACAAATAACATTACAATACAATACTTAAAACATTTGTTGCAGTTTACTTAAGTATGTCAATCAAATAATGGCAGCATTTGCTGACATGTTGAATGATTCCGTTTGCAAATATTAACATTCTCTTGGATTTAATGCTATAGACAGTATACTATCTTATATACAGCTAGATAAATATAATGCAATAGTCTGTAGAATATCTTATATACAGCTGGATAAATATAATGCAATAGTCTGTAGAATATCTTACATACGCTGGATAAATATAATGCAATAGTCTGTAGAATATCTTCATACAGCTGGATAAATTATCACTTGACATATATTATTCATGGAAGAGAGACCTTTTTTCGTATAATGTTTTAAATTTTAAAAATGCACAAATAAAGTATCGTAGCTTTCTAACCACATGACAGAATAAATTTTTCACCTTCCAAAGTCCACACATCTAATTTCGTTAAATTATGTAATACAAAGGGTTTTCAGGATTTTCGCTTTTGCAGTTTGTTTTTAGTCAATTTTTTGTGCATTTAAGCTTTATATTTTCTCAAATTGTATATGCTATGTTGGTCGTCTCTTGTTCAGCTATTTACATGCATTACATTTGGATCATGTTTGTAGTTATCACGTTGAATTAATACATTAGGCCATCTTCTGCATACTATGATTGCAACGTTTGGTAATTGTCGAAGTTTCTTTTCTTTTCTCAAGGCTTTCTTTTTATTCATCATCATCATCATCATCCTGATCCTGTTAAATCTGTTTTCTTGTTCTGAAATATTTAATTTCGAATTATTTTCATTGCAATGGAACAAAGTAGTTTTGTTACTAAAGTGGGAACTTTTCATACGTTGATTTTAAGATCTATACAATATTCAAATCGTTTCCATCTCACCCTGCTTGAAGTTGAAAATCTGTCTTCTGACATCGATGACTCCATGCCTTTTGTCTGTGTAAGTATGTGATCATTTTGACATTAGTACCATGTACAATTAATTCATCAAATACCGAGGTTCTGTGAATACAAGAGATATAAGTGCCACGTGAATCTGAATTGTTCCTGTTCGAACTAATAATATTGAAAAGTCTCTTTATTAACATGCCAATACGGAACTATTGTGCATGTTTACACATTTTGTTTGTGCAGTAAATTCTATCAATGATATCAAAATTGCAACAAAAAAATTTCATTCACTATCCGTAGGATCTACTCACAACATTGTTTCTATTTAATCCATATATATGATTCTTTTTTCTTTTATTATAAAGATATATCTTGCTGGGATAGATATTTTTTTAAATACTATTTACAACTGCCCATATCGGTTCATCGCCAGATTTTACTTTGCCTTGGGGCATTAAGTTGTAGAAAATTCCCACCTTGATCTTAGCATCTCGTCAGGTTAAGACGTCTACTCTCAATTTGTCATTTCTTTCTTTTAATTTGATAACATAATGATTTCCGTATCCTTGTAATAAAGACCATATTTTATTTCAACAATATGTGCTCTTTACTCCAAACCTGATCCATTTGGTTTTGTTAATATTTTAAGTTTCTAGTATGTTTTAATTTTTTAAAAATATTGTCACATGTAGTTGTCACACTGCTGTATAAATGCATATGCGACAGTAAATGTGAACAAAACTGTTTAAAGATATAAATATATGTAGAAACTTGTCACAACAAACATTACAGATGCAAGAAGTGCATAGAGAAAATAACACAAAAGATAAAAATATATGAAAATGTATGTGTATATGGCATATTTACCATAATGTTTTAGAATTTCCATATGCATTTTTATAATCGTTCGCTGCATAGCATATGCTTAGATCTTAAAGAAAGGTCATTTTAAAGTATGTTTTCAAAAGATGTGATCTCTTTCTAATTTTGTTGCTGTTCTTTGCAGTTGGAACACATAAAAAAGTTAACCGCTTCATGGCGAGTTGCTTGTGTAGCAGTTGCAACTGGTACAACCTTGCATATTAGACAACTCTGCTTCAGACAAATGCTGTTGATTGACAGTTTATGATATTTTCCATCGGGATATGGGCTTGACATCTCAATATCATTTACATTTGAAGACGTTATTTTTTGTGCCTCTAAAAGCAATAGTTTATAATGATATGACATATACAAGAACATCGTATTTATATGAGCAGAATATTAATGTTGGCATGATAACATTACTAAATAGAGTTCTTGTTTGCACACAGAGGGCTTTATTTGATAAGCAGTATAAATAGTCCCTAATAAAGTATAAAGTACTATAACAATATTCTTGTAAAATATAAAACATTTGTGTTCATTATATCAAAACGAATTACATGTAGATTTTAATTATTTTGATATTTTGATTGCCTTCTTTAAAGCTCTTAAACACAAATTGTAACAGGTGATTTCATTGAATGGATGTGGACGGATCCAGTATACCCTCAAAAAGGGTTATGGACCTGGTTTAACAACTAGACACGCACATACCAATAGGGAGACGTATATGGATGCAATGTAAAATGTCCATCACAGTAGGAGCGGCATAGAAAGTTTATATCAATACTTAATGTGTGAGAATATGAAGTCAAAATATTCTGTGTAAGGAATGACATTCATCCATATCTTTTCTCTTATTACATGCATAAAGGACACAAGGGAACAAATAGGTTAAATCATGGCTATGAAATATTGTTTGATAGCTCAGACACTAGTGAAAACTACTGTATATAACAACAGCAACAACAACAAAAATCATCATCATCATCCACACGAATAACTGCAATAAGAGAATCATAAAAGGGTAGATCATGGCAACTTTATTATGATGTTAGAAAACATTCCACTTGCACCCATAATGCAAACCTTATTGCCTTGTTTGACACCCAGATTTGTTTAATATGGAACCTTTAGCCCACTTTAGCAGGTGGATTAGCGACACAAATGCCACGTTGATTTTCAGTAGGTTAATCGTGATTTACTGTGTTTAAATGATAAACGTGATAGTTATTATTAATCTGGATTAACATATTTACCAAAAGGAAAATAATATGAAAAACTGTATCCATTGCTAGAGCTTTGATATTATACATTTTGTTAAATGTAGCGGTTCGTTTCCCATAAACATTTTGGCTCTTCTGTTTAATCAGTTAGCATAGTTATTGTCGTTACGGTTTTTCCTCTCGTCACTGGTGATGGCGATGATGACACTTGTGTCAGTTGTAATTAAAGTGGTTTATTTTTGTTAGTTCTTGTTTAAGTTTCTTTTGTTTTTACACACCTTCAGCTCTCTCAAACTTTGATGTGAAAAAATATGATGCTGATGAGTAGACATTATATATCGTAGTATGGTATTGCTATTACTTTATGATTATATTGTTATTATTGTTGTTATTGTTGTTCTTGCATGAATTTTCTTCTTTGTTGTAGTTTTTACCAGTTATAAAAACTTTCTGCGTTCTACAGCCGTGTCTAATTAGTTAACATGGAATTATTAAATAATATCGTTCCAACAGCCCAAAGCAAAGAAAATAACAGAAGCACTCTAAATATCCACGATATTAATAAGCATGAGTAGTTGCATTCAGTATTGTCGAAAACTTGAAGACTGTGGTTTAACGTAGCTAATAAGTTGTGTGACAGTGGATAACAAAAGCTGTTAAAGAAAAATATATAAATATGTATTTTGTCCACAGGTCAGGACTAGACCGCAAACCATGGTTTTAAAATAGAGGAAGTGATTATTGAGATCTCGAATGAGGGCTGTTCCATTTTCTCAGAATAAACTAACAGGATATACGATTTTCGATGATGTAATGGAGCATGTATTAACCCTACCAATTGGTTTTTCACCGGAAGCTCTCTCGTGATGCAACATTTGTACCATCAATGCATAAATCATCACATTTTCCTTTCCACCTTATAGAAAATTTTAATTGAATTGTTTTAAAATAAAAAAATCCAGTTGTTATTGCAAAATTCATTGCGGGAAATAAATGAATCGAACAAGATTTAAAAAGAATTGAGCAACAAGCATAATCTAATTTTGAGATCTTTTCATTAATAATAATATTTACCCGTACAATGTGACTGATGTAAATAATGAATGCGTACTATGGCAAACATAGAAACAAAGTAATTATGTATCAAAAGAAGATTGTACATAAAATATTGTAATAATGTCAGACAGTAGCTTATACGCATTTACACCAGAAACATGTTACTTTTTACTTGGAAAATAAATGAGAGAAAAAAGCAAAGATTTGTAGATGATGGTGAGGAGAATTGGTGGGAGTGTTAGAATGAGGGGCTTACACTCAGGTGTTCGGATATATCTAGAATAATCCAGTAGGTACCGGAATACAAAATCGTAGACTTAAGACATAAGCAATAATCCGTCGCACATATATCAGTTATAATTACGTACCTGTGGACCACCTTGAAGATCTCGTGAACTCAATTTTTGCAATTTGTAACCATTAAAAACCAAATTATATTTGTAAGATGGGGCAAGATAATTTTATACGGTATTGAATCTATAGAAGGAAACATATGTTAACTTTACCATTTTAAAAATTTGGTAGTGCATATAAATATTATAAAACTAATTTTCCATGTGTAGTCATCAGGTTGACCCATTACAAAGGTCTTTGGTTATTTGAAAATACCATTGCGTTGTTTTGCTGTGTCTGTCTTTTGCCTCATGATGAAGGTCCTTTTGCTCCTGGTGCAAAAAGCTGCGGACAGATGTTGCAGTAGTATTATGGATATCGGACATAACTGAAAAGATTATAACCCCGGTTTTAAGCTAAGCAGGAGAGATGATGTCGGATATAACCGAAAAGATTATAACCCCGGTCTTAAGCTAAGCAGGAGAAATCTTTGACTATGATTTTTTCCTCCTGATATGTAGAAAACATTACCTGAACCGATTAAGCGAAAATAAAGCACGAAATACAGTATTTTGTTTCACGGTCTTATTATCTATCACATTGGAAGTTGCAATAAATGTAGTGCAGAAACAAATTTCCATGGGCATATGGGTTCGTCTTTAGACGATTTGTACTTAGAACATTATTTTGATTTTTTTATAGCTTTCTAAATAGTTATGTCAAAGTAGACTTACATTACATTTGGGTCCATATTCCTCTATACCTTTATTCCATACATGTTTATTCGCTATTTGTAAAGCGGCATGTTTGTAGCGTTATCAAGGTAAACAAATTGAGCAAAAGCAGACCTCTCTATTGAGTGTGGTAGGGACGTTGTATAACTGTTTCTTTGCACCAGGATAATTACTATTCTGCTTCATGCCCTCTATCGAGTTGGTCTCGATGGTTCTAGTCTATCGGTTTTTCTCTTTGTTGCTGGCAAAACACCAATGTAAACTTTCATGATTATCTAACAAATTACCTTCTAAAATGTGGCTCTAGTAGTGGTGACTGAAAAGATAACCGCAGGAATTGGTGGCTGAGGTCTTTGTGTATTTCTGCTTTAATTGTAACAATCGACAATACGATGAGGTCGGCGAGGTGATTCCTCTTCTTCGCTTTTATAGTAGCTACCCTTCACTATTTTTTTTCTTACTTACTTAATATTCCGTCCGTGTGATGTAGTCTTTTTAAACGTTCAAGTCATTTCAAAACATTAAAAATACAAGTTTTTCAACTACATCTTTGTAATTTTTCACTATTCTAAAATGTAATGTCGCGTTTGGAACTTCTAATGTTATACAAGCGTAACCATATTTGAAATTACAAATTCTTGCTCTCACTATTCTTTGTTTCTCAAAACAAATGAATATATTATAATCAGTTAAGCTCTATTCTCGATTCAACTTTTCAATGCTGCAGTTATCTAAGTACAATTAGTTTCTGTACAAACTATGCCATTCATCCTTTCACATCAGCTACACTGACATATACATGCACTCTAACTCCCACCAATATTTCTATTTGCATCAGATAGTCTAGGCTATTAATTCTTCAGAGAGTATTTTCCATGATACTATAACACATGAGCCTGCTTTCCAAATGGAAAAAAGTGCTTATGGATTAAAGTTGCAACTTAATTCCATATGGAATTTTCACTTGCTGTGAAGTACTTATGGAATTGATATGGAATAAATTGTCTGATTCCATAAGATTTTTCAGTCCTTATGTCTTCCATACAGATTCCTGAAGTATTCCATATGGAATTAATGAGAAATTTCTGTACGGGTTCTTGTGAAAATATCCACTTTACTAGTTATAAAAGCTGAGGTAGGTTTTCAAGATCATTTGATGTACAGGGCACATTCAATTGAACGACATATTTATAGTATTTTAACAGAACAGGCAGATTGTCTTCCACGTCCTCTCTTGCTTGCTACTTTTGTTTTTAAAGAAAGTGGCGTGCCTAATATTTTTGGAGATATTATAATGAGTAGTGTGTACATTTCTTCTTGTCTTCTTACATCGCTTTAAATACTTTAATCTCTCATAACACACGTTTTCAATAGCAAGTGTAAAGGTTTTCGTGTTCCGAATCATCTAGTATTTTGTTCTCAAAAAATATTTTGGTTTTGACAAGTTCTGTATTATGCCTTACTGTTGCTTGCTGATGCTTTTGTTAAGGTTTATTTTGTGAATTTTGCTGGTGATGGTGACGATGACACTGTTGTGTGCATAATCATTAATGTCTTGTTTTGTTTGTCTGCGTGTTTGCGTTCCATGTTTAGCTTTCTTTCTTTATGTTTCAAAACAAATCATCGCATATGGAGAAATCTCGGGCAATCTAAGAGCGGATAATTTATTCCTTTTATATTCGGTTTGATAACGCCACATTGAGAACTTTATTAATAGTTTCGAGTTGAACTATATCAGCCTTTGTCTAGTGTTCAACCTTGACCAGCAAATTAGCCGTATAATTATTTTTACAAATATTTTTAGGCGAAGATGAAGGAAATGTACTGCACATTTTGCAATGCGTTATCTCACATATTCCTTTTATGTCGAAATTGATATAAACTGATTTACAATAGCTTTAATTTAGCCAATAATTAAGACACAGATATCACCCCAAATCTAAACGGGATGATGGTAAAGATTAAATTGCAGATATTGCAAAGTTCACAGTGCGTAATCTAACCTATATAATTCAAGTTAAAATCAATTCCCTGATCAAATTGTACAGGATATTGATATATCGTTCTACATGACACCTCAAATATTGTTAAATGTTATAACCGAAACACCAACCTTCTTCCAAGAGGGGTGCAATGTGACGAGATTTTGCCAAGTACTGTACACTCCTGCTCAATCATGTAAAAATTTATTTGTTTACCTTGATAACGCTAAGAACGTGTCGCTGTCTGTATAGTAAATAAACATGTATGAAATAAAGGTATCAAGGAATATGGATCTAAACGTAACTAAATGCATTTTTGACATAAATATTTAGACAATTAAAAATCGAACGTCCAAAAGGGGTACAAAGAGACCCCCTATACCCATGAAATGGTTTGTTTTTGAACTAAATATTCTTGAAGTTCTAATGTGATATATTACGAATTAAATAAAGAAATGTATTTATCTGAATTTGTTCAATTAAATGTTGTCCAGATATCAGGAGGAAGCAATATATTTCAAATCTTCTTGCTTACGTTAAGAATGCCGTTGGCATCGTTTCATAGTGTCAGTACATTTGTCTCTGCTTTATACTATGACATGTGCTTTTGTACCAGGAGCAAAATTACATTAATCTTGAGGTAAATGACATACGCAGCAGAAATGCAATGGTATTTTAAAAACAGTTTAAGTAACCCTGATATTGCTCTAAATATAAATAGGTACATCTCCTGGTACGAAGAGAAGATATATTTTTAAACATAATGTAATGATAAAATAATAAAGAAATATATGCAAACCGTCAATTTTCGATACAATTCGACTGAGGAGTCTCCTCTTATTTTCAGTCGGACTTCATACTAAAAGGTAATAAACTTTCCGGTTAAAAAGTGTGAAGCTGTATAAAGAATTTCAAAAATAATTTCCGCCCAAATTTCACAGCATATTTCTTGTAATAATGTTATAACTTATCACCAATTTTAAATTGACTAAATTTATCATTCAATTTCGCTTTATTCCGCCAAATATTTTCATTTTCTATTTTTCCGAAAACCTTGTAATCATCATCAATGTTATAGTATATGAAATATTTTGCATAAAATCCTTTATTTCATATTTTAGATTTATTAAAAGACAATTAGCATTAAAATTTGAGATTGTTCTGCCAAGCTTTTAGAATTTTATGTCACGCAAATATTGCCCTTCTTTTATCCGTGTTTTAGTATGCAACTATTGTCATGAAAAGATTGCCTTTCATTCTCTTTGTGGAAGAATATTTTGCTGACGAGTTAAGGTGACCTAGTTTCATTATAGACTGATAGAGTATATGAAATGAAGCACTTTTTATTTAATAGGATTAAAAAGTTCTAAAACAAACAATGTAAATTACAGAGGACATGCCAAAATACAAATTTGATTCCTATCAATATTTTCAGATTCGAAATATAGCCAACGTATTCTGTCTTTGGTTATCGATACACAGCAGCACATGAGTCTTTAAGTTTTTCTTGATGTACAAACGAAACCCATTGTGCACGCTACATAAAACAAGGTAATCTTTGTTTTGGTCACTTTAATATAAATATTGATTCACCCCAGAAGTCCAGTTTGTAGTGGTCATTTGGTTAACCAATTTGCTGTGAAGATGTTACAAAATGTAAAATATGCTACACCTTTTAAACGGAAGGCATCTTACCCTCTGACGATTACTTTCAGAACTGTGACATGACTGAAATTGCTTGAATTTTAATGTTTGTATTTATGTAACCTTCAAACAGG
The DNA here is from genome assembly GCA_028554795.2 of Sinohyriopsis cumingii. NCBI lineage: Eukaryota > Metazoa > Mollusca > Bivalvia > Unionida > Unionidae > Sinohyriopsis > Sinohyriopsis cumingii. Next base: position 1,091,326 of record JAPYKE020000066.1, on the reverse strand, counting down.
TAAAGAAACATGAAACACAGTCTATGGGGAACTAGCCGGCAATTTAGGCATTTTTTTTTCGGGTAGTCATTATATTCTATGAAATAAGTCCTGTGTTTGGTCTACTCTTGAACTTTTTCTAGACCGGTGAAAGATTTTAACTGGAAAGAAAAGAACAAAATACTTTCAAAGAATATAACTCTCTCTCTCTCTCTCTCTCTCTCTCTCTCTCTCTCTCTCTATATATATATATATATATATATATATATATATATATATATATATATATATATATATATATATTTCCATTATAAATAGCTACTATTTGTACAAATAGTATTTTAGAATAGAAGGTAATGCAGATTTGATGTCTGTAACTGTAAAAGACGCGTGCTTGCTCTTGACTATGTAAAAGTTGACACATTTCCTATATTTCATGTACGCCTTACTTGAATTCAATCAAAAGCTGTACAATATTTATTCTTTTAATCAGACAATGAACAATAACTGGCAGGTTTGAAAAGAGGACATAAGAAAATTCGGATATTTATATTGATCTCTATTGCCCGTTAAGAAATGTGTTACTCTGTAATTTGGCTCTAGTGGTAACAGACTCATTTCACTCTGACTTCCGTTTAAAAGAAGTGTTAGGAATATTACAACGAGAAAAAATACATATCATGTCCTTGTAGACAACCTAGTCTTTTACAAAGTTCTTGATATAAGAACAATGTTTTGGTAAAACAAATTGCAAATAATGTCTATAATGAATTTCAGAGTTGAAAAATGTAAGTTAGACGACTTTCCATATGTTTAACATGATGATGAAATGATGACACATGTTGCACACTTATGACAGTAATTTTATGTCATTATACTACATTTCTATTTATGTTTTAATTCCTTGATATCTTAAGTGGGAACAAGAACATTTCTTCCTAATGTTTACCACAAATGACCTGTTTGTAAAGTTAGATTTTTTGCATTTGCAAGACTTGCTTACTTGAATGCATTTGCACAAAACATAAATATTTACTTGCAATTTCTCAGATCTGTTTCATTTGATTTAGCATACATTATGATTCGCGAAATTTAGAAAATGATACAATCAATTGCATTCTTTCTACCGATATTTTGTCATTATTTAATTTGTTCTACAGACCTATTTTTATACTTAAGAAATGAATCAGATATGTTTGTTTCCAGAAAATCTCTGCCAACCAAGAACGCTTAAGGGCATGAACTTATGTATTTGTGTTTTTTTGGGGAGGGAGGAAGGAACAGGTTATCGCTTTATCTGTCATGTATCATGTTTTACAGATCTTAACAGAATGAAAATATACGGTTAGTACTAGACGTTTACTTGCAGTTTATCTTGTCATTTATAAAATTCGCGTAACTATTAAGAAAATATAAATAAATGCAAAAGCAGAGGGCACCTCTTTATGGGCTACAACTCTCCTTTTTCAGAAGCAAGACTTCGACATAATCTTCTGGGGATGATATGTGTGTCACGATGGTAATAACACAGCAGAAAATAATCGATATCTTTTGCATCTTTATTAACAAAATTAAAATGTTTCGAAACTTATATATATATATATATATATATATATATATAATATATATATATATATATATATATATATATAAACTAGTCGTCTAAGAGTGTGTATTATCACAAAATGAAAATGTGAAATAGATTTTAACCAAAGGCAACACTGGTTATACTTATTATCGACTTACCTGGCCTTGACCTTTACAAAGACGTGCAACTATATAGACCAGCTTAGAGTGACGAAACCAACCATAGCTGCCTTTGGGGATCCTAGATAAACGTGAAGAAATGAACCGCAAGGTAATATTATGAATTATTTTGCTTTTATAAAGCGAGACCAGTGATATGTAACTTAAATGTTATAAATTATTGTGTTTCTTCTTTGACCTTCAAAACGTAGAGACTGCGACCCATAGATAACATTAGTGCGTGTCGTAGAGCTGATATATCGAACTTGAATAAGATCTTCTTGCTCTTATTTAAAATTTATGAATTTATTTTATATGAATCTAAAGCATTCGGCCAGGAAGTTATTATCATTTTTGTGAGTGTTAACTTGAAACTGTGTACTCTCAACGGAAGTTAAAAAGTTTCAGCAGAAGTTAAAAATAGCCAAGAACAACAATATTGAACGGAAGTAACGCGCCGAAACGTGTGGTATGGCTATATCACATTCTACCTGTAGAAATTGTGCAAAATCTTAAATTTGTATAATTTTCACAAGGCATTTAAAAAACAAAAAACAAACATCAGTTCAAACTGAAATAGTAAAAACAAATATGCTAAAATAGGATTACATAGCATATTATCGTTAGCTACAATAAAGTGTACAAATGAAGTTTATACTCCTTAATTTAGAATAAACATTCCCTGTGGAAAAGGTAAAGCGTAAAAAACGAATATCACTACTGAATCATCATTCACTTTGATTAACACTCGAATATTCGAAACGAAGATTATCACTTTATAAAGCCCATTCGTAATTAAAAATAATATCAGAATCAGATCCATTTTGTATTAAAATGAAAAGTAACTTCATAATGGATTACCTTTTAGTCATCCATAAAATTGCACAATATTTCTATTATTGCTTCATCAACCTTTGATGATGTAAAAATTAAAATTTACTAATAAACACCATATGAAGAGAAAAAACTGCATGACTGAAACATCATAAAAATTAATATCGTGTCGGAAATTAAATTCTTGGTGGGAATCTGTTTTCATTACAAATTACTACATTAGGTCACATGTTTTTCAAAGAACGGTTCAAAATCATGAAAAATATTCGAAACTGGTTCAGATCAATAAGCCTTCGTATCCAAAATTACAGCTTTGCCAGTTTACGACAAACTAAAAGGGGAAGATGAAATATATATATATATATATATATATATATATATATATATATATATATATATATATATATATATATATATATATATATATATATATATATATATATATTATTACAAATTTCAGAATTAAAAACTGGTTTAACATGAACTATTCAATGAATTTATTCTTAAATAATTTTCCCCATAACAGAAAGCCGTAGCTATATACGTTATTCTGCTGTGAATGAAACTTTCCATGTATCAATAAACATATTCTGCTAAGGTATTTACAGATATTTACTACAGAGACAGTACGTCTTTTTCCTTACTTATGTACACATAAACTACTCATAAAAAACTGATTTTGTTCTGCATTCCGTTCAATCGAACACTATGATAGGTTAATCCTTACGTAAACGTCCATTTCTGAACTCTCCCTGATACATCTTGCTATGCCTGGAATCCTCTCTTGTGTGTAAAATCTTGTAGTAAAACGTTTCGGTTAAAACTGCAAAAAGACACTCAATTCTGAATATCTCCAATCACAGTATGTTCCATGAAGGTACGTTTAAAACATAACGGTAGATCCAACTGAAATAAGTAAAAATAGCATAATTATTCAGATCATAAACAAGGAAACTTACTAAACTTTGTTATTATTAGTTATGATCTTTCTACCTTTTCATTTTTAAAACGTAAACAGAGCCACAAAGTATACAGTAAGCCATAAGAACATACATTCCATTGTAATTTGCGATCGCTTTTGTGGAACGTATTCCTAACAAGTGACTCTTTCAATGATTTCTTTGTTCAATAATTCAGATAGGGACAATGAGGCGTAGCGTGCCTCGACAAAGGACAAAGAGATAATATGATTGTGTATCATATTCGCAAAAATGTTTACACACACACACACACACACACACACACACACACACACACACACAGACAGACATACATACAAACAAACATACATACTATATATATATATCTAACTCTTTGGGTCAAGAATTCAGGAACTGAACAGGTATATTCTTATCATCCTCACTCCTTTAACAATCAAAACATAACAATCACGTGCGTAAACACTGTTATATGGCCTGGTGTTGTATTCTTGTTTCATACTTGGTACGCGATTAAGAATTATCCAGATGGTCAACATTTCTGCGTGTGAATAAGATCTTATGCAACTTATGAAATGATCAGTGTGGCTGAAGGAATGATAATAATTAGTAAAAACGCAATGGTTATTAATACTTGAATCGCATACCTTCGAAAATGGTTACTAACATGGCATGTGCACGGTTTAATAAAACAAGTATACAATTGGGCATGCGCAAGCCAACTTGTGAACTATTGCCTTACATAATCGTATTTTATTGTATTTTATAATGTTTTTCTTATACCTGTACATTCAAGTGCATTTACGTGTCTTTATTCACAGAATCGTGATAGCATAGTCAGAGTTGAAATCTTCAGAGACCAACAGTTTTGTCTTGATGTTCTTATGATAGATGAATTCAAGTTCAACATCAAGTTCCCCTCAGCAAATGGAGTGGAGGTGGTAATCCTGGCTTCAAAAACTAATGGATTAACAAATGGAAGCTTCACTGTTTTTGAAGACCGAGCCGGGGCCATGAGCTATGAAATAAGGGGAAGCATTCGGGAAGTCTTTCTTTCGGGATCCGAAGGAATCATGGAACATATACAAGAATTACGGAATGCTAGCTCTACCAGCATAGAAAAATATAAGGTGAATCTCACAAAAACAAGTCAACATCCTTTATAATAAACAGTAAAGAGAAAGAAACTGATAAAATTTGATGAAATATGTGCTTGCGAAAACTTATGCGGATCTTATGCTGGCTTACTAATAGATTCAGAAGGCGCTTCTTTCATCAAATAAGGGACAGTTCTATGTCATATTATTCCACAAAGACCAATGTGATTAATCAAATCTACACGTCTTTGCTTGCTAGCGGAGATGGTTTGTTACGATTTCTATAACAGTAATATCTCAAAATTTTTCCTCCCCATCTCTTTGCTAACTCAATAGCAAAGTATTATTATGATTGTCAAACAAAACCGTGTTAGCTGTGGGGAAGGAAACACCTTTGTCATAGAAAGGATATGCTCCTGGACAGAAAACATGGTAATTCTAAATATTTAATCTGAATTTTTTTTGTTGTGAAGAAATATTTATTATTAAAGACCATCTCAATTGAAAAGACGCCTTTTATGAGCACCCCCCCCCCAAAAAAAAAAACCCAAAGAAAACCAAAAACAAACAACAAAGAAACAACGCTTACACTGGGACTAGTTTTTATAGAGAATTCACCTGTCCTAGCCATTTGATGACACGGTACAACTTAAAGTCAACATCACTGCACATGTACGGAATTATTTACTACCGGTTAATTCTTCTGCACTCTCTCGTACACTTTCTTTGTACAAAATGTTCGTAATTTTACTAGCTTAAAAATAAATTTGGAAATTGAATAAGATTTGAAAGTGGACAGCAGCATGAAAATCGCTTTTCTGCTATTCACAGTTCCTTGTCTAAGGGTCATTGTCAGGCATAGGATTTTCTGACGGAAGTAAGCCTACACCGCTCCACCATAACCTTGTTAAGTACCTTTCAAATCACGCAAACACTAATTTTTTTGTTATAGTTTTATTAATATGACACAATATTTAAAACATTCTGGGCTTGAAACTCCAGCATTAACTCAAAGCCAAGAATTTTGGCAAAATGAACGAGCTGATGATGTCAAAGATAATTCCTGTGATTCCACTCCTGACGTGCTACTTGACAATAGGAACTAGCTGATGATGTCAAAGATAATTCATGTGATTCCACTCCTGACGTGCTACTTGACAATAGGAACTAGCTGATGATGTCAAAGATAATTCCTGTGATTCCACTCCTGACATGCTACTTGACAATAGGAACTAGCTGATGATGTCAAAGATAATTCGTGTGATTCCACATCTGACATGCAACTTGTTTATATTTGTACATCTACAGCAACTACATGCATAACCTTCAAAGTCAGAAAGTAATCGACAAAATGAATCACGGATGATTCATCCAAAACATAGCATAAATCCGACAGATGATAAGAATAAATGTTGCATTTCATGAAAAGATTACCATGCGCTTACATTACAGATGCAGATAACTGAATGAATACAGTGAGTAAAATAGTGTATCTCATGCTTTTCTCAATTTCATATGTGTCCGTTATTCCGATGTACATTCATGAAACATGAATCTATGGGTATTATGTAGTAAGAGGTCCCAAATTACAAAACCTCCATGATGTGCTAAATTCTCGTGCAACGATGACTTTTTGGATGCAGAAAATATTATTAATTAGAGTTTTTGTTTTCTTAAATCATCTATTAAGAAGTGTTTATTAGCAGGGAAGAGGTCGAGTTTGCCTTGCATTATTTGTCACATGAGAAATATATGAAAGTAGGTGTCTGGAACAGTAGGGCAAACGTTAGTAACACCCTGGCACTAACAAAGAGGAAGTTCTGATGCAATAAAAGTTCACAATGCAGACTAACACCAAAGATATATGGAACGGAAGAGTTTAATAGAAATTCGAAAATTAGCAGTTTTGTTTTAGAGTAAGATTACATTGTTTTTGATACTTGTCATAAACAGTACATGGTTAATGTGTATAAACACAGAGACAATATTCTTGTAAATTGAAGCTTGAGTTGACCAGGCAGTACTGTTCTACAAGGTATTTGAAGCATGTTGTTGTTTTGCAATTTTTTCGGCGAGTGGAGGTTAATGTTATAGGTACTGCGATATTAAATTAGAGCTGTTTTTAAACATCTTATACTTTCAACATTGGAAGTTGTCTAGAAGTGTAGAGAAAATGGTAATTACATTAAAGAGCGTTTAAAATGAAAATGTCTGTCCATTTGGTAGGATCAACACATGCTCCAGTTGCTAGGAAATCGTACACCTTGTCCATTTGGTAGGGACAAGAGAAATTTCAATTCATGATGGTAAATCTTATACTCCGTCCCTTTTGGTGGGTCAACGTATGCTTCAAGTCATCAAGGGAAATTGTACGCTCCGTCCGTTTGGTAGGGGCGACACGTGGTCTATTTCATCATGGGAAATCAAATATTGTATACCCTGTCCATTTGTTAGGGCCAACGTATGTTCCATTTCATTGTTGGGAATCGTACAATTTGTCCATTTCGTAGGATCAACACGTGTTCCAATTCATAATGGGTAATTGTACACTTTGACCATTTGGTAGGGCCAACACATAATCCAATTATTCATGGAAAATCGTGCACAGTCCATTTAGTAGAGTCAACACATTCTTGAATTCATCATGAAAAATCGAACACACTGTCCATTTGGTGGGAAACAGTTCCAATTCTTAGAACTTACATGAAGCATATTAACTTACTTATGTCAATGCGTATTAAATTTCCAGTTATCTGCCACCAATAAAGAATTTATGTTATTCGTCCTCTAAGGATTTGGGGCCCCGAGTGGCCGAGTGGTCTAAAGCGCTCTCCGTTACGGATCACTGCCATCTCACCTCTGTCTGCGTGGGTTCGAGTCTAGGATTTAGCCAATGTGGGTATGTGAGAAAGCTTGCCAGTAACTTCTCGTGGGTCGGTGATTCTTTCAGGGGTTTTCCCGGGTTCTTCCTCCACCATTAATACTGGCCGCCATGTATAGCCTATCGTGTGCTGAAAAATGGCGTTAAACCCTACAACAACAACAACAACAACTCTAAGGATTTGTTTTAATATATAAATATTCCCAATTATATAGATTGTCCATTCAGGCATTCGTGTCATTTTATAGGGTTTCAACCTGTGTTAGAGAATGTTTTGTTGCCAAAAATGCAAAAATGATTGACAACGATATCTTCAGATTAGAAATATAGCCAATGTACTGTCCTTTTTATTGAGACATAGTTAACTAAATTCGTCAATAAATATTTTTTTATTTTTTTTATTTTTTTTAAATAAATTAATGTAAAAATGAGACCTATAGTGGACACAAGAGAAAACAAGGCGATGCTTTATTTAATCATTATACTATGCATGTTACTTCAACCAGAAGTCTAATGTATATTGGTAATTTGCTTAACCAATTTGAGATGAAGAAACAAAATTATAAACGTATTATACTTTTTAAACCTAAGGCATTGTCCTCTTTGGAAGTTTCTTTCAGAATGGTGATGTGACTCAAATTCCCTAAATATTCCTGAAAATACTGGAACAATGATGTGATCGAAGTAAGAGAAGGCGAAGCAACATTTCAGAAGTATGTCATTAATTAATATGAAATATTGATGATAAGTCGGTCCTTTATTTTGTTCATCAAACACCAAAAGATGGACCTTTGACAAGAAGTAAGTTAAGAAATTGCCCGAATAGGCGATATAAAAATTGAAATGATCTCCAAATGACTGTTTGAAAAATAGATGAAGTCCGAGAAGAAAAAGGTGTTTTTCGTAAAGTGTTTTCTCGACAAATGCTTAATGATAAGACTTAGAAACCCTGAATAAATTTCATTGTTAGGCGCGAGAAAGATATGTATCACAACTTACACTTACATTCTATAAAGAAAATCTGGTGTTTCGTTTTACTTTGGACATTAGCGGCTAGAAGTAGGCCTTTATCCGGAAAGACGACGAAAATCTTTATGCGACTTAAAATTTAATAGGTTTTTATTTCCAACATTAATTGGATTTGAGAATACATTAAAAAGGTTACTATAAATATACCTGTAGAAGTCGTGAAAAATCTAAGTTGCAACTTGTATACTTTGCACAAACCTTTTTTGTTGAATCACTTAAAATTGAAATAGTAAAAACAAATATGCTAAAATAGGATTACATATCATATTATCTTTAGCTTAAATAAGCTGTACAAATGAAGTTTATGTTTCTTACGTTGGCATAAACATTTCCTGTGGGAACGATAATACGTAAAATATGAATATCACTTCTGAATCATCTTTAAATTTGATAAACGCTCGAACATCCGAAAGGAAGAATATCACTTTATAAAGCCTATTCGTAAATAAAAATTATACCAGAATCAGATGAAGATTATACTAACATGAAAAGAAACTTAATCATCAAATTGCACAATCTTTCTAGCATTGTGTTATTAACTTTTAATACTGTAAAAAACTAAAATGTAATAAGAAATATCATATTTAAAAACAAACATTATATAACTCAGACGTAGTGAAATATAGTTTTCCGGAAATATATTTTCGGTGCGAATTTATGAATTGCTGACAAATTAATTGTTTCTCAAAAATGATGCAAAAACACGAAAACGTTCAAAAATCATCATATTCAAATTACGGCGGTGCCAATTATTGACAAACTAAAAGAGGAAGATGAAATATGTTTATTATTAGAAATTTTCTGAATTAAAGACCGGAGTAAACATGAACTGTGCAATATATTTATTCTTAAATAATTTTGCCCCATATGAGAAAGCAATAGTTTGTTATACACGTTTTACACTTCTGTGAATGAGTCTTTCCGTGTATAAATACACATTTTCTACTAAGGTATATTTACTTCAGCGATAGTACGTCTTTTTCCTTTTATGTGTACATATCAAATATATATAGAAACATCTCTTTGGGGCAAACGTTCTAATGATAATTAGCGTCAAACCGAGTTTGTTCCGTATTTCATTCCATCAAACTATATCATATGGTAATCCTTTTTACATACATCCCTTAAATCTATCTTGCACGTCTTGCTTTGACTTGAGCCCTCTGTTGTGTATATAATCGTGCAGTGAAACGTTTTTGTGGAAACTAAACAAATATACTCACTTCTTAATATCTCCAATGATAGTGTATTTCATGAAATTATGTTTTAAAATATGTATACATCGAATTGAAATAAACTTTCTACCCGCAGTTTGGTTTAAACAGAACAACAGATAATAAACTTAGATTACACGTGACTTAATCAATAAGAACAAAACACACCTAGATAAGAAAATCCACTTGAGTTCGTTCCGGTGTTATGCAGTCTTAAGAAATTGGTCTACCGATGTTTTCTTTGTTCGATATTTCAAATGATGATGATGAGACGTCCAGTTCTTGAAGCACATGTTAAAAAAATTATCTCACGAGACCTTCACAATATTAATTGGGATCTCCTATTATAGAAGGATATCTTGCCAGAAACAACAATAGGTGCGTCAGCAACTGCTTGGAAACATTTGTGTCGTTTGCACACACACACACACACACACACAACGCATGCCTACGTATTAATGCCACATTTCATATTTACTTCTTTCAATCGTCGATAAAAATGAAAGCAATAAACATATGTGAGCATGAAAGCATAGGCAAATTAATGTAAACCGTTATTCTGCCCAATAACATTCGCCTAAGCATGATTAAAACTTCTTACGCCTGCGAAAGTCCATTTATGGTTGGTGTAATGAGGTTGGGTCTAATTTTGCCTCTGCTTTAATTACGGGCCATTCTATTTGTAAATTGCTATCACGGTATCTTACTTCTGGCATAGACGATCATCTTGCCTTAGATTTTAATTTGAGAAACGACGCTTCGGTGAAGGAAGAACAGTGGAGAAATGGATGAAGTTTGACATGTCTTCCCTTTGTTTTCCTTGTCCGGATATTGTTATTTTGCTTTTGGGCGACAATGACGTACAAGCTGATACTGACCCCCACGCATTAGCCTTCAAACTGATTTCGCTTGCCTCACAATTACATCGTAAGTACCATATCAAACAAATAGTTTTATGCCAGATGCTTCCACGTTTCATACGTATTGGCCATACACCTTACAACTATATCGACGTTGCACCGTCGGTGAATAGAATTCTGCGGACGGTAGTCACTTCCTATCCATACAAAACTTTCTGGGAACACAATGGTCCTTTCCCCGTCGAAAGCAAGGATTGGAGGGATATATTCCGGGCAGACGGCGTGCACTTGTCAAACAAATGGCAACGATATTTGTAAAAATCGCTTAGGGGTGCAACATGACTGCTTGCAAGACAATTTATAATTTAGATTAGAAGACTGAAACCATTGAGTTCTCACTACATATACCACCATGTCGGCCAGTTCTGCGCGTCGGGTAATGCTGCGCAACGATACGTCATTTTTGTAAACATTGGATCACGTGCTATTTTGGGTCAAAAATCAATTTGTATCAAGAAAGAACGATCGTACTTCAATTAAGAAAAGTTATATTCATAAAGTGAACTAAAATATCCCACATTTTGACTCGAAAGGCATATGAAAATATGATTTCTAAATGTCAACATGAAGACCCACTCATGACCTTCTTAAACATGTAACCCAGAAAATCCTATTTACTATGTATCTTTTAGAATTATACAAATAAATACATTATATAAAAAGTGGAAATGTATACCTTAGAAGATTCTGCATCTTAATCTAAGTTTCCAATTTTGCAAGAAGTTGTCCCACACGTACAATATCGTCTGCTACCCAACGTGTCAACTTGCCGCTGGAACGGCATTCTCAAGAAATTCCCCCTGAGTGTAGTCTGTTTCTAAATTCTTTGGTAATGTGTCCCCATAAACAAGACGTTGTAAACATATTACACCATATTCTTTGTTGTTTCTCTTCCACATAATAGTTTATTTTGTATAAAATGTTGAACTTTACTGACATTCTTTTTACAAAATCGGTGTAGTTTGCTTAATATCTCTTGCCATTTATTGGCATTGTTACGTTGAATTTTGTACAACTAGCTATAAACTTGACTAATTACTCTACTGAAATGCTGACAGAAACAGTCCAAAGTAATGTATTTCATTTCTAATGCCCGATAGATAAACATTTCATCTTTTCAAACATGTGTTCAGAATAGGCCGACATATCGCGAGTCATGGAAACATGGAGGCGGGGTATCCCGTGTGTCCAAAATTACTATTATTTTGAACAGAATATTCTGTTGACAATTGTCTTTTATCAAATGGTAAGCATTGCAGTATTTTATTTTCATCAATCGGTCGAATTCGTGAGCGTTTTGCTTCAATATTGGAGAATGAAACCTTGGTTGGGCAGAAATGTTCGACATCATTGTATATTTATTTTCCGTATTTGTCTCATTTCCTTAAATATCCTTGCATTTTCCTTCCGTTTCCTACATATACAATACGTATAATTACTACTGCTTTTCGGTACGTTTTCCAGCTTGTCCCTAACAGAGCCTACTTCAGGTAAAAGTTTCTGGAGCGTCATTCCTTTAGTTTGGCAAGATAATAATCAATATCGGTACACCCTTAGCTCTTCAGTTCTACAGTACATACATTAGCTACATTCTGCATGCTGGATTTACAAGTCGCCAAGTTTATCCAACTATCTCCATCTTACTCTAACAGATTTCTATTTCAGCGTGCATCTATTGATTCTATATTTTTGGACATTGCAATTTCAATTCTGCTTGTTGTTATGTCAAGTTATCAGGTGGGTCCGTGTGACTAGCAGTTCTATTGATTCTATATTTTTGGACTTTGTCTACAAATTCAATTCTGCTTAAAGTTATGTCAAATTATCTGGTGGATCCGTGTGACTCTAACAGTTTTCAAGTTCATTGTATATCACTTCACTCTTCCTTTCTTGCGTTTGTGCTCTACATCGACTCTACGTATTATTACAAGTTATCAAGTGAATACTTCCACTTCACTCTACCAGTTATCAAGTGAATCATAGATCACTTGACTCTATTATTACAAATTATCAAGTGTATACTTTCGCTTGACTCTATCAGTTATCAAGGGGATCATAGCTCACTTGAATCTATTTTTACAAGTTATGAGTAGACATTGAATCTATTGTTACAAGTTATGAAGTAGACATTTCCCCTTCACTCTAACAGTTATTAAGTTGATCATAGGTCACTTGAGTCAACCACCTCAACTATACATGCTAATGTTACTAGTTCCCTAGAGGGTCCTTCTCCTTGACTCTGCCAGTTATCACGTCACTCCTGACCACTTGACTCTTTCCATCTGCGTCGTATCATTAATATTCATCTCTTTCCACTGGCATCTTTTGGACGATTCAGTTCGCAATTTTGGCAACTGGCTTCAATTTTAATGCTACCAATTCTATGTACTTGGTGTGTCTCTAACTCGTATCTAGTTGGTCGTGTTGATAGCAGTTATTTAGGGTATTAGTTAGTCACCATGGCTTATGCAATTTGTACACCATGTAAATACGGAAATGCTGCTCTCTGTGCCCCTTTTTATTTTCAGAATGGTTCCACAGAGAAAAGCCTCCAAGGGGGTACAGATGGTAGACTCAATGAATACTGAGCGCATCCGCAATAAAAAGCTTCAAATGGGGTACAGCGGGTGGTGGGCAATAGGAATGTCAGGCATATAAGAACTTCCTCAACTCCAGCTCCTGGTAATTCTTCATCCCTTGATGCTGAGGAGATACAAAAATAACAAAAACATAACAAGAGAGGTAACTGACACAATCAAGACCCAGGTGGATGACCGCTTGTCCAACATTTTCAGCACCCTGCAACATATACATCAACCAGCTGCGAATCCGTCACCAACTGCATCTACTTCACAGTAGCGGGATCATGAGGTGGTGAACCAGGCTGTAGAGATGGCAACGTCAGCATTGGTGGGAGACACACTGATAGGTACTGCTACTTTGTGCACCCCTATAAATGTTCCCAGTCAGTTGCCACTGCCATGTCAAATACAATCCAAGTTTGTTAGTGCTTCCACTCAGATCACAGCTGCTATCGTTATAAAGGCCAATAACTCATCCGTACATTGATTTATCTTTGCTTATACCTGATAGGAGAGAGGAGACCTTTACGATGCATAATGATATTGACTGGGCTTCTCCCGAAATTAAACTATTATAAATTTTGACAAGTAATTATTATGGTGAGGATGATTTGTGTGAAATGTTGTCCAGTTCTGTTGAGCTTTCTGAAAAAAAGTAATTTAAAATGTTTCCCAGTTAGAGTAACAGACATATTTTTGGCATAGACATAATTTTCACAAACAGTCCTTCATACCAGTGACAGTGATCATGGCCTTGCATATTTGATATCAGACTGCAATCTGTCAAGTTGCGCTAATGAAGCTGTGTTAGACAATTTATTAAATTCCAAGTCAAACAGGGTAATAACTCTTAGACTAGCACAATTAGCAGTAGCAAACCAATTTGTGGATTCATATCTTCTTGGCATCATATTTAACAAGTTTCATAGCAATCCATCAGAGACTGCAGGACAAGTTGTACTAATGAGATTGTGTCAGTAAAGCATTAAACTACAAAACCAAAACTCAACAAAAAGCGTGGGAACAAGGTTAATTTTTATATGTTGATGTTGCAAGATAGTGTCATACAATGCCTTAAACTACACAAAAGAGCAATACATGAAATATTTGTGGGAGTGCTGTGATTTATTGATATGTATATCTCTAGTTGATGACAAGAATATTCATCAAGTTTTATGGTAACCCATAAAAATTGGCATGAGTTACACTAATGAGTTTTTATCATTCACTGCATGAAGGCTATTAGACAAAAAGGGCAATAACTCTAACAAAATATTTGGGGTTACAGTGATGTATGTATATGAATGTCTTCAGGTCCTGGCCATAATGTTGCCATGTTTCATGACAATCAGTCAAAACCTGCAGTACTGTGTTAAAATGATTGTCATGAACTGCTTTAGATAAACCCATTGTTAATAAGTCCATTTATTTAAAAGAAGCTGCCACATGTAGATTTTCAGGATGGCCATCAAGGTGCCAGTTTTAAAGGCTGGATCAACATCACTGTAAAAATGAATAACTATATACTGAAATGAAGACGTTTTTATTTTAAATATTGATATGGCCAACTATGTCGAAGTACATCATTCCCTCGATAACTCATGTCCAGATAGCTCACAAACCCACTTAAAATGCAGGGAAGGAGTAGTTCCCATTATTTAAAATTAGAAAATACCCCCAACACCGGCCCCTGCTTATTGAATGTGAAGAAAATAGAGATCAAAATTGGTAAGTGAAACCTTAATACATGTATATCACCCGATGTATCATCGAAAATGGTGGATAGTATCCAGAAATTTTGATCAACATTGGAAAGTGTTCAAGTTTTAATAAGTCATATTGTTTGTTAACATTTACTTTCCAAATAACATTCTCAGGACTACGTAAATAACAATCTTCACTGAAATTGTGATCATTGAAAATGTCACTAATACCAATTGGAGGAAACACTTTAAAAAACAAACGCCAATTAAACACGTTCTGTCAAGTGAAATTCGACCTTTAGTTATATCTTTTAATTTGGTTTCAGTGTAATCATCATAAATGTAATATGGTCACTTGTACTCAAACATGAAAATTTAATCTACCATTAAAGCCATGTCCGCGAACATTTTTGGAGAACCTAATTAAGTGCTGACCTGGTTTTGATATCTGATACACTCAAATAGACAAAAGATCTGCTTTGTATCATCAAGTTTAATGATGTCTTTTCTATCAAATAAAAGAAGTTAAAATGCATCTAGTTCCTACATGCATAATAACTAACGGTCACGATCATACGTCAGATCAACTCATTTCAACTGATCAATCAAACACCATTATATATATTATGTAAATAATATAATTAAACTTTGTCACACTAACCCACTCAATCACAAATGTGATCAAAGACAGCAAGGCAGCCAAGTGAAATAAGTTTTTGGCAAATATCAAGCTTAATTGTTTCACAGATGCAGTTCATAATGGAGATGCAAGTTATGGTTCATTATGGAGAAGCAAGTTCCGAAGTTTGTAGCAAACTTGAAATTCCTGAGATGAGGCGTTTCAGTTTTACTCGCAATAAAATCATGGCATTAATATTTTACTGACAGAATAATAAAAAATAATTGAGTTTTGATTGGATGGGTGTTTCACGAAATAATTGTTCCTAAAGTGTTTGAAAAATGGAATCTTGATTTGTTGTGAAGTAGCAACAACAAAAAGTAGTGATGTAATACACAATATTTTTGCATACACATGATGGTTATTCAAACCTCTTGGAAAATTTGGTTAATGATCTTTGAGACGTTGGGTATCTTGAAAATAAAGGTACTTTATACAAAAAGTTAACAACTTCATTAGAAAAAGCTCTTTACAGACAATTATTTCCAATGTGATTATAAAACAAAAACTCAGCCTTTAACAATACCATTACCTTCCTCCCCAAGTTTTTCTTGATGTCCAGTGGGACGGCATCCTATTCTTCAGTTCTGAAGACGCTCGGTAACCAGTGGCCTCACTTATATTGCAAACTCTGCTTTTGGACCCTGTTTTGTACAAGTTATTGAGCGACAGGTATAGCTTTCATGAGATTTTAAAATCTTTGGTCACATTGGCGTTATTTTCAGTTAGGACTACCCAACACAGATATATAAGTGGTTTAGTGAAAACCCCTTGTTGATATAACCAACCCATCAAGAAAAATATTTCCAAGATAGCTACCAATGATCAGAATATGAACATAATTTTTTTATTTAGGATCAACTAGACATCATAAGAAGTCCTTTAGCAAATTGCCCATGCTGATATGACCATCTGATATGAAGGAATAGCAACAAAACGATTTTCAAGATGGCCACCAAAGTGACTATACTGGTTGTCTAAGAGGCATCATCTTCATTTAGGACCAACTAGGCACCATGTCTTATATGAAAACTCGATGACAATAATACCATCGAGACAGGAGAAGTGAAAACAGTAGGTTTTTCATGTAGGACTCACCAGATATCATACAAGTCTATCAGTGAAAACCCCATATCTGTTCAGGAGAAGTAGCAGTAACAAGATTTTGTGGCTGGCCACCATGGTGACTAATTTGATGTTTAAGTCATGACATTTTGTTGAGGACCAACTTTTGGAATGAATGTGTGATTGTGTAAAGTTTCAAGACAGTTCCCAATTTAGCTTAGGAGAAGTTGCATAGGATACCAAATTTATACTAATGGACCAATGCTGGATGGATGGTCATACAATAAACAACAGGCTATCCCATAAGATCTTCTCGCAGATGATATGTAGATCTAACGATGAAAACGAAACAACTTCAAATTACATCTGCTCTAGAACTGCTAAATATCTATGTAAACTGAAAATACCTTCTTGCTAAGGTGTCTTCTGTCAAATTCGGTTGACATCTATTGAATAGACTATGTGGAGAAGTTGTTTAAATGTTAAATTCTGTTTATGTCAGAATGTTTTGCATGAAGTTTAGTCATTATCTATCTTATAATTTTTGTGAAGTTGTTTACAGAAATGTATAATTTTAGGAACACTAGCAGATTGACATCATTTGTACTAACATTTATCTTAGGGCATTTTTAGTTTAATTTCAAATTCTGATCAGTGGTTTTTAAGAAAAACTCACTTATGTTTACTTTATATTTTTAGTTATAGCAGTCATATTTGATGGTGGTTCAGCATCATTTGCACAAAGCCAGTATGCCTTCTGCCAAACGTTGGTGAAATTGCTCCTTCAGTGTTTGAGAGATTTAAAATAGGAAATATGGAGGGATGGCAGAAAACACATGAGGAATAATGCAGAATCACACCATAATCTCACTTAGCATTAAGCCAAGTCATTTTAAAAGACTTTAAATTAGTTTTTTGGGTTTTTGTCAGGGTGAAGGAAGGGTCTAGGATAGAAACATCTACTACATGTACACTGCCTATTCCTGTAAGAACAACTTATGAAAGTACACAAAAAATCAAGGCATATTTAAAGCAAAGATCTGTAGCTAATCCAAAATATTTTGGAACCAGATAAAAAGAAACCAGTCTGTTGAGAAGCACGATAAATCCATGAACCTTTTTGCACTGAAATATTTTTTATAGTTATATTTAACAGAATTATTTTTAATAAAAATAATTCCGATATCAGAAGGTGGGTTATCACTGAAACATGGGAGAAATTTTAGATTGCTAGATGAAAATCATGAAATCCACTTTAATCCAGTCAAATCCATTCACAACGATTTTTTCATATTTGTGTCCTTGCTACACACTTAGCTAAGTATAAAGAGTGGCTTATATCTTATAAATACCGAATACGCTCAAAATAATTTTTTGAATTCATACCCCTTGGATTCCATATGATAACTCATAGAATATCTCAACTGTGTCGTATCGTTCCAATCCTGGAAGGCTGAGATTTTTTCGTACATTCTGATACATAATTCCTGTTGGCTGATTACCAGTAGACTGTCCCATACGTGTTCCACAAACATCAGAAGGTTTGGGTATGGGTAAACCTTTTGTTGAATGGTCTATGGAAAATATGCAATATATCAAAGACATGCCCATTAAAGAAAAATAATGTGAATCTGCACAAATGTTGTTCATAGAAGGTACTGAAGTGAGCCACATTATACGCGGGAAACCTTATGCAATCGCTTGTTCCAATAAGTCTCACAATATTTTAATACAACCTCCCCCGTCATTTTAATGGTATGAAATCACATTATAAGTTATTCTTATTAGATATGAACTAAAATTCAAAGGAATAATTCAAGTAACAGTGTTAAATAAGTTTGGTTCGCTTTGTGGATTTAATGCCATTTTTTTAGCACATGATAGGCCATACATGGTGATCAGTATATTTCTTGAGGAAGAACCAGGAAAACCATGGGAAGAAAACCACTGGCTCATGGGAAGCTACTGGCAAGCTCTCTCATATACCCACACTGGCCGAGCTGAGACTCAAACATATGATAAAATCAAATTCAAACAATTTAATGTAATTGATGGCCATACCCATGTTACATGAGAGGCATGCAATATACCAACAGGCTTTATATATATATATATATATATATATATATATATATATATATATATATATATATATATATATATATATATATATATATATATATATATATATATATATATATATATAAGGATATGATTTCTTTCACAAGATATATTTTTCATGGTCTGAAATTGTACAGTCAAACAGAGTTCTAACACCTATCAGTGAAATTTGGCCACTGTTAAATGTTAATACTAATGTTCAAGGTATTTGCATTTCATTAGATACAGAAAATGTTTAATTTGATAAAAGCTGTGTGTATTTGTATAGTTAAATAACGCCAATTTGTCCTTGTCTTATGACATGTACATGTAAGTCTGGGTTGAGTTTGTAATTTTGTATCAAAATGGTAAAGTTAAGTGGTCCAGGTATAGTCCATTTTTGTTTTAGTTTTAAGTCTGGACAACCAATGTTATATCGCTCAGGAATTGCTTGAGAACTATCCATTAGTGGAACACAGGTCTCTGAAATTTCATGAACAGAATATGAAAATATCAGAATATTTTCTTGAAAGAAATCTAAAAATAAAGAAATTTTAAAGCACACTTTTCTCAAAGAAAAAATGAATTTTATAAATAATTAGTGTGAGAGGAAACCATGCAATCATGGAATATACTTTTTTTGGTGTGTATGATGTGCTCTTATTTTATATACTGTAAAATTATTGGAGTCTGGAAAATTAGTTTGGCTTTAAGAAGGGTTCAAATGACTCTAGCAACAGGGATACAAAGTTAAACAGATACAAATTCTGGACAGATTTATTCAATATTTTCTCATACTTATTTTTTCTGGACGTTATATAAAGAGAAATATTCTCTTGACTCAGTTTTTAGCGCAAAAATATACATGCAAATACAAACATATCGGGTGTTTCTCCATTATATGAAACGTTACATAAATTCCTATTCCATACAAAGTCACAGCATGTTTGTAAATAATAAAATGTGGACAAATTTAATACATTGAAATAAGTGGTTTCGTTTCTGAGTCTAAATATCTAAACCAAACTTTGCATGTACAATGTTTTTCTGCTTATATAATGAGAAAATACAGTTTGACTTCTTGGTTCCAAGCTTTATAACCTACAAAATTTTATATATGAAAATTTATATTATTTGTCTCCCTACTAGGCTTGCCCGAGTGGGGAGACATATAATAGAAACCCGCGACTGGGATTCCCTTGTCTCGGTCCAACCCCCAGCATAGATTATTTTTCTCACCGAATATTTTCCTTTAAAGTAAAAATAATTCTTTACTAGTGTTCACGTCCAATGTTTACATGCGGCTCATGAATATAAATATGTTAATGAGGGCTATGGTGTGACCGTTGCGTCCGAAGTACACAGTTTATACGCGTGAGCAAAGAATAACAACAACATAAAACGTCGCATAATAATGAGGTATTATCACATTTAATATATGGATGTTATATGAAAATGACAATAAATAATTAATATTTGTTACAAGGAACTGTTTTATTTTCATCCGTTCCAATTTTGAAAAGTTATATTGTAAATAATGATACGATATTGGCTACTCAGCTTTACTGTAGTTATACTTAGTAAAATCTGTAACGAAGAGGAACATCTTTCTTTAGATTATTCATGGGTAATTAGAGATCTGTGTCACTATCGTATATAACTATTCTTTTCTTTGGAGGAGGTGAAACTGTGTGTGACATACTATTGTTGTCCTTAATATTGATTGTAAAATTACCCCGGTGTATAATAGACGCTCCAAAAACGGACTCTAGCGGATAACCATGTGCTAAACTTTCAAGTTCAGGGATTCTTTGAACATTTATTTTTCTGTCCTGGAAATATGGCAAGTGCTACAGTAAAATTTGCTTATGGATTAATGTGTTGACGGATAAATGATTCCTTCTGGCTGGTAAGTGCGTTATTTGTTATTAAATAGTGTAGGTATATTTTTGATTCAACCGGGGCACAATGGTGATGCTTAACAGAATTAGAGAAAGCATGTTTTATAGAACACTTTTATGGCTGTTACTAAGTCTTCCGTAGTTGTTAAGAGACTTGGGAGGCTATGAAGTGTATAAGTCTATAGTCTATGTGCATGAATCAGTGTTTATGTTATAGTTAATTTCACACAGCGCTGAGAATTTTTTTCTATCTGTATCACAGTCATTTTTCAGGTCAGCGTCATTAAATTTAGCTAGCAGTATATAATTTGTTTCACACAAAGTATTTAAAACTAGTTAGGTAGCTTTAGCTACATTTAATGACGCTGACCTGAAAAATGTACTGAGCTAGGCCTGCATATAGATAAAATTGGCCATGCTGTGTGGAACGAAATAGCATAATACCAAAAAGTTCGACATCGTATGCGTTTAATATGTCTTTGTCTCTCTCGAAATGTTTTTTTATGGTGTGTTCTCAAAGATGGATTTACCTTAAGTTACTATATTTTTGTTATAGATTTGTTGCTGTTGTTGTTTGATTTTAGTACAACTACGTCAGACAGAGCAGAAGACAACAAGGGTTTCTTTTTTAAAAGTAGTTCTGAGCGCGTGGACACCTTGACTGAGACGACTGGTCTGAGATGATTAGACTGAGATAAGAAAACTAAAAGTAAGGTTAGCAAAACAGCTAGATTTCTCTGTCGCATGGGTGAGAAATGTCCCTCTCAATCACTGACATCACACCTCTGTCTGCATGGGTTTGAGTCTTGGGCTCGGCCAATGTGGGTACGTGCGAAAGCTTGCCAGTAGCGTCTTGTGGGTCATTTATCTTTTCCGGATTTTCCCGGGTTATTCCTCCACCATTGATACTGCCTGCCACATACAGCCTATATTGTGCTGAAAAATGGCACTAAACCTCATAACAACAACAGCAACTCTGCCTTTTCCATGTTTTGAATGGTGATTTGCTTTAAATGGTGGCATGTGTAAGTGTTCTGGTAAACAAAGTATGGATTGGTGGGCATCGCAATCGATTGGCCAATCCTAAACAACCATGCAGTTGGAACGTACCTAGTGAGTGAAATATACACACAACTTTGTGCTTCAATTCACCTAAATTCACATTATAAACATGATTAGTAATGATAAACTTACTCTAATATATCGATGTAATCTTTGACTGTGCAGGTAATTCTATTTGACAATCTTGCATTGTTGAACAAAATAGACGGATCGCTCTGGTGGCCTTATTGGTTACAGCATATGCCTCGGATGCGGGAGGTTGTGGGTTCACTCCCTGGCCTAGTCATACCAAATACTTACAAAAATGGTACGAACAACTGCCTCGCTTGACGCTCAGTATTAAGAGATTAGTATTAGAACTGGTTGACCTGGTGTCAGGATAATGTGACTGGGTGGGACATCATGCTACATGTCTGCGGTATGAGGCCCCAGTGCTGGATATCACTATAATCTGTCCCACTGCAGAGATTGTAGCGATATGACTGAGAGATGGTTAAAGATACGTTAAAAATCCAAATCGTACACAAACACACACAAAATACACGAACGGGTAATGAACATTTTGATGTATGAGTGGACATTTCAAAATGGATAGAGCAGGGTGTGGATAAAGATCATCTGATCGGAGGATACATAAAGTAGTGGCATAGCAAGACTGTAAGTACAGAACTGATTTTTTATGGTCATGGGCCATTTCGAGCCTTCATGCCTGTAGTTCGACCACTCTGAATTAAATAATACTTACAAACCTCGATAGTGTTGTTAACTAATTGCTCATGTTAATCGACTCATTTAATTTCACATCACTGTACAGACAAATGGTGACTTATTGTTTTACGTAGTTATGTATACATTAATGCTGTGCAAACGAACACACTGCAGTGGAAGTAATATGATTAATGAACCCGTAAATGTTCATAATTATATAACTGCTGATCAAATAAAAATTGTCTTCATTTATTAATTTCTTTATTTGAAGTTGAATTGAAGTATAATGTCCAAAATTCAAATAGTTTTAATGTTCTCATCAAAATCATTTTAAGGCTATTCCATTTGAGTGGTGACATTTGAGTATCAATACCGTAACATGTGTGAATTCATATTGACAACAGCTTGCATCTGTCGTTTTAAACTGTCCAATACTGAACATGTACTCAGATGAATACATTTTCTCTACAGAGCCCAAATTTGACCTCACATTCATTCCTTAGGTTGACTTAAAACTCTTTACAAAAATATACTTATTTTGAATCGGTTTATTGGACATGTTTGGTATATATTTTAACTTCTAACTTTGTTTTATGTAAAAATTGTTACTCACATCAACATAAACTATATTTTATTCAGTTTGGGTATACGTCTTAATATATAACTTTAGAAAAAAGAAAAAGAAAATGACAGACTTTTAGCCTAAATGTTCGACCCAGAGTTTTGCGATTGCAGTAAAATACCCCCCCCTCCCCCATAAAGTTGAAAGTGGTACTTCAGTTCTCCCAATTAATGGAACTGGAGAAAGTATATCACTTGTGTACTGAATGTGAAATAGGAAAAGGTCTGAGGTTTCTTGGGTCATTTCTGGATATACGAAACTGCATTTAAATGAGTTAATTTTACATTAGTATAAACGCTCTAAAATCCAAAGGAGTGTCATAAACACACATGTATTAATATATTGATTTTAAATTGTCAAAATATATTTCCACTGATGAGAAGAATGGCAATTGTTTTAATTGCGTGCGTTCAAGGAGACACATTTAAGATATTTCTCATAACTGACCAGTATATGCCTTATACAACCTCTCACTCGCACTGTCATTCTTAATGATCCGAAGAAGTTCTTTTCTACAGAAATTCAAATATCAGATTGTCAGCTTGGACAAAGTGTTACACCAGTTATGGTACCGTAATCTGAAGAAAATACCATGGTCCAGTCAGACCTCTCACTAATAGTTTCATATTAGGAGTCAGCTGGCCCCTAAGTTGTTAAAACCAGGTGTTGCATTCAGAGTTTTAGGAGTCTCTGCTAATGGTTGACACTACTGCGCCCGAGTAATACAGAACCATATTTCCTACGGTAGAAAATCACACCCGACTGTCATAGATGCAGGAAATTACACACGACTGCCAAAGATGTAGGAAATTACACACGACTGCCAAGGGTGTAGGAAATCACACACGACTGCCAAGGGTGTAGGGAATCACACGACTGCCAAGGGTGTAGGAGATCACACACGACTGCCAAGGGTGTAGAAAATCACACACGACTGCCATAGATGCATGAAATTACACACGACTGCCAAGGATGTAGGAAATCACACACGACTGCCAAGGGTGTAGGAAATCACACACGACTGCCAAGGGTGTAGGAAATCACACACGACTGCCAAGGGTGTAGGAAATCACACGAATGCCAAGGATGTAGACTTATATCTGTAATTGTACAATGAGCTGCTGCCGGTCTATGCAGCTCATATTGAATACTCAGAATAATAAAACGGTACATATCTGCAAGCAGATAATACAGAAATGTTGTAGCATGCAAATAGGGAAGTATTAAAATGTGACTTTCTCCAATACTTGTCTAAAGAGATACATCAATTAACTGAGAGTATCACAGCTGAGCTGGGTAGCTAAAATATCGCTAATTATCGTTTGTTTAATACTCGCCTTGAGGGATGTCCATCGCTGATGGAATAAAGGAAATAACAGAAATCCACGTGACCATTGGCAAAGCTGGTAAATACTAGAAACATTTGTTGCAAGTGTAATTAACTTGGTATGATTTGTCTCATTGCTGGCGTATTTAGCGTGGTTTTGATTTCGGCGTCAATATTAGCAAAGCGAGAGCATATCATGCTTTATTGTGGTCAAATTTGCGTAATTTATGCAATATTTGATGTAAGTGGGAAATCTGTCCCATCAGATTGGAAGAACTAAATCACCTGAACGTGCCCAATTCATACTACAGATGTGCCGCATGTGAAAAGAAAACGCAGATAAACAATTAAGTTTTGTTTGCATAATTTAATTTTTTGAATAAATTAGAAGCAGTGCAACCTTATGTGTATAGGAGGTGCATTTGTAAGAAAAAGCATTATCTGCAGCTGATGCTTTCCATATTTACAACGTTAATGCTATAGTTTTCAGCATTGCTTTCTTTTATATGCATTTTATAAATAATGTATTTACTTCTGTCATTTGTATGTTTAAATGCATAAATAATTAGTTCTGAATGTATTTAGGATGACTTGGAAGCATACCATGTGGCCAACATGGATTTTGCCTTCTGTGCTGTTCAAGGCATCTTTATTATAAAAATATTTAAAAATATTTAATACATTTTCATCAAGATGTTACATTTCTTGTTATGAAATCCAGTGCACGAACTATAATTTTAGAATAACAAATCTTATGTTATGCACTTAACCAATCAGGGTTTTGAATGAAATAAATGGATTTTTAGGGCAAGTGATCTCTCCAGAACTTGCTAATTCACATCGGTTTGTTTTGTCATCGTATACAAAAGCCACGAGGATGAGCTAGATAAACGTTTCCTTTTCTGGTGAAGTTTTAATTCTTATTTTTATTGAATACAAGTAACAATCTTCAGTGATTATTACATTTCCAGGAATAAGCAAAAAACAATAGAATAATGATTTTCTTATGGGCTACAATATGATTCAATATCAGCTGACAGGTTCTGTAGGGATACTTAAAGACACAAAAAGGCACCACGGTTACTTTGAACCGATATAACATAAATATCTGTTATTTGCCATATCCACTCGCTTTCGAGGTACCGCGCGCACTGTACCGTTTCCTATCTAATAAAACACATTAAAAGTACATCAAAAGTACTATTACTGGTCAGGTTCATGGCTTCTAGATTTCGAATATATAGTGCTACCTATCTTATAAATATGGCTAGATGGGGCCGATAGCTGTCCGGAACAAACTATATCGTCGGAATATTTTATTTATCCAAATACGTGTAACTGTTTATAGTCCATGACTGTCAGAAATCAAATGAAATTTGTAGCATTAACCAAGCAAGTTACGGCCACAACGTGTCATTGGCTACGAGACATCAACTTTTTCACCTGAAAACTATAGTCGGGCTATTAACAGTAGCTGAGCTAATCATTTCTGCATCGGTGCTTTGGCCACCTGCAAACAATTGTATTATCATACAATTTATTGCATCAGCATAGCTAGCATGGCTACATCAGTCGAACGGTTGACCGAAATAAACTTTATAAACGGTATTTGTTTTTAACAATCCGTCTGGATTCGGTTACTTGGGTCGATGATTACCCGATTCAGTCTTATCATCGATAAACTTGCATGGATTTTTCGGGCCAATCTGGCTGCCACAAATCATTCCTATGATAAACAAACTTTAGACATGACCCCCGATATATAGTTGCATCGTGCATCGTGCGTATGGTTGCATCGTGCGTATGATTGCATAACATGGATTTTATCATCAGCAAGCTTATATCATCACCATCGCAATATTCAGACCAACGGCTTCCGAAATCAACTGTATCTTGGACAAATCAATAGCAATACTCCAGCTAGAATGTATACATTAAGACCAACGGCTGCCCAAAATCCACTGTATCTTGAGCAAATTAATATCATTACCCCAGCTAGTATGGAAACATTCAGACCAAGGGCTGCTGAAAATCAACTGTATCATGAACACACTAACATCAATACTGCAGCTAGTATAGATACATTCAGACCAATGGCTGCCCAAAATCCACTGCATAATGAGCAAGTTAATAGAATTAATTAGCTAGCATGGATACATTTAAGCCAACGGCTGTCCAAAATCCGCTGCATATTGAACAAACTTAAAACATCATCCTATATAGTGTGGCTACAATTGTACATCTTGCCAGTCGTTTCAGAAAATTAAATGTATCATCGGCTAACTTTATAAACACTCTAGCTAGTATGCTTACATCATGTCCATGGCTGTCCGAAATCGACTGAATCATTGGCAAACATAAAAATCCCAAGACACTAAGGCTACATACAAAAGTAAGTACGCAAACCCGTATTCCTGTGATAATGACATATATATTGCTATACTTTGTAAAGATGTTATCGTAATTATGACTGTGTAACACAACATACAAGTCACAATGTCATCAGATTTCAAGCTGCTTATATATAATTTTGCTGCCTCAATGTTTTTTATGTTCGAAAAATCTTACTGTTTTACAGGACGTTTCGGGAGTAACAAAAATAAAATGATAGTTTGAATTGCGATTTTGTATAAAGATCTTTTGTATCAAATTCTTTAAAATATGTCAAGATTTTATGTAAATATTTGTACCAAGACTTTTACAAATGAAATCACGTGACGAATTTTATTTCAGACTCAAGGTCGTACAAAGACTTCTGTTTTTCTTCTTCTTAATCTTTCATATTTCCTGGGTAATTGGTCATGGTCATGCTCCTAGCCTGGAGGAAGGTACATATAATTTAAGGGTTTAAATATATGCATGTTTCTAACAAATAATAATGTCACCAAGCTATAGCTTTTGTAGCTATGTACAAGCAAAATGAATTAGTTAAATGGATCGATCCACACATCAACGTGATACTTTGGTCTGGAAATACAATATACCATCAGAATACTGGATTCTTGATGGCCAAGATAAATCAACGGCATTTACATTCAATCATTCTTACCTCGAAAAATAAGGTCATGCAATTCACTCGCTTTTAGTTGTTGCCGAGAGTTTAACTCTCAGATCTTTAAATGCAAATGTCAACAAGCATTATTTTACAAATATTTAAAACTACCTTTTACTACCCACGTATCTCTCTCTCTCTCTCTCACACACACACACACACACACACACACACACACACACTATTCCAAGCTCTATCATATACTCTTCCCTTGACTCTTCTGATGGATTCAGTAGATGAGGAAAACTGATCTTTACTATTTACCATCTGTTTTTATTCCAGTGCATGTACACCTTGACACTCATACAAATCAACTGAGTCTGTCAAGTTAAATAAGGCATTTTATATACATAGAGATCATACTTTGTGCCCAGAATTGAAAAAAATATACATATTTAACGTACCACAGAAGCTGAACAGTGAACTCATAAAGACAGCACATCCATGCATAATATCTTAAATACTGGAAGTTATTCCACCAGTCCACCCACTTGGAACCATTGTGCCATTTATCTTTTAATTTTAAAATATGAAATGATGGTCATGTACTTCTATTACGGGTCAATAAATTATATTGGGGGTTGTGATTTATTAAAGGAAATTCTTACTCACAAAAAAAAGTAATCATAGTATGATTTGCAAAGAGAAGAACAAATTATATTGGTATGAAATAACATCCCTGGCTTCATATGACAAACCCCAAAAGACTGAATGGTCGGTCTCTTATTATCTGTACAAATGCAATAGTATCTTAAATTAAACCATACCAATTCATTTATTCGTATTTTTCCAGCATTTGTTTTAGTGACGTTTGCTTTTGGCGTTTGGTGAAATGGTTGTATACAGGTCATTTGTAAGCCTAAAGATATCTGATATCTTGCACAACGCTGACGCAGTTTTGAAAGTGCATCAGACAGGGATCATCGTCTACAGTGTGTGTGGTGGCCACGATATTGTCATTTCCTGTTTTCCTCAAGTATAGAACAAGGTCTGAGTTTTTTCCCTTTTGCTTATGTGCAGTGAGCCACATTGCTGTATGTACTTTCAAAAGTATGATATTTACAGACGCAGTTTCGTTTTTCGTCTGCCGAACAATTTTAGTGTTTCTTATTGATAAAATATCGATTAAACTATCTGTCCAAATATACGTATCGGTACAGATAACACAAGGAATGTATATATATTCATCTCCACATGCATTTGCCTTAACAACAGCGGTGAAGATCATCTGCTGGCCGCTTTCCTGTTTTTATAAAGATGCCAGAAAATCTTCTCTTCGTCATTGGAATTTATTCTGGTAAGCTGCAAAAACTAATCTTACAGATACCTTAACTTTTCAGGACTTTAATACAGTAATAGTTGCCTAAATAAGATATCAACCATAACTGGGATGTTTTGAAGCATTCAAGGTGGTTTATAACGCAATTTGGAAGAATATACATCTGTGAAATAATCTGTTGAATACAATAAATACTAAGCACTTATGGACAAAATACAAAACCAAGTTCTGATGAAGGGTTAAATTATGCAACAACGGTATAAAAGCATTCACGATAATTTCATTACAAATGCTGAGAACAGTAATATTACGACATCGAAGATAATTTTCACAGCACAATAATCTAATGCAATTGTATAGGTACTGGCGAAGACCTTACATCGTGATTTTTTTCAGCCACGGTAGAACTGTGGCGGTTAGGTTGGTGTGGATATGACCTTTATCTCTATACCGTTGCCGGATGACTGGCTTATACTCAATTGATTGATGAACCTTTTACTTATTATTAATAGATTCCAAAGACGTACAGATCGTGTAACAGACACTTGTCGGAATCAGACAGTAGAAAATGAAGACAATGGTCTGTCCTTCACAAAATAGTTACAATAATATTTTATTCTAACCGCTGTTTGCTTGTCCGTGATGTTCATTTATGAATTTTTACTGATGAACCTTTTTGAAAAGAAATACAATGGATCTGTATGATAATAAATCTTACTCTATGCTTACGTGTTTTCTTTGAGTGTTTATTTGTTGTTTTATCTGCCTTTTATGCTGTACCATTTTCATTATTAGTGACAGCAATACAATAAACGAAAACTGTATGCATCTTTGTTTATATGGATGTCTACATCCTTATCCTATGTTTGTATTTTCATTATACATTGTCAATAAATGTTCATCGTAGTACCCCTTATATTACAGCAACTTTTAATATATTTCGACAAAACTTACATGCAGACTTTTTGTCATTGTTACTAGAAATATGGCTGAGAATAAATCCCACTGAAATGTTGTGACATTGTTTCCGCCAAACTCAGAATATGAATACGTCTTCTTTCATCTTAAACAAGGTTGCCAAAACGCCCAAACCACAAACTGAAAGTGAACTAATTTATTTCTGGTTATAGCGCCAAAAATACCATTTTCATGGGTCCTTGTATGAAATATTAGCGATGGTCAAGATCATTGGAAAATTGTTATTTTGAGCATGCATCATGTTATCGGCGTTTTTTGTCTGGAGCAATTGTTTCGTGTGTTTCCAGTATGTGTCGTGGATGAATACGACAATATTTTATTTATTTACCAAGCTTTGTTTTTTGTTTTTGTTTTTAATGAAAGTCCAAAACTTTCTTGCCGACCTAAACAAATTGCTGTTAGGCACGCATACGTCAGCTGACTGAGATTTAAATAAGTGAATTCAAGGCCAAGCAAGGTTCAATTAAGAATCGCTGTTGCTTGACGGTCGCACTCAGTTAACAGTATGTCTGATGTGGAGTAGGATCAGAATTACTTTTTACCATTTAGTCCCTTCATTTGTTTGTCGCATTGTGTCCAAATCTTATTATATCACAGATTAATCTAAAACATCTTTCAAGATGAACTCACAGTGAAGTTCCTTTAATGGAATAACCGGCATTTTTGGAGGGATTGAACTATAAACAAACGCCGTGCAGTGGTGGACAGCACCAGTGCTTCATTACACACTGAGAACTGTTGCCAAACGACTCAGACATTCACACCCATAATGCTCATATACTGAACAGATAACCATTTCTTTAAAATCAATACCATGAATGCCTAAATAGCAGCAGAGAGGGTGAACAGACCACTTGCTTTAAAGTCCATTTATGAACATAAAACCTCATACAAAAAAAACCTGAAAATAAAAGGCCAGTAACGTCAAAACTAAGCCTCAAACTTTCCGAGAGTTTCTCTAATTGGGTTGCTTAATATTTGTCGTTTGTGTTTTTAAAAATTTATGTTTACCCGTCGGGACACTCATTTGTGGTCGCACCCTCTCTGCTGCTGTCTTTTTATCCAAAGATTTTTATCAAGACCTATACGATATCCCGATCGAGGATCATGTAAATTTATTGTTATAAATCCGCGT
Source organism: Sinohyriopsis cumingii (assembly GCA_028554795.2). Lineage (NCBI taxonomy): Eukaryota > Metazoa > Mollusca > Bivalvia > Unionida > Unionidae > Sinohyriopsis > Sinohyriopsis cumingii. Next base: position 1,060,495 of record JAPYKE020000066.1, on the reverse strand, counting down.
GGAGCAGATTGTGAAAGGAGTTTTTGAACTTAATCATGTCCATGTCTCCTGAACACCAAGTCTGATGAATATTTCGCAGAATATGTGTATCGAATCCATGAAACACAACTAAAATATCATTGTTATCTCTGATAACTTTAGGTATTTGTGTATATCGTTGAATAACATAAATCACGTCTGTGTTTTTGTGTATGCCTCGAGAAAATATTCTTGCTGGATTTGATTGTTTGTCCAGCATTACGTAGTCATACACGACTAAATTATTAATAAATTCATCGAGGTCATCTATAGATGGGGCTTCATCAATATCGGTTATAAAACCAATAATATCATTACCATCTTCGTCCAACAATCTTGCATTTTCATTAAAATCTTTAAGGGCATCGTAACATCTCTGATCAGCAACTGATGGAGCCACTAAATATAACTTATCCCATTTGAGCCATCTCATTATCACATTAAGTAGTAAATGCGTCTTACCAGACCCAGATGGACCTATGATAATTGCTGTGATCGAATTTCGTAGCGCTGGATGATGCTTGAATGGCGTTTGCTTTCGTGTCGCTGAGAAATCAAGGACATCCATGTTATACAAATATAATAAATAATATGGATTTAAACTGTGTTCGATGTAAAGCATCCACCCCCCCCCACAAGTGGATTAACAACAATAATAACAGAAAATGAAAAGTGTGCACTTACTGGCAAATGTGCGAAATGTGGTACAAATAAATACAAATTTATTTCCTCTCGTATGCAGACAGGTGGTAATATCGTTACTTTATTAGGAAAATTACCAGAAACTCCATGGGCTAAATACCCAGGAGAAAAACATATTCCACTATATGATTTATGTGGTCCTGGAACCCGACTTGATATCCGATTTGACGAGCGAGATCAACCAAGACCTGGAGTGTATCTAATAAATGCTATTGTACAAGCATGTCACGTTCATGATGTCGCGTATAAAAATCCAGATTTACAACAACGCCATATTGCAGATGTGAAGTTGATTTACTCTTTAAATTCCATAAAAAATAAATCTTTAAGAGAATCAATAACTCATTGGTTGATAAGATCCGCGATGAAATGTAAACTAGTATTAGGAGTCGGTAATTAATCAACCGATTATTATAAACTAATGGAATCAGTTTATTATAGCCCAAGCGGTTATTGGAGGGGTATAGCAGCGATTAGTAAACTCGCTAATGCAGCAAATTTACACGTTCTGTTGCTGCAAATTGGTTAGCACGACATGCAATATGGCAAATTTACTTACCACCACCTAAAAAAATTCTTCATGCACATTTTGATGTCAGCACACCTAATGAAGTTCATCAAGCATATATTTTATTTTTACCACACAATACTATTAAAATTGGTAGACGTCAATCACGTACAGACGCCTTGACTGTCGTTGACGTTGCAAGTAGGTATAAAGAAGCAGAACTACTATCAACTAAAACATCAGCTGAAGTTGTATCTGTTTTTGAACGAATTTGTCAGCAAGAACCCTTGCGATGGCCACAGTTACTACAGGTTGATCCTGGCAAAGAATTTCGTGGTGCAATATCAACTCTAATGAAAAAACATAACGTCAAAATCAGACGAGAACATACTGCAATTGATCGTGATCAGGAAATTGTTGAACGATTCAATCGAACACTTGCTGAGAGATTGTTTGGATATCAATATGCGAAGGAAATAATTCAGAAAGATATGAGATCTTACGAATAGGTTGCAAGATTACCAAGCCTGATACCTGCGTTAAATAATGAAATTACTCAAACAACTGCCATGAAACCCATCAACAATGTCGCGCTTATTTTTTTGGTCACATTGTTTATAACTAACTAATTTTCTTCTTACTATATCATCGTTAGTTTCCTGAATTTGAACATTATTTTTTGTGAAGTGTATGACATTATCCGCAGCTGAGATACTTTTCTGACTCGAGACACTGCGAGATAAACTAAGTTTGACCATTCGACATGATCATCGACGATCCTTGTGATGAATGAATTGTCATTGCGTATCCTAGCGTCCATGGAGTTTTGTCCATAGTTAACGCGTTTTTAACAACATTGACAGGAACTGAAACAATATCATTTAATACAAGAATTTGATTTCTCTGACGATCCTGATATATCATCGTCAATATTTTGTCGTCATGTATCTGCTGGTCGATAACACAATGGTACCGGTAGATTTGAAATGTTTTCTTTATGTAACATAAATAGTTGTTGTTGACGTTCATCACGAACTATCTTTCTACTTGCCACTATCGAGTCATTTGGCCTCCATAAATTCCAATAATTGTTAATAGGTCTTTTTGAAATTACGTCATGCATTATTTCACATTGAATTTTATTCGGTTGTAGTCTGATTAATTTCTTAAACTCTCTTAATTCTTGATCAAGCGATCTATGATCATTAGGTATTTCTTCATAATAATCTACAAAATTCCTCAGCCATTTATGTGGAGACAATCCAACAAAAGGCAGTGGATGACCATGATCGCCGCACATTATTACAGTAGTATTTTTTGTCTAGTACATATTTCATCCCAATCAAAAATACTTGGAATATATTTCTCTCCCAATTGTTCAGGAGTCCATTTATCTCTCTTCCATCGAAGAAAATTGTGAAAAGTGCATGATTTAATCTTTTTTTCTTTAAATTAGCTTCCGAGTTTGTGTGTAGGTTTTAATACAACTATTTCTGAACAATTGTTCAAGAATAATTTAATTACACGAGTTGTTTTACCACAACCTTTAGGCACATTGAGATACACGATTTTATGTCTAACTACAGGGTCATATACCAATGGTACTGATAACAATTTTGATATTTGATTTTTTTGGTAATAAATATTCTTGATTTCAACGTCGCGGATTCAAAATAATTAAGTATATTTTCTTCTTTTATTCTCCATTCGCCCCATTGATGCATAAGTGCCAATATGTAGTTATTCTAGCAATCCTGTATTTTTTATTGATATACAATGAATCCGTAGCGACTGTGACAGCAAACTCAGAAACTCCACTTATCATCGATAATAGATTTATCAAAACGTACGCGAGCATTGAAAATCTTAAATGAGAAAACTGCGGTGACTCACCATCACTATAACTCACAAATGTACCTAACTTATTTCCGTCTGTTAAATTAATATTATAAATGTGTTTCTATTTGTTGTATCATCAATTATAAACTCTATTTCAGAATCATCTATGATTAATCTTGTACAGTATCGTTTATGATCATATGATCCTCCTTGGGTGAATTTACCGATTATTTTTCTGCCAAGATCTTTTGCAATCCTATTTTCATATCAGGATTTTCATCATCAGAATATTTCTTTCGTTGTGGTAACCAAACTTCTTTCTGCGGAGAATAGGATATAATTGCTTCACATACTGTTAACAATATTTTTATATTGAGAATATATCGTAATAATACTGTTGGTGCCCACATTTTTTTTCTGAAAAGTGTTTGCCAAACCAGACATAACAAATCGGATGAAGATTTTCAGCAAACGTAAATGACTCGATACAAGCGAATCCAGTCAAATCAAAATCTGGTAATGGTCCGTTTAGCGATATTCTGGTTATCTCGTGTGTTGGATGTCCATATCGCTCAATATACTTAGAAACTCTCCCATACCAAGAAAACGTCCTGGATAACATGCAACCTTATCAACCTAAATAACATCCATATAATCGTATCTGTTATTCCATAATCCACCGTGTCCTTATTCGACACAACTGCGTTGTATTTCTTCAAGAAAATCCAATCGTGTTGGTTTCCACGAATTGTTCTCTCTAGCAAAATGAGCAGCAACTGACTGAACGGTAAAACAATTACTCAGTAATTGTTCACATCGACATGAGTATATTTCAAAGCAATATCTTTCATTTCTTTGTGGAGAGATTCTGTCCGATAAATATCTCCATTAAGCCGTACAAACTGATCATAGCTTCCATTATCTGAACTTTGAAACAGCCACACGGATACAGGATCATTCTTACTTATTTTGTTAATAAAATCAAATTTATCTTCTTGGTAAAATTTAGCAAATCGATTTCGTGGAAATATTGTTACTGCATTAGTCCACGCATGCGCATTATGAACAATAATTTCAATTGAAGCTCCTTTCGATTTATCCTATGATTCGTACAACATATCCCCGGTTAGCGTTCTTACTATCACTGGGAATTTTAATTTCTTTCCTAATTCAGCTACATACTTTATTGTAGCTCCTTTATCCATGACTGATTCAGTCCATTTGTTTATTTATTCATGTCGATGTTCTGCTAGTTTATTTCCACGTATCGCGTTTGTAAAAGGTTCAGTTACTCGTTCGGCTACACAATTTATTTTCGAATATTTCATCGGTTTTAGATCATGAACGCTGGGTTTACAATTCAGCGGATAAATTCCATAAATAACCGCGGTTACAGGATACGCTAATTCATACTACGGTTTGTCAATACCAGTCAACATTCTTGGTTTGGAATCTGTACTTAATACGGCAATTGTTTCATGATGAATGATAAGGTCACGTTTGTCACTGATAATCCAAGTATCATCTAAATCTTTAATAAACTTTACGCTGAAAAATATCTTTGATTGTCGAGATAATTAATAATTACCGCTCGTTGGTCGTTCATTGTAGCATCGATGACTTCGTAGTTGCGGATGATTTAAATGTTGACCACACATGAGTTGCGCCATCCATGCGAAATTCTTTTTGAGCATTACGAATACTTTTAATCAGAGTTTCCGTGGGATCAGCCAGAGCTCGTCTTTGTGCTTCAGGGATTCTTCTATGAAGATCGAATCTATATTCAGGTTTAATATTAATCGTGAATAATAATTCTTCCATACTATAATTAAGACAAATATATATTTAAATTGAAATTGATTCAAATAAAGAATAAACGCAAATGGCTTATGATACGTTCTGCAACTCCTTGTATCAAAGCTTGTGTAAACACATTCTGTGGACTTCACTTACAAAGTGTACAGAGAGGGAGTTTAAGACCTAAACCGTGTTTAAAATGTAGTGTTAGGGTTAGAGAAAACACGAGGTTGTGTGTGCAATGTGGTGGTGAAAATACAGAGAACTGAAAAGAAATTATGATTAAAAGAATAACACTGATAATAATGAAAACATTATAAGAAATGCAGAATATTATATCATTTGACTTTCAAAATAATAATTTAGACAAATAACATTAAAAGAAATGGAGCGAAAAGAATTTGTGAAGCATCCTATCATCAAGAATTACAAGGCATCTCGTGATCGTATAACCAGTCGGTACTGTCACTAATACTGGGTATGTTCTATTTAATACAGGCGAGAATAAAATATATCTTTGTCATAAATTCGTGTACGAATGTTTTTGGGGGTAATCGAAGACGGTTTTATGATGAATCATATTAACAGGAAACAACTCGATAATTCATTACATAATTTATGAGTAATTACACAGATCGAAAACTGTAAATTTGGTAAGTCTGGCTGTAATGATAAGATAGTTAAAGTAGTTGTATCTACAAATGTAGAGACAGGCGATAAAAATAGAATTTCAATCGACATATACATATTTTGATACTTGCAGGTATTGAATATACCTTGTAGCAAATAAGATAAGCAAATCAGCGTATTCGAAGAAATACAAACAGAAGATAATATTTCGTGATCTCCTGATTGTGTTATCTGCAAACACTCCATATTTTGGAAGATAGCTCTGTCAAGCTAAGCTCTCTCCGGTAGAATAATTAAGTAGTTATCTCGCTTGTTACTGCGTGACTAACTAGCGATTAAGGAAGATAACTCTGTCAAGGAAAGCTCTTATCCGCTTGTTACTGCGTGACTGTTACATTTTTTGTCATTGTAATCTAATTGTATACAAATATACAATAATTTAACCATTTGTGTGATAATTAGTATCAGTGAAGTAATATAATTTTGCAATAGTTCAAATTGTTAACGTTTTAATTTTTGTCCCAAATAATTTCGTCTCTATTGAAAAAAATAAATATCCCGCCTTGTAATTTCCAGCAATTTCTGATATACAGTACATAAATATGTGTATTTTAAACCTGACTTTGTGAAAGGCAGATATATATATATATATATATATATATATATATATATATATATATATATATATATATATATATATATATATATATATATATATATATATAATACCTAGTGTAATGTTTTGATGATTTTACATAGAGATTTATGTTAAGACTTTCTTGTCTTATTCAAGTAAATGGCTATTTGTGTCAATAAAATTGAAATTTATACTTGATAATAACTGATTATGACAACGTATATAAGCAGGATTAATAGGCTCTTGTGCGATCAAATATGCTGGAGGTACCTGAGGTGTAAATGTATATAAAATATATCCTTGCTGAGCCAGATTAGATTTTTCAAGATCTGTTTTATAGCTGTCATCAATTACATCGCATAGAAGATTGATCGCGATTGTTGAAGTTATATTATCGATTCCTGATGAAATATGACGAACTTCACCGGGCGGATTATTATTATGTTTCAGAATTACTGACGGTGGAGGTGTTTTATTTCACTGACTCAACAATTTGTTGAAAATATTCATTGATAATGATGTTGAGTTTTCTTTTTAGTCCGTCGGTTTCAAATCATGGTACTACAAACGTTGGTAATCCTGCTTCAGTTAATCTGTAATAATCGAGAAATATTTCACTATAAGTTTCTTTTCTATTATATTGTGGTATTGCAAACTCTGCCTTAGTTATATGCTTAATACTTGTTTGATTAATATAGTTAAGGTCTGATACAACTTAGGTTGTTTTGTTTCAATATTTGTCTTTTTTTGGTTATCATTAGGATACTCCAGAATATAATTTTTAAAAAGATTTACTAATGATGCAGACATAGTTATATGTTCATTTATAGTTTTATTAGTTAACGATTTGAATATTTCTTCATTAACAGAATAAATGCCTTCTACTGATCTGACCATAGAAGAAGGATAGAGATATTGAAGAGTAGGGTGTAATGAAGATTCTTCTTCTCGATATTTTGGAATTGTTATAAAAAAGTTTTTTTTTCATTTGTGAGGAATTCATTTAAGTTTGGTTCTGGTGGTTTATTATATTCTGGAGGAACCTCAGGCCAACGTAAAACAGATCGGATTGATGAGTGATACATATATACAACATAATCTGGTCAATATGTTTCTATCGCAGCTGATAAAGGTGGTTCGTGAACGGTGATAGCTATTTGTGATTCTTTCTGTTTTGCATTTGTTTTTGCGCTGGAATTCAGCATTGATTTGTCAAAGCTGATAATTACCTGTTGGAATTCCTACAACTTGCCAATTAGGAGTTCCATAATCTTTATTTTTATACGAAAATATGAGCGAATTATTTGCTGGTAATCCACCAAATGATTTTGATCTGATATTTGGCCAGCTTTAATACACTTGTAATTTGCTAGCGCTATAAGTATTCGCTGGAAATGCAGTTGGAATGTTGACATTAAAATCAGGATTAGTTGAGCTTACCGATATCATCGTTGTTTTTTTGACGGAGTTGTATTAACGACAATCTGTTGTAGCAATTTTTTCGGGGTCGACATTATTTAAATCCTGATTTTCTAAATCAGGCGCGGTTTCTATCACAGTCGTTGCTTCCTTGTAGATTTTAATCATCTCCGTGAACTTAAAATCTGATATTTTTCCATCACTAAGGCTTGATGACAATAAGAAGGATAATTTGGAGTACGCTAATGTTGCTGCACACAGTTTTACTGTGTGCTCATGTAATTTTGTGTTTGTACACGTGCATATGTTTTTGCGATGATATTAAAAAGGCCAGCTACCGTCCCTTTTTAATAACTTTTCATCATTTTTCATTAAGATACAACATTTACATCACCCGTTGATCGGGAAGCTTTATTTTGCACCATTACCATACAACCATCTTAATTTGAACTATTTGATTTTTTTAAAAAAATTTTAAAAGATTATACATATAACATTTTGTTTGGCGCTAAAAAGCCTTACAGTGCTGATGGGCCGTTAAAAATTGAATCAATCAATCAATCAATCAATCAATCAATCAATCAATCAATCAATCAGTCAATCATAAGAAGGCCAGTAATTGTTGTTGCAGCTGAAACACAAATTGTTACAACTGCTGGTGCCATCAATAGCGATGGTGTTATTGCTGATGATAATACACCAGTTCCAGCAAAAACAACAGGCACTGAATAAACAATATGACAACAACAACTACACGTCTGCGATATTTTTTATTTTTGCTATATATTCGTCACCGATATTTTTTCCCCATTCACGTGCTTGTTATATCTGTAACGTTGCGCTGCACCTTGCACGTCGATTGGAATGCTCATAATATTTTAATTAGGTGGGAATTTGGCGACTAATTCAAGACACCAATAATGAATCAAGCCGGTTTTTTTTTCGGGTTCCACAGTAAATGGTTCCTCGTCTTTGTGCTCCAACATCAATAACATAAATCCAGGAGATCCACCTGATTGAGTCAGTGGAAAAAGTCGTGAAATTGTGGTAGATATTGTAAATGTAACAACGCCAATTACTGAGAGCCTGTATATAGCGGTAACCATAGATTTATTAAGTGGTGACACAATGCTTGTCCAGACGCTACTGTATATACTACACTGTAGGTAATATTTTTTTATGTCGGAGAGTTTAATATCGTCAGTTGGTGGTTTTACAAAAAATCATCAAAATTCCATTTTTTTTTTTTTTTTACGAAAACCTAAAAATGTGTTCACATAAGTAGTACAATCAGTTCTAAATGAACTCATTTCGTTATTAACTGAAACTAACGAGCTGATCATTGAAAGGATGTATGTTTTCGTTACAGCGTCATTGTTTGATTCTGGTTCTCCAAGAGTAGTAATTTTATTATTAGACATATTAAGAGAACCAGTCATTGTATCATCGGATTTTCTTGTACTCGACCGAGAACACTATCTAATATCGTTGACATAATAACACCCGGTTTAATTTTTCCATTACTATCAAATATAGCTATGCTATTTTCAGTTGCTCCATTAATTTTAACGATAATATCTTTTAATGAAAGATTGCTGGTTTTTAATTTTTCTTGTTTATCTTGAAATACAACCACGTCGTTTGGATCTACATTTGCAAGATTTAATAATTCATATATTTCACCACTAATATGTGTGCTTATATTTTCATGAGTTATTACGTCGGTTTCTTGTTTTTGTTTAGATGACGATCTGCCGTAAATATCTACCATAATGGGATATATTTTTGATGTTTAATTTTTAGCATCATTAAGTAAATCAATAATACTTTAAGATCTGTTTAAAACGACGCGTCTACTTGTATAATCGTGCACGACTGTATGATATGGTAATGTTGATGATGACACAGCGGCGAGTACAGAAATTACTTCACGGCCACATATTGGCGGATCGGTTATTGTTTGTGTTGGTAATGTTGAATACCATACTGGAGTTTTTATTGTGTTTACGTAATTTATAAATTCTTTTGGTGGAGAAAACCCATACGAATCAAAATAAATAATTCCACGTGGATTAGTTGCGTATACCACCCAATGAGTACCAGGAGTAGAACTATTATCTACATTAATGATACGAGTTTCAATATTGTTTGGTTGTATTGGTAATTGATCACGCATAACAGCTACTCTAACAGTTTTGATGTTTATTTTTTAGCAGCATTAAGTAAACCAAAATTTGACATTGGAAAGATTAACGAAGTGTACCTGGAAGTCTCAGACCTTCTCCATATCGATAGGGAGTTCCTGGTAATCTTAGACCCCTTCCCCTTTTTTAAATTCCTTTTCCTGTTATTCATTTGTTTTGCTGCTAATCCACCAGCAGCTCCAACAGCACCAAATCCAGCTGCTTTTGCAACAGCTGGGGTTTCTGAGGCTATTAAGGCTGATATAGCTGCAAGAAGTAGAAATATACATCTGTTTTAATTAAGTCTTTAACTGCACCAGAAGAAAGATTGAGTTTAACGCCTGTTTTTGATTGTTTGGCATCATTGAAATGCCTGAGGTGACGTTCTGACAATGACAGTTTTTTTGACCACCTGTGATCTGATCTTTATTTAGTGATATTTTTATTCTACAGTTCTTTGCTGAATTTGGTTGAAGTTTTTAAAAAATCTGACTAGGAATCAGACTGACACTGACATGATGATATGATATTATAAATATGGTGAGTGATTTAATGACATGTTTTCTATCGGTGCATCAACAACTCGCATTCGCCCGCCAGTGCCTTCAAGTATCATTGCTTTATCGTTGAGTATAACTGCAATTGCTCTATAATTAGAAATAGCTCCCTTATTTACACGAACTAGGAAGTGAATATCAACGACAGAATGTTTTCTAAAATCTAACTGTGATATTTGTAAACCAATGTCTGTATTTTGATTACTCCCTATAAATGTCATTAATCGATGATATGCACGTGCTACATGATTTAGTTCAAAATTTAGCAATATATCTTCAGTTGGTTCTTGATGTCCATTTATCCTGAAGGAAACTTCACTAACTCCTAGTTTGTCAAATATCATATGGCTATGTATTTGTGAATTTACTAGCCCAGCACTTTGTAAAGCAATAACGATATGCCTTGGTGCAGAAACTTCTTGTTGTGATGCGACATGCCATATAAATAACCCATTAAGATTACTTTCAATGCTATCTGTAGTCATTGTCAATCATGATAACAATGATTTTCCGCCTGAATTCATAAAACTAATTAACTTTTCTTCTTCAGCAATTGTTGGAGTCATTACTGGCATCCACAACGAAAGTTTTGTTAATATTGCTTTTCCATGGAGTGCTGCAGTTGCACCATCATCAGCTCCTAATTGATGTCATAGTGCGTCATCATCAGTAGCTTTTCTAACAAGTACAACTATATGTTTAGCTCCGAAGATAACTTTTCTGACATTTCTACAAAATGCAAACATATGAGATAATGGAATTGCGCATGCAAATCTTTTACGATTACCTTCCAACATTGATCTACGTACAGCAAAGCCTAAGTTGTTATTTAATTTGTTTCCATGAACCATCGGCCACATATCAGTGTCATTAGCGTTAGTGAAGTCTCTTGGTCATTTTATTTCGTACTGAACACTTTCAGGATAATCAGTGTTATCTTTAGCAAACATCATTGACGGACCAGCTGATCTTGTATAATCATCCAAATATTTTGCTAAATTTATTATCGTTGTAGAACATCACGTCCTTTTGAATTGTTTCAATATTTCTTCCGTCAATAATGTACATAGCGCTGTCAAATAAAGCCATAATACCATTATTAACAAAACCAACTTGAATATTATCTCCATATGGTGTATCATCTTTTTTATAATTTCTCTTTCTACTTCGATAAATGCTTCAGCAGGCAAGAAATATCTGCTTGTATCATGAACCTGTAGTTCTATTCGACCACGTTGATCTGGTATACGTGCATCATAAGAATAATATTGATAATCTCGAACAGATTCATCTTTAAGAACTGGTGCGTCCATATGAAATGCTGGATCGGATATACGTTTAAACATTTTATTATAAATATCTTCGTCCAACACGAAGAACACTTCCTTACTGAAATTAAAAAAAAAATTGCCGGCATAATTTCATTGGTGAATTTTGTAGGAGCATCTTCATTGCTGTGGTTTTCTTCGTACTAATCGGGCTAATCTTTCTTTGATTGCTGAAAATGCTTTACCGGTAACATTACCAACGTTACTGATACCTTTATCGCGAAAAGCGTCAATAGCTTTCATTCCTAATTGTTTTGCAGTTGTTACTGTGTTTGGAGCTATCCTCTTGAATAAACCTTGAACAACATCACCAAGTCCATCTCCGTAAATCACATTAGACGTTGGTAATCGTGAATTTACTATTCGGATCATTTCAGGCGCGCGTTGAGCATTGTGTATAATCATTTTTTGAATTACATGCTGATTAATTAATTATTTTCGGTCGCTGTAATAATCATCAACAATTTCATCAATGAAAGAATGATAAACATTACGATCCATAACACTGCTTGTAAATAATCTTCGACAAATATCAGATATTTCATTAATAATTTCTGGAGAATTATTTCCTGCGCGTTTTCCTCCGATAAAAATTTGTAGTCGTTCCACGTCGGCAACAACAGTTTCATGGACAAATTCTATATCCACTTCCTGTTTTCGGTTCGGGACGATCAAACTAGCCAAGAACATATTCTTCTTCCTGTTGTAATTCTTGTTTTCTTTTTATTACATCATCATAAAACACTTTAAAAGTTTTACCTCCATTATTAGGAACAAGTACACTTTTAATCCAATCATCTTCTGATATAGATCCAACATGTTAAGTTTTAAATATTTATCTCTTTCATCAAATTGTCCTGCAACATCTATTAGTGTATTACAAGGGGTAAATCTTGATTAATCTAAAACCTCAGGTGTAAATTTACTTCTAAACTGAATTAGTTGCTGTTCTTTTTCTTGTCGTTGGCTTTTATATTGTCCTGCTTGAGGAGTTTGAGAGCTTCAGTTACAAATTGTGATTGTTTAGGTTGTTATCTTTTTCTTACTTCTTCTTGAAATTCCTTAAAATCTGAATCATCAGCTTTGAAAGAAAGTTATGTAGTAAAAATTAGATAAACATCTCTAATCCAATCATCTTTTGTTCTTGATTTAACATGTTTGCTTCTTGCATATTAACCTATATTTTGATATTTTGCAGCAATATCATAAAATTCTTCTGCTTTTGCATTTGTGATAACATTAAAACCTTACTTCGTCAATTTATCTTGAAGAGAAACTTCATGTTTAGATTTTTTATTTTAGGTTCAGGAGGTTGTTGTTTTAGTGACACTGCATACAATCTATTTATCTGTAATATATGTATGATACATTATATCATAATCTCTAACTTTTTCTTTTTTGTAATATATGATATGTACCCATTTAAAATGTTTTATCAATATTTACACTAGTATACTCAGGTTTTAAAAGCGTATTGTTTTAAGAAAAGCTACCATTGCAGCATTAGGTAAATCTTTTTCCTTAACTTTTCTAAGTGCTTCAACAGCACCTTCTCTAAACTTTTTAATCAATGCAATAGTTTTTATTTTTACTTTAGGTTTTAGTATTGGTTCAAGATCTTTTTTCATTTCACCAATACCTTCAAGTATATCTTCTTCCTTGCCAGGAGGGTGAACGGCATCTATTCCAGCTGGAAGATCTCTTAGACTCATTTCTGTCTGTTTGGTTCTTCTTGCTCTCTTTTCAGTTTGCTGAGCAGTTTGTTTTAACGTTGGAAGAAGACCTTCAGTGGTTTCTGCAACTCTTTCAGTTACCTTTGTAACAGGTTTAAAAAATCGTTCTTTATCTTCTGCGTAATCAACGTGTTCTTCTTGGCGTTCTTGCAGTTTTTGTTTGAGAGCATCACGACCAGGAATAGATCTTGATTGCTTCTAATCTTTTTCTAGCTAATCGACTAGTGTATGATTCCATTATTGATATAATAATGATTTAATTACAGCAGCAGAGAGGGCACGACCACAAATGAATGTCTCGACGGGCAAACACAAATTTTGAAAATCACAAACGACAAAGATAAAGTAACCCAATTAGAGAAACTCTCGGTAAGTTAGAGACCTCGGTTTGACGTTATTGATCTTTTATATTCATTTTTCGTATGAGGTGTTATGTTCATCAATGGATTTTAAAGCAAGTGGTCTGTTCACCCTCTCTGCTGCTAAAATATAACATGTGCATCATTATTAAAATGAGAAGAAAACATGCTCCAAAAAAAAAAAAAAAAAATAGGGAATACATTCGTGGGTACCGACTCAAAAGTATTATTATAACCCGAGTCCATGTACCCTTGGCTTCCGTTTGTAGGTGATTGCGGTTTCTTTGAGTTATAGGTGCCCCCACATTGGTGGTAATCTGTCTACCTCTTATTATTTCAAAATAATATCTTCTGCAATTTAATATTTGAGTAGGACATTATCTGTCAATATTTATTTGATTGCGATTATTTAACTGATTATTCAACCTTTTATCTCATAATGAAAGCGTCATTTCACTCTGAATAATAATCATCATGGGGGTTTATTTAGAACGTTCCAGATTTTTGCAGTATTCTCTTTCGTCTGTGGTAGAATTGCTCACCTTCTCAGACATTTGTACGACACTGTCATTTGTTTATGTTGCATCCCGCGCATATATCTGCAGGTGTCCAGCGTGCCGAACGTGCAGATGCAGATAATTGTATAGAACGTTGTTTTGGTCTATCGATGGACAATAAATTTATTGACAGGTTCAAGGAAACAAGAAAATTGGTGACATATTCAGAACGTTTCAAATACTAATCGTATTGTTTGTAAAGTGAGATCTGTCATGAGAAGGAAGGTGTTTGATCTTAAGCCGTACAAATAGTTCTAAGATGTATGCATTTGGATCTTGAATGATATTATAATATGTTCATATTCAGCCAGTTTAATTCATATTAGAACTTTATAGGGTACCTGAGAACAGTGACGATGTTGCTGGTTCATTTATTTTGTTTGTTTAAAAAAAATGTTGGTTTTTACATCTAAAGTTTGTATTTTTATTAAACCATACAGGAGTATTAATCCATCCAGGAGTTTTTATTCGTCTTCACTAGGTAATTTAATGGTGAAAAATCTGTTACTTTCGGCTTTGTCCCCTTTTGCATATTTTGTTTGGGGCCTGGTGACGGTGGTGTCTCATTATTTTTGTGATCATCAGTTTCGAATGCATCTGAAATTATCAAATTAGTCTTTTTTGATTGGTGGGTCCATTTGGTGTAAGCATAACACTTGGTTTGGCCATTGGAACTGGCCTGGAACCAAGCCCTGGTTTTGAAAATATGGCTGGTTTTGTGTTTAGATAAACTTTTCGAGTTGGTTACACCGATCGAGTTGTTTGGTATGATCTTTGAACACGAACTGCATCATCATATATGTCTCTTTTTTCTAGAAAGTTGGAAATGCGGTTAAAAAAAATGTAATGAAAATAGATTTACTTTTTTCAGACGAAATGGACAGCACATCGTCTAGCCTGTTTACAACATTACAAACCGTATATTGATCGCTAGTTCCATTATGTACAGGGTTATATGATGTTGCACCTTGGATAAGCTGCCGGGGGCATTTTGTATGTACTTCTGTCCCATTATAATGATCAAGATGGGAGAGGGTTTTTATTCTTTAAATTTAGCTCGATACAGGTAGTTTGGGGTGTGGGAATTTCCCTTGGAATCTCTTAAGGTGCAAGACTATATATAGTTGCGCATAAACTGAAATCAGCGATTTTTTCTGGGTTCACCTTTTTCTTCCACCCAAAAGCATTACAATAAGATTTGAGCTGTTGAGATCGTATAGTATACTTTGGCACTACTTGTTCTGCAATCAACATTTTTGTAAATAAAACTTTAAACTTTGCATTTGTTGTACAAGACTGTCACACTCCACTCAAAGTAAAGTGGTTGCAGAACATATTTCTCAGTAATCTCCTGCCTTGCTTCATCCCCCCATCCCCACATTGTACGTCTGTAAAGTTGAGACCCATGGGCCTATTCTAGCTGCGTATCTTAATTGTTTCATGGACTGGAAAATAAACGTGTATTATTTGGTAATAAGGACAGGTTTGAAATGTATGACGTTGTGGACAAGTAGGGAAAAAACTATCTAAACAGTTTTCCTTTCAAGCCTATTAAGTGTATTCATGTTTGCTTGTAGGCTAGGGATCTCAATAGTTTCCAAGTAATGACATAGAGATGAAGTCCCTGTGGATAGGGACGGATACTCGGCCCTCTAAAGGTTGGAAGTATATATATTTGTCTTTGTATGCCCACTAAGTGTATAAATTAAATAGGATGAGGACCTTTACACTTTTTACATGACCCAATTATAGTTTTGATCTTGGAATTTCAATGCGTTTTAGGTTGTGACCCAACCGCAACTGTATGCCCTTGGGGCATGACCCGTAGGTCTCATTCTACCTCTCCCGCCTTCCATGTGATATATTTTGACTCTTGGGTTGGTAATCACACGCCAATTCTCAAATATGTTGGTCTCATAATTTGGGAATCATTTCAACATGTTGATCTCATAATTTGGGGGTTATTTCAAATTTATGCAAAACAGTTCCCAATTCATAGACCCACAGCTAGAGGTTACCCCATTAACATTAAATAACAGAATATGCGTCGGTGTTTATAGGTAAGATCCAATCTCGGGCGTCAGAGACACTATACAGCTCTGAATTGTGTACTGCGGATAGCTTGCGCAATGATACAAATATGAACAGGTCGAAAAATCTCGTTCACGTTTGTCAATAAGATTAGTCGAGACAGACAAAACAAAATCATGAATAGTCGCGATTCAACTTTGATGTATAATTGATTTATCCATCAAAAATAATAAGGAGAATATGAATTTTAAAAATTGCAATTACAAAAACTTCTTATTTTATAATCGAAATATACAAAAGAAGCCATACAAGTAGCTAGGTCGATCAGTACGAAACGACCTGTTACTGCTCATTTTTGTGAGTTAATGTGTTTCAGTTCATGTTTATCTTCATTATCGTTGAAGAGTGATAATGTGATGGTTGAAAATGGGAAGTATGCTGCTTTGTGTACACTATGCTCACAGTAGTAAGTCAAAATAGTCCAGGAGTCAGGATAAAGGTCATGCATCGGTAAGTTGTTGTACAATTGACATGCAGAAGTTATGCACGGGTTGTGGGACATACGCCTACATAACATATGACTCAGGGATACGCAAAATTTGCTCCTGCTTTGGAGATGCGGCTTTCAAAATGAGGGCGGTTGAAAATAGAAGCAACATTTGATTATGAGAGCATACAGCATGCACAGATAAAACATTTTAGTTAGGGGTACATGAACTTATTTTGAATTGGGTTACGCACATTATTTTGAATCACAGACAAGTATGTGTGCTTATATTGGTTGGTATAAATATATATATACTATCTTTAATTTAGAAACAAAAGTTGTATGGCTAAAAAAAAAGCAGATGCATTGGGCAGTACGGGAGTTTATTATCTTATTTTTTTTAAAAAGGTTTGATTAGCATCTTTACAGTGACTCTCCCGGTCATAATTCGTACTGTTCTACTTGTTCATCGTTGGTAAGTTCAACTCCCTATCCATTAAATCGCTTTGTTATTATAAAAAAGACCACAAACGCTATGTACACAAAAATTGTGACTCATCTTAGAAAGAACCAGAATATACTAGCCAACAACAAAACAGGTTTTTCTTTACGTGTCCGTTGAGTTCTTTACTTTCTGCACTAATTGTCATCGTTAGCCGGAATTGCAGTCTTTATCTATGCTAGCATATGCCAAAGAGATTCAGATAGATGTATACGCACATAGTGTTTAGGGCATGAAACAATATAAATTTGCGTAGAGCTTGGCGGCCGTTCTGGTATCGTTCGTATGGGTATGAATTTTTGACAACCCATTTCAGTTATTTTCTGGACAAGCCTTGTACCGAATCACCTTTCCTGTGTAAGATGATATTCGCATTGGATGAATATAACAGATATATTCTAAGAACATCAAATTCTTGAACTTTTTCCATTCGTCACTTAAAGCTAACAAGGCATGCGCAAAGTTGTTTCGTCTACAAATGATATCAAAAGGGAATTATTCAAGGTATGATCGGAACTGTATTTGTTTCTCATTTAGCTCCCTTAGAGCCAGAGAGTATTACATAAATAAAAACTATTGTTACCAATAACTAGACAAATCTGCAAAGTAATTATTGTGATGTCAATAAGTTCATGACATTCTGAATAGTTCACATCAGCCTGGAAATATTTATGATGGTTCAAACAGAGAAGCATTGGTAATCTTAGAAGATACATTGCTAGCATTCTAACAGAAAAGTGACACAATAACACCTAAAAAGCGTATCGTCATGTACTATTATAAAATATTGTTTCTCCGTTCATTACAAATTAAACGTATTGACTAACACTGACACGAGCTTAGCCAGTCTGTCGTCTCTCTTGTTTTCAACACTGTGCGGTGATTTAACCAATACTTTGACATCGATCGGACAGACTTTTGAATGGAACATATATTCACCTATCAAATAACATAAAATAAAATAAATTATAAAGAGGAAGCAGAACTGGAAGCAAAGAGATCGAAAAAATTAGTTCTGCACAATTTCGTATCCGCTAAAATAAATGTGGTCGAACGTTGTATTGTTTCTTGAAACTTTGAAAGAAAACAAGATGAAACAGTTCTTATTGTAATTAACATTAAAGGCTTTATTTTAATATTTGGTCTCAGAATAAGACAAAATGAGAAAACAGTTACAACAGACAGTGTCAGAAGTATTTGTGTCTTCCCTTCAATGGGTACCTTACCTTCGGTACTGGTATAACAACTGATAATACACAAATAAGATGGCTTCACGGTGATGATATATAATTCATTGATCGTTGTCAGGATGTTACAAGAAAAGAATGCAACAGTTCAGACTCATTTAATATCATTGTACTATTATCTTTTTTTCTAATGGAGCAACATAGTGATTTAATAAAATTTCATATTCCAATTACATTATTTTTGTTTCCTGAATTTTCGCTCGTTTAAATGGTGATAACCCATTTTGTCCCCCTTGCGTTCTCAATACACTAACTTGTAGTCATGTGTAACTTTGGCCATAAAGACTATTACTGTGAGTAGAAAATACCAGTATTTATCTCACGATCGTCTCCTCCCCATACGTCTGTCGTCTATAAAATGTAAATCACCAAAATTTATATCCTGTTTTATGACACAGTGACTCAATGTTCTGCATAATCCCTATGCATTATCTTGATAAAGCTTGGAGTCATTGATTATATAACATGATTTTGTTTTCTTGCAACAAGGACACATTTTTACTGAAGAGGTAATAACAAACGCTTCAAAGAACTTTTCAAACTGGATATGAAAATATTAACCCTTACAGTGACATAACTTCCCTTGTTAATGAAAGACAACTAAATACAATTTGAATATACAGCAAAACCAAAATCAAACTATGAATTTAAATATTTTATTTGTCACTACAGCACATTAAAAGCATGCAAAATAACGTATGATTCAATATTTTGTTCTGCTGTTTGACGTAAGTGTGACTGTTTTCCTTTGTATTTTTGACGTATGATAGAAGAGACATATTCTCGTTTGTTGGCTTTTGTAAATACTGTCTGATTCAGTTACTTCAGTATGATACTCTCTAGCCAGAAACTGCTGGAACCGGGTTAAGAAAGGCGACAGCATCAGCTACCTACAGCATAGCAATTTTTTATTTCGTTTTTCTCAGTCATCGACCCAAGTTTATTTTCATCACTTTCTAAAGACAAAGTCATGAGGGGCTAAATT
Source organism: Sinohyriopsis cumingii (assembly GCA_028554795.2). Taxonomy (NCBI): domain Eukaryota; kingdom Metazoa; phylum Mollusca; class Bivalvia; order Unionida; family Unionidae; genus Sinohyriopsis; species Sinohyriopsis cumingii. The sequence goes on along the minus strand of JAPYKE020000066.1, from coordinate 1,040,976 downwards.
CAACAAGGAAGTAAGGTATATTCAGAGTACAACTACTTGTTTATATTAAAGTGTAACAAAAACAACTCTAATTAAGCAGGTCGACAGCCATGGAATTGGTTACATTACTAAAAGGTAGTGAAATATTATCATTAAATTATTAGCCATGCTGCTTGCAAGGTATCGAAGAGGTGGAATTCACATTAGCGGAATACCTCTTCTTAAACTAGAAAGACAAAGATTAAACGTTGACATGGTTACATCCACATCTGCGATGAAATTTTGATATGGAATTTACTTATAGCGATGTAACACAAATCATAAATAATTACTGTGAAATTGTGTCGAAAGAAAAATCATATTTTCAAGCCATCAGGCGTACATATTCTAAGCGATGCTACCAAGACTAAATGTGTAGGCTCGGCACAAACTTTGAATGATGCTTGATTCCTATATCGGCTTTGAAAAAATGGCAATTCTTAAATTCTTTTGCCATATTGTACTCGTCGATTGAATTATCGCAGTAGCAATGACAGCCATGCCTACACATTAGCATAGCGTATCGCACAGCTTTTGAATTGGTAATTTTAGCAATCTCCCAACAACCCACCACCCCATAAAATACTTTTAAACTGAGTCTATCCTGACAATCCTAAACTTACGGAGAGTTTGTTCTATGAGGTTTTAAATTTGGTTGAAATTTTAAGATGACCGTCGTCGAGCTGTCGGAGATGAGACCCAAGCTATTACAACATTACGTCAATGTGCTTGTAATTTATGTCATATATCTCGACTTACTATCGATATTATTGGTCAGCAGTCCATTTCTATTGTCATATGTTAGGCATTTGCTGATGTATGAATTTGATTCCAGAATCATGCAAGATATTTACTCAAGTTTCTTATTCTTTTTTTTTAGCTTAAGCGTATTTTGAAACCTTCTGTGCAATTTGTTTTGAAAAATGTTCTTTTTAATTCAGTGTATTCGGTTTCTTATGATAAATCAAACTAGAGCAACTGCAATGGCTCCTAAATCACATAACATTTTAGCACATATTCCAGACCTCAATCATTTTTCATACTCATAATCCTATATACATGCAGGGTAAAGCAAATTTCGTCAAAGGATGCGAATTCCTGCTATGGGTGCATGTATGTCCGTACTGAAACAAATGCAATTCTGCTGCGTTTTCCAGTCGCAAAGAAGAGAAAAAAAATCCCGGTAAGAGAAATAATGTGTGTTCTCTTGTCCTAAAATATCCCATTCACTCAGAGCGACTGAAATAATGATGTACGCAAACTTATTTACTCCAAGATAACCGATGAGTATTCTCATGTGTGTGTGTGTGTCAAAATATGACCGAGAATCTTCATTATTGCACGTATTTACCTGCCAGAATTCTGGCAATTGTTTTTATTCTTTAGAATGGACAGATATTATGCTTATCGATTTGCAAAAGTGTTTATTTCTCAATAGATGTGTGAAGTTGTTTCTGTTTTAAATGCTCATGAATAGTAACAGTTTTACATCAGCTGATCATGGACGCGATGCAACTAAAAAGAAATAAGTATAGCAAGCAAACCTGATGGGTGCCATAACCATGGAAGCTTTCAATTGGATTTGAAACCATTAAAAAATATAAGAATAGAGATCATGCGTGGTTTTTGTCTTGCTTGCTTTTTTTTCCTTTGTCTAATCTGGTATCAACGTTTGCCAAATCCCTCGGGTTTGCTGAAACCCTCGCTCTTCCGGCTCTTGCTTCAAGAACTCCCTCAGGATTAAGGGAACGACGAGTCCATAAAATTACATGTCTGATTTCCTATAATATTTCATCCTAAATATGATGAAAATCCACCGGTGGGTATACCATCCCGGTTAATTAAAAGAGTAATGGGAAATTAACATTAGGTAACAGTTTTTTTTTATTATTCTCTGGACAAGGGGAAATCCGATGTTAAAAATGTCCATCGGTTAAACATGATGCAGCACTTGGGCGTCAAGATGGGAATCAAATGTTAAAATTGTTCGTAGGTTCAACATTATGAATCTCTAGTTGACATTTGTTCCGTCGAGAGCACATCATTGTCTAAAGTGGTTGACTTCAAACGGAATAATGCAACTTTTAACAGGATTAACATTACGTCATAGGTTTAATATGATTGGGTCTCTTTAGCTTCTGTAATGTAAAAACTACACTTACTATTCAACCGACCATCGCGCACTCGTCTACTGACCATACTAGGTGGAAATGCGCACAACACACTATTGGAATCCAATCCTTCTTACAATCTAACATGATTGAATTTGGTGCATCCGACTATATTACAGTATTTCTTCTCTTGTAAAGACGTTGATGTAAATCTCTTGCTAAAAGGATCTTTAATGTCAGGAAATTACATTAAAAAATTATTCAGTGCTAAGGCAGGCAAATTATCATTCATAAGTATCTTACAAATGTTACAAATATGCTATCCTAATCACTGATTTGACCTTTTAGAGTGAAATTATTTGCTACATTGTTAAACTAACGAATTTTGCCTTTATGAAGTTAGGATTTCTTCTAATGTTGTAACATTTTCAATTTAAGTATTTTAAAGACTGCGAAACGCAACTCTGGATTTAGTATTTTGAGTTAAAAGTGCCATATAAAGAATTTGTAAGTAATCATCAGTCATTTTAACTGCGGGAAGTTATTGTGATATATACAAACATAGGTAGAGGGAAGTGCATCACACATAGAGTGATTTCTAGTTGTTAAAAACTGTTGATATATCGTTTCTAATCTCTTTCTCTCTCTCTGTTTGTGTCAGGATCTCTGACAATGTGTGTGTGTGTGTCAGAGAGAGAGAGAGAGAGAGAGAGAGAAAGAGAGAGAGAGAGAGAGAGAGAGAGAGAGCGGGGGCGGAGGCTTCAGACATTTAAACGTTTTCATTTTCTCAGTGACCCATTGAATATTCGGCGATACACCATGGTTTGACAAAGTAAATAATTTGTACCACGTGTATCGTTTAAATCAGTTACAACGCGTTCTGCTCATGTTTAAAAGTCAGATAGTTGCTCCAGTAGTAGTATACAAAAATTAAAAACAAATAATCATTTAATAATGACCCAAGAATGCGCACACTTCATGTTCGGTAGGGAACTCAAAACATTGGTAGCTCTCTTTTCTTTTTTACAGGTTTGTCAATGATATAAACCGCAAAGTGATCAAGTTCTTAAATTTGGCCATCTTTCATAGATAAGGATCGCGTATGTCACCTTTTTTAATGAAGTCAGTGTTGATAATAGCCGCATGTACGGGACAGAGCAATTAAACAAACTTACCTATTTTGTATACACCAGCCATGAATCGATTAGATGTAACTTAATGGATCATTCGATACAAAGGGTTAAATTGCATATAGAGATAAGTAAAAAGAAAAGTGAGGAAACAGAGTTTACTTATTGGAAGAAGGGCGTTTGGTTCAAATGAAATACTCACACTCAACATTTAATCATAAAATAAGAAACACAGGGGCTTTATGTGGGATAGAACGCATGATGGATGGCGTTTCCAGGGCGTAGTTTTAACCATCTAACTGTAAAGAAACTTACTGTAAATAAACAAGTTCCGGTTGTCTCGCTCTCATTTGTTTTTGAGGGGTATAGGGCACTGCAACGGCTCATCCCCACCTCCTATTCCAATCCCCGCCCTTGTTAACACCTGTTCTCGACACTAAATATATTATCATAAATTATATTAATAAGAAATCCAAAACATAACAATTTGGCAAACCTAATCGGAATAATTATGATCCTTCTTTCCTACAATAGAGGGAGAGATAGTGGTAAATGCATATGTCGGCTGTCGATTGAATGTTCCTTTATTTCTTTGAGTAAATTAGGATCAACCGACAGCCTTCTACCTTGCAACCATGCACAGCTTGCCAAAAATACTTGAACTCTATATAATGAGTTCTCACAAAGAATCCATGTTCAAGAGAAAAGGGAACTGATCCTTAACGTTTGAGCTGATGTGAAATGGAGCAAAGTGAATACATAGGATTGAGAGGAAGACTACTCGGGTAGAATTTGGCCAAGAACCTACAGAGATCCTCTTAATAAAATGTTTATGACATAAGTAAAATATAATAGATCTGTAACATGTCAATCGGTGCTTTTTCATGAATAGAGGACGACACCAGTCACAACTTAATATAAAGCGTAGATAGTAAGTGAACACGAAGTGTCAAAATGCGTATTACACTTTCGTTTTTCATACACTACACTAAAAGTAACGTTGTTGTTGTTTCTAACGATATCTGATTTTAGGATCTTGAACTGTTCTCTTAGATCAGCTATATCAGACTATAGCAAAGGTTTATACTTTCGTTTTCTCTTCCTAGTATTATGCACAGCTATTAATACCTGAGGACCACAAAGGGGCTTTGGATGTTCTTAATCTATAAAAAGCTACACCCCAAGCAAGTCACTTTTGTTATAGAATTTCAACTACCGTCAATCGACATGACAATTCTGCTGACAATTAACATTAAAATTAAAACATAAGCTGCATAGAAAAACACTTAAATTTGTGAGAAATTAATTTTGGGGATTTACGGTTAAATAATAAAGACGATTTAGAATAAGTATTAGCTAGAAGCGCGTACAGGTGTTTTCACCAAAACTTTCCAATCTTCCAACAAGTGAACCAACTTCTACGATTGTAATATTACAAAACAAATGTCATCTAGAATGAATCAAATTAATAATTACCTATTCATACCAGCATCTTTCTATGTATTTACACACACACACACACACACACACACACACACCTCTTCGTCGCGGAGCTGCGGCAGCTCATTTGGTAGAATGTCCGACTCCTAATCCAAGTGGTGCGGGTTCTATACCCGCCCAGGCCAGTTTGGGTTCGCTGTCTCAGTGTGTCCTTGGGAAAGGCAAGTAACTTCCATTTACTGGGCTCTATATGGCCAATGATGTGTTTAAAATGCCGTTAAACTAACAAAATCACAATCATGCCATTTCCTTTTCTCTTGTGACATCAGCTAACATATTTTGCCATGTAGGTAGTAAAATCTATCGAAACATGAATAGTACGCAGTCTGAATATCCTCAGCTGTTTTGGTCAAAGTAATAAACCACAATCTGTTCGGACTACCTTGGCTATTTCTACGATTTGACTAACTGTAGGATCGACCTAGAAGTTACGAATGAAAATAAAAATAGTTACATTCGTAAATAACTGACGTGGCCCTAATGCAGATATCGGCATACATTCGGAGTATGATCTGTAGGATTGATCTCTACGTTGCAAAAGCTATACACTACGGTAAATTTCACTTTAGAAAATGGATTTGAGAGTCGCTATGCTACTTGTATCTTGTGTTGTACCTGTATTTTCGAAGACTGTGGATTATTATGCGATTCTAGGTGTACCGAGACATGCTGATGAGACAGAAATCCGCTCTGCATTCAAGAGTCTTGCCAAAATATGGCACCCAGATAAAATGGATGGGATCGAGGTATGTGTAGTGTAACGCTTGCCCCACGACCACAACCGCCGTCTAACTGAGACTAAAATCAAACTCAATATCTTGCTGTTTGCTTCATAATATTATTAAGGCCGTTACTAGAATGATGACGCCCTAACAGTTCTCAAAAGATAATTGTCCAAATGCACAACAGATCATTACTACCTTGATGGCCGTCATTGAAGTACTGTGTTCAGGCTTCTTCTATGATGAATGATATCCGATGCTAAATCTCAAACTAACCTCCTGCCACATCTCGAATGTAGATTAAAAATATATTCTTTCCATAACTTATAACTTTCATTCATTCTTTCCACCGTCCTCCGTAACATCATTGTTTTTGAACAAATACTGCACTCAACAGCGAACACAACTGTAATGTTTTGGTTCTTTAGATGAAGGGATAATTCCATGTTCTGGACACGTGTAAACATACAGTAGGCATACATATTTGCAAGATGACTTCTTCTCAATAAAGGCACCGCGCTAGCAAAATTAACCGAAGTAAAGTAACACCAAAGCTCATCTAAATCTTAATGTACTGTTCATATAAAAGTGAAGCTGAAATGTTGCATCCCTTACTCTAAACTTGCCAATTTACATTACAAGAAGTCCATAGTTGATTAGCTACGATGTGATCCTATACCTTGCAAAGGAGCAAATAAAGCTATTGTCAGTGACAAAAAGATAACATAAGTAAGAATCTACTATGTAAGAACAGTTATGTTTTCAGGGGGTTTGGCTTATGATAAATGTATTAAGCCAAGATAAAGTTAAATATAATGATTGTGTTTACATTAAATGTACTTTGTGGCCTAAGTGATTTGAGCGTAAGCTGCGGATGCGGGACGTCGTGGGTTCGAACCCCGGCCTGGTCCTACCAAAGACTTATAAAAATGGTACTTAAGCTGCCTCCCTTGTCGCCCAGCATTAGGAGGTTAGCGTTAAGACTGCTCAGGCTGGTGTCAGAATAATGTGACTGAGTGGGACATGATGCTACATGTATGCAGAATGAAGCCCCCCAGTACTAGACATCATTCTAAACTGCTGAACTCCAGACATCGTTGCGATATGACTGAAAGATTGTTAAAGCTACTTAAAATATCCAAATTTTTCTCGTTCTCTCTCTCTCTCTCTCTCACACACACACACACCATACTTTGACCACCCATAACAAATAACTCGGTTATTCGCTTTCCACATAAAGCTTTCTATACGATATTTGGTTATTGTACGATACGTTATTCAATGCGCACCATATTTACAACATTTTTTTTCTATTAGGTGGCAACGGACTAATAGAACATTCCATATGAAAACTATAAACGGTATTTTACTGGTGTTTCCACCGTGAAAATCGGCATTACTAATATCATTGGAACATGAGTTTGAGTCTGATCTACGACTTTCGATGACATGGCCTAACGTTTGTTTGTCCGAGTTTGTTACCACTCTAGAGGATGTATTTCTGAGCAGATTTTGGTATATGGTTTATGTTAGAATGATACGGAACCAGCATAATTATGTGCGTGAGTTATGCATAGTGATGAGGTGACTTTCAGTTGACTGGCTGAGTTTATAGACAATGTAATGGCTTAATTTCCAATCAAATTGGATGAAATTTTTTGAGTAGCCTTACACGATCTATAGTTAATTTATCTTGATTATGAGAGAGATATACGGACACCGATGAGTTGGTCTTTCATTTAAACGTCTGGTCTTTTTAGCGTTTGATCAAATAAAGTACATTAGGCTTATATTGGTAAGATTTTCAATGAGTTAAATTATAAGCGAGATCTATGCATCAGATTTTCTAAGCTTAGTTTGACATTTTCTGATCAGAATTCCATCAAATAGGACTTTCAGGAGAATAGAAACATCTAAGACCGATTATAAGCGAAATCTACACATGTCAATGCGCTGCCTGGCATTTAATTAGTTGACTTTTTAACCATTCTAGAGACTATAAAAATTCTCATCAGATATGTTTTGGGTATGCAATCTTACTTCAAGATCTTTGCGAAATGATGATATCTACGTCTTGTTTTATAGTATATGTAAATAAATATTTCGCGAATGAAATTAAAAACATTGTATTTTTTCACTTCAAGAGTAAAATATTTCCTTATACCTACTCAAAAATCATACGTCTTGTTTTTTCAAAATATTTTTATGGCAAATTCACTCGATTTGCATTGATATTTCTATCTCCATTTTGTGCCAATGCAATTAACGGCTGCATTAATATATTAATAAAAGGTTCCGAAATTTACAACAATTGAAGACAGAGCCTTTTTACAAATCTAACTTGCATAAATAATACGTCAAAGTGTGTATTTTGTCAAATTAATGACTATTTTCAAACGGACATGAAGATAATTTTATTTTCGTTATCACATTTTTATTACGCTGATCGATACTGTGAGCATTGTTGAGATGGAGGTACTGTAGAAACATCACAGAGCGGTCACATCCGACATATTGCAGAGTGTAACATCTTCAATCAAATAATTTTAACGAGTGTGAGTTTACTTATGTGAATTTGGGTTCAAACGCGAAGTTTTGGCCTTGGCACGTTTGCAGTAAAATTCGGTAACGGACATAGCACCCAAATTTCGATTGTCACTTAATTTCGGTTGCAATCAATACTTATCACTGGCGGATTTCTCCATCGTTTACAAACATGATTATGGTTGTGTTGAGAGTTACAATCGCTACTTAAACAATTGTATTACTTTATTTAACTAAAATGTGACCGTCTGTCGTAGAAAATAGAAGACACGTGATGATTCATAGATGACAGAATATCAATAGCAACAGTACTTTGTGTTGTGTGGAGTTCATTTTTGCACATCTTGTGATGGCGCCTGCTTACTGATTAAATTAATGGATACTGCAGAGTCTACCTTTCTGACACATTTTAAATTCTGTTCATCGTGCGAGAGAGAGAGAGAGAGAGAGAGAGGAGCTGAAGAAGAAAGAAAATGAAATAGGCATACAAAATTAAATGAAGATTTGAATAACATTCATAACGGTAGATACATTTCCTAAATGGTAAAAGAAAGTAGTTCCAAAAGTGATATCACCACGATGTCGAGATAAATTTCCTCCAACCAACATTTTATTATCAAATGTATAATAAATGTGAGCATAGATGAGATCTGCGCGTGTTAATGAAGTGTTCTGAATTGTTTGATACTGTAAATACTATGAGTCTAAAGGCGTTATTGATGACGATGTTAATCTCCAACTTCGGTACACAGGCTTATTATTATAAATAAATATGTATGTCTGAAGAGTTACATTATGAGCGATTTGTAAGCACGTTATTAAGGCGATTGAGTCTTTGATCCGTTGAACTTTCAGCCATTTGGAAACTCTCCTTTCTATCAAATTTTGATCAAACTTGATATATAGTCTCAAACTATGAATACACCGGATGAGTCTCGTTGTAAGCGAGATGTTCGCATACAAATGAATTAAACAAGTATCTGATAGGCTAAGCTTGCTACAGTTCAAGAAGCTGTATTTCTATACACTGTTAGAAGCGTTGCAAATGTGTTGTCCTGAACAAGCACCGTGCATATAAATGCAGATCATAAAGTTGTTCATATCTCGCCCTGTTACATGTGGTGTAATGATGATGTCGGACATTAAGCATACGAAAAGAGCTTAGGTATGTTGTTTGTAGTGAAAAATTTTAATCACTGGTATAAATTGAAATGTCTGCTTACTAAAATTTTTTATAGGTAACTCTACCATTTACAACTAATAAAAACCTTTCACAGCGAGACAAAAAGATTGGCTGGACATATTCCTACTGTATTATACGTATATGCGGGATTTAATCTAAGCCCACCCACATAGGAGAACATAACATTGCATATTATCGGCGAGAGATATGTGGAATGCTTTATAGTTAAAGACTAGACTTAGCATCCGCAGGATCCACTGTTCTCGTTGGTGGAATGGGTTGTGCTCTGATTGACATGGGAAATAAATGAACAATAACAAAATATGTGTTAATTGAAACACCAGCAAAATAAAAGTGTTACATTACTAAGGGAAGAATTTATATTTATGCATGTTAATTTCATTTTGTAAAGCCAATACCAGTTGTATAGGTGATTGAAATTGGTGTTTGAGTGAACTGCTGCACAAAAATCGGAATCCGTACAGTATAGGTATTTCGGGTTACATATGAATGAGCAAAGGTATTCTCTACTCTCGGTCCGAATTTAATTTTTTTTTCAGTCTTGGGGTGGATCAGAGCGATTCATAGCTATAAGGGAAGCATACGAAGTGCTTAGCAACGGTGTTACAAGAGAGATATATAACAGAAATAATCCGGAGGCTGGAATTTACAAATCCTGGTGGGGTGCATTGTTAAGTGCATGTAATGAATTAACCATTTCATTAAGGCAGAGTGAGCAGCAGAGGAGGATAGCTGAAAAGTCAAAAGACTTTCTTCTTCAATATGAACTGTTTACATGTAAGTAAAGTTTCATTGTAACTGTCTTTTTCTGGACAAATATTCACGATTATCTACATTTATAACAACTATTTTTAGTTTCATCGATTGAACCAGTTAATATCTGTAAAATTCTGCAGCCACGCAAGTTATTTTGTATTTTTGGGTTGTGATGTGCCGATTAGATTTCACAGTAACTTACCGAATTATTTGCATGTCCGGTATGAAATCAATAATTACCCAGAACTACTGCGGCGGAATGGTAATCCAAAATTTAGAAGTTCGGATCCGTTTTGAAAAGTGGGCGCACATTTTAGGATTCATTTTTTCTCGACCGTCTGTTCATTCATAGGTTATACCCACATAGCTGCACCTACAGCTCAATGAGTAACATTCCGACGTTTGTACCATAGGACTGAGTGTTAAGTTGCATTATCCCCGAACAGAAGAAATCTTAATTGAACTCTAATGTACGTGTGTATATGTAGAGTTATGTTGCAAAATTGTATCGAGGCTTATTATAATTATCATTTTTACAATATCAGTTTCTGTTTTCAAGAATCGAATTTGTACTTATAACTATTTAACTTCGTCTCTTTCGACTCTTTCGTTTTATCTCGCTATATTATCACGTGGTTTTGGATAAATTGACACTTGCATTAGTAAGTATATATTACAGAAATAAATGTTACGACAGGGAAAATGTTGTTATATTTATTCAAATTATTATAAATAATCTTTACAAGAACAAATATGAATAGATTATCGGTTATTTAATATTTGTGTTAACAGAAACAAAGCGACTGACACAACAATAGAGTACAGTTTTGCTGAAAATTTATCGATGTTCATATATATATATATATATATATATATATATATATATATATATATATATATATATATATATATATATATATATATATTTATATATATATATATATAAATTAGACCGATAAATGAAACGTTCCTGGTTTTGTTAACTCGTACATTTCTCCAAGATCCCATCTCCTATCTCAAACCATACCATAATACTTAATATTCTTCAAAAAAACGTTGTTGATTCAAATTTCTTTGGACAGGAATATTTGCTTACATTCACCCAACCTGCACCACAGTTATTATTCTTCTTAAAGTTTAAACAAATGCTAGCTTACACAGAAAGTTTTTTCCAAATTGTGTGGTTTCTATAAATATCACAATAACTTTTCCTTCGTATCTGGTCAAGAAAAGACGATGTAACTTATTTTCTATATCACGAAAGAATACCATAATAATAATTCAAGTGAAATCTTCCATCAATGAACCAAATGACAACAAGAGTGGAAAATTCTTAGATTACTTTTATGTTTTGATTAGGAATGATTTTTCGTTTCCATTTTTTCACTGAATATCTATTATCCAGGAGGTGAATTGATGTGTTCGGCTTCAACAAAATAGGAAACGTATTCAACATTAAATGCATTAATTTCGATCGATCGAGAGAAACCGATGAGGATCGTTAATCTCATCGTTACATATTATGATATAGTGTTGGCAGGGGATTGTCTTCGGCATTACATCCCTTTGTTATTGTCTTTGAATTTATATTCCTTAACTATGACGTATGTTTCCTTCTTTTTCTTTTCAGTCCGACTGTTCATAAATGCCGTATTTGAGGTCCCAATATTTTTGTCTAAACTTGAAAATGCAGTCAGTAATTTAAAACACATAAGAAGGGAAGCAAAATACAAAACGTTTGACAAAAGGAATTGGTGGGACCTAAAGAACAGTTTCTCTGCTAGATCAATCAGAGCTTTCTTCAATATCCTTGGTAAGAGAGAAATTAGTAATGGTTTTGCATGCTTTAACTTTGTTTGTTATGACATAGCCATACACTAAATGGGAAGGCAGGCAGAATATATCATTAAAGAGTCTATCAAAGGTAGGTTTCGTTTCTTCAGAGATGTGTCAACAATTGGTATATGTACTATTTCCAATTTCAATTATTCTCATCTTTACAAATAAAATTATTTGCTTTTCTTGAAAAAAAAGAAAATTCATTGAATCTCAGTCTTACATTTTATGGTACTCTGTACAGGACACTGTCTCAGTGAACAGAGTAAGATACGATAAAAGGGTTTTAGAATACTTTTTAATACTTGTCTCTGAATAAATAAATGCCTGATGTCAATAAAATACACAGGCATCTATAATATTGGAGGAAGCTGTGGTAAACTTGTAGTTTATTTGCATGATATAATTATACATATTAAATACAAGTAATACATTTTATCTTTGAAAAACTAATCGTAAGGTTTTGGCACATATGTATATCGTTAGATAATTTATTCAAAACTCATGAAGATCGATTGTAGGATAGGTAGACTCTTTATTGGGTTTAACTGCTCAATCAATAATAAAAATGTGACGTGCGTTAGACAAGACGAGCAAAATTAAATTGAAAGAATATTTGTACCTACTGGTCCTAAGAAGTACTACGATGGTGCACATACTATACAAAATAAGTGTATGTCACTTATGTGTTTGAGATAGGAAGATACAATAGGCTTAAAATTTTGTTTTGCAATGATAAAATGGAAGACGACTAAAACGTCATTAAATATGTAGAGGATATTCACGTTTCCTGACCAGATATAAGGACATCATTCACGAGTTACGTGAAAGCATTTATTATCACTCTTGACAATAAAAATGTTTCCACTTCACAGGTGGAATATTTCCTTATACAGTACCTACTGACAAAGGTAGTTTTTTTTGCATGTACTTTTCTCCATTCAGTTCCATTGCAAGTAGTATTGCATTACTTCAGCGATACATTGGATTTCCGAAGTTTAATAATAATTTTAGAACATGGACATTTCTCAAACTTAGCTCATTCATATAATACTTAGAATTGTGTTATTTTTTAACAAAAAAATAATAACTGTTGTCATCAAAAATAAGGTGATATTAATTTTAGGTAGAAATATCACCGATCGGTTTTATACTACAAACTTCAGAGTGTATCAATTTTTACCATGATTGCTATGTTCAACTATAAGGATTTTGTTCCTTTTTTTCTTTATTTCTACAATTAAACATGAACTGTATGATCCTGGCAGGTTTGCAGTCTAGTTAGATAACAGCGGTTCCACCCGAATTTTGACTGTCACTTAGTTTCTGTTCGCTATCAACACTAAATGAATCTATCCCAAATTTATCCATCGTCTTAAGTTGATTATGATTGTGATGACAGTTAATATCGATTCCTAAAAAATGCTATTACTTTATTTAATGGAGACTGCGTAAAAATCCGTGCTTTTTGTTGTAGAGCGTAACATATTTACGATATTGTGCAAATATGAATTTGTTTTATAGGACGAGTTTGCTTCGATGGGCATGCATTCTTAATAATCAGATCTCGATACAAATAGTAGACCAAAAATATGAGTCGCTGGCATGCATCTGATATAAACGAAATTGCTTTCGAAACATATTTATCAGTTTATGATTGCGACATTGACAACTACAAAATAAAAGCAAGTGAACTGGCTCAGTTTAAATAACAATCGTGCAGAGAATGTTTTCAACAAGCAAGATGGCTGGCGGCAGGTTATTAGGCGAAATATTGTAGTACCGAATGTATGTATGTATGTATGTATGTATGTATGTATGTACGTACTTATGTATGTATGTATGTATGTATGTATCTGAATATCAACATTTGATATTCTAAGATATATCAATGTATATTTTCAGGTCTATCTTCTTTGTGCCTATTTTCAAAATATCTCAGTAGGTAAGACAATTCATTCCTTTCTAACTGGGACTAGAATTGCACAATTATATTACCAATTTCGAAGCACGCATATCTTGATCGTCTTGACTGCAAAAGCTATTAAGAACTGTTGCAAAATATTTATATTCTGGCTACAGTGATAATAACTATATCAGTTTGCCATAGGAACCTTTAAAATCAACAACTTTTAATATTAAAAACAAAAAAACATTTCAATGCATATTTTGACACCCGTGTGACAACTCAAAATGAACCCTTTCATTAACTTAACAGTCATCTATTCATACAACTACAAACGTATTATACTGGTCCAATTGCAGCGGTGGAATTTTGGTTTCTCAAAATCAACTAGCATAGTCAGTTATCTTCCCAATAGATGGAGTTACAGATAAATCTGGTTCTGATATTTGGTCTCTCGGATTTTATCGTTTACCAGAACAAAGTTTAGATTTTGTATTATCCCAAAGAATTCATTATTCATAATACACGCACCAATAAAAACAAATAATGTCTTATTGGCAAACATTTAGCTTTAAACGAGTACAATTTCTTTACTTTTTATTTTCAATCGCTTACCGTAGTGTTCTCTCTTCGCATCGCTTCTATCCGTCTATAAATGTCCCTTTAGCATCCTACCGTACCGTTTCATGCTGTTTCAAGATGTTTTCCAGCATCTGTCTTATAGTTTTGGAATTTGTTTTTCATATCTAATCATATTTAAGCCTTCGTTTATATAAGTGCATGGCTGAAACAATCTTACCATTCATTAACGCTCCTCTTTTTAACAAAATCTTTGATTCCGGCTATTTTCTTAAATAGTGGGAGATCATAATATGTCCTATATATAAGTGCGGTGACACGATCGATCCAAACAATTACAGAGGCATCTCCATTATTGATACTCCATGCAAGATCTTTACTGATATATTGAATACTCGTACATACATACACGTGGGAGAAAGATAATGGTCTGATGGAGGAAGCATAAGCAGGGTTTATGAAAACATATATTCTGCATATGACAATGTGTTTAGCATGCAGACTTTAGAGCATAAACATATCTCTAAAAGATAAGGACGATTTTAGTGTTTGTTGCTGGTGGTGGTAGATTTCAAAAACATGTTTGATAAAGTACAGTTGATAAATTATGGTTATTGATACGAAATGGTATGAATGATGAAACAGTAAACATTTTAGTAGATTGTATAGAAACCTGGAAAGCTGTGTCCGAAGACCCAAAAGTTTAACTATCGATTTCGAACGTACATTAGGTACAAGACAATGTTGCAACTTAATGTCTGTCACGTTTTCCCTTTTTATTAATGATTTGATTACAAAGCTTAAGCTCGAATGGAACAGTAGCGTATTCGTCAAAAAGGATCTTGATGATATTTATGCAGTGCTTTACGCTGATGATGTTCCTAGCTGTGCTGATACGGTTGGGCTCTAGCAGCAACAGACAACTTGCTGGAACGTTTCTGTGATAAAACTGGTATGATGGTCAATCTCATTACAGCAACAATCATTGTTTTCAGAAATGGGGATATCATAAGCAAAATGAGGTTTGTTGTTCGAAGAAAGATATATTGAATGTGTGCCTTACTACAAGTATATGGGCTCTTTCACCCTAAAGTTAGCTTGGACAGATACAAATTAGATACTATTATCAACAGCGATTTGGCTGTTTGAGAGCAGAGGATATTTTCACAGTTTTATATTCTGTGATAAAAGCAATTGCATGCTATGGATCAGAAATTTGGGGATATGAATTTAGAAGAGATATTGAAACTGAGCAATGCAAAATTTTCCAGACAGTCGTCTGGCTTCCTAACAGTTTTCCTAAAACTATCAATAACTTGATTGTTTCACGGGGGTGGGGGTGAGGAAGATACCCACTTTGTACCTTGTATGCTTACGATGCATTAAATACTGACTGAAGTTTATAAGAATGCCTCCAACTCGCTACCCATGCCAACGTTGCTTAATGTTGAAAGGATTAGATGAAACCAACTGGGCCATCGAAGTTAAAGGCACGTTATTTCGCCTCGGTTTTGGGTGTCTGGCTAAATCAAGACGTTGCAGGCAAAAAACAATTTTTCTCACTATTTCGCAAAAAACTGAGGATTCGGGTTTCGAAAACTGGCAAAGCGATAATAACAATTCATATAAATTTGTGTATTTTAGTATGTATAAAACTGAACTTAAACCGGAAAAATACTTATTATGTCGATAATCATATGTATTAAGGAAGTTGTTCGCTAAATTCAGGTGTTAAAAGCACATGCTGAAAGGAGACGGGTACGCTTATTAAGATTGATGGGAATAATAGAGAATATTACTTAAGCCGGAAAAATAACGTTTATTTGGTAGAAGATGAGTTACATTTCGTTTGTATTTGTCCAGATAACAACCATTTAAGAAAGAAATACTTTAATAAGGTTTATTATCACTATCTGTCTGTAGAAAAATTTGTATTCCTCATGGGTCATAAAGAAATTGTTCTTGCTATATCAATTAGGCTTTACGTCTTTGACAATCTTTGATGACTTATACGAATGGTGATTGATACACTTAGTGGTAGTAACACCTTGATAATATCATACACTGATTAGTTAAAGGTGCATTAAATTTTGTAAGGCCTCTGTCTTCCAGAATTGAAATGTGCTATCAATCTAGTTATCATGGTTAAATCGGGCCTATAGCTGCCCGAAATTAACTGTCATAGGCAAACTTATAACCTCAACTCATCTAACACGGCTACAGCGTATTAGTGGCTGTTTGAAACAATCTATATCTTCGGAATACTCAGAGAATGTATTCATCCAAATACATATGAATGCGTAGAGTCCATAACTGTAATAAAGCAGATGTTATAATCGATAAATTTGTAGCATCAGTCTAGTTCATATGGTCACATCAAGGCATTGGCAACGCGACATCAATTGTATCACCGGAAAACTATGGTCAGTCTCTATAAGCATTAACTGAGATAAGCAGGGTTGCATTGGGCACATAGCTACAACATTCAGTTGTATCATCAGAAACGTTGCTGCATCAACCCAACAAGCATAGCTACATCAGTCTCACGGTTGACCGAGATCAGCTTTACAATCGGCATATTTCTGGCAACGATCAAGCTGCCTTAGATATATCGGGAAGATGGCTAGCCGATATCAAACTTTTTCTAAATCAAAATGCATGGCTGTATCGGGCAAATGCTGCTGCCAGAAATCAGCTATATGATCAATAAACATTAGACATCACACCAAATATGTGGCTTTATCGCACGTATGGTTGCTCAAAATCAATTGTATCATCGGTAAGCTTATATAGTATCCAAACTAATGTGCCTATACTCAGACTAAGGGTTACCACCTATGAACTGCATAGTGGGCAAACTAATAGCATCGCCCCAAATAGTATAGATACAGTCAAACGAATGGCTATCCAAAATCAGCTGTATCATGGGCATTATACCAATACTCCATTTACGATACAATCAGACAGATGGCTGTCAAAAATCAACTGTATAAAAAGCCATGTGTACCAGCCATCATAGCTACACTTGTACATTTGGCCAATCGTTTCAAAACATTACACGTATCACCAGCAAACTTATAGCAACTATCCAACTAGCATTCTTTCATTAGGCCTATAGCTGTTCCAAATTAACTGTATCTTAACAGCAACATCCAAGCTACCATGTAATTTATCTTGGATTTTGCTGCCTCAGACATTTTACGTTTGATTAGTCCGAAATAAACGTTTCTGCATTAAAAAATAAAATGATAGCTTTGCATTTTGATTTTGCATAAGGGCCGTTTTATCAAGATGATTGAAGATGTGTCAATATTTTGTGTCGCGATTGTGTATTGAGATCTTTAAATTTGATATCGCTCGACGAATCTCATTTCAGGGTCAGAGTAGTACAAGGACTTTTCTTCTTTGGTAATCTGACTTTATTTCCTGGATTATTGGCCTTTTACGTTTTGCTTCTAGCCTGGAGAAAGGTAAATGTAATTTAAAGTTTAAATATATGTACATTCTTAACGGATTTTAATATAAAAAAGCATATTTAGAGCTGTATGTTTGCCACAAGGTCATCGTACAAATTTTTTTTAAAATAAATATCTCAACGCTTTCCAGCTTGTTTTCATGTGTGTCAAACAATGTTATTGCGCAGACACATCCTTATATATAGATTTCTAGGAATAAAAGCTGAAAACGGGGCATCTGTTTACCTTCATTTTTAAAAAAAGTCTTTTTGACATCTATGCACAATAATTTAGGTACATTACTATACGCTTTGTTGTCTATGACAACAGTCAGAAAATCTCATTCATTAAAGGTCACGTACATTAAGCAACCACATGTCTTAAACAGTTACCTATACAAGATCCTGATCATCTTGTAACTATTTTCTTGTAGTAATGAAACTCTTTAGCTGGTTTCTAGAGCCAATGTTCACATTTTCCACGACTGACTGCTCAAGACGTGTTCCAGCCACACCTCTCTCTTTGTATCTATACAAAGGAGCTACCATCTACTACATGCATACTGGTTATTAATCGAGTATTAAAAATTATTTAGCCCAATGTCATATGGCGCAGGATGACTAAACTTGAGATGGCATTATACGGAACGTGAACGAGGACATAGCTTGTTTTCAATACTTAGTCAATAATAGTTTTATTATACACCTAAAACAAACATATAAATCATAATGTTATATCATAAGAATAACACAATTTAAACAAAACACTATATGAACGTTTGATTGAAAAGTTTAGTAAATAAACCTGAACACAGCGCATTCCTACATATAAATGTCATGACACTGTATTCATATTAATATATATATATATATATATATATATATATATATATATATATATATATATATATATATATATATATATATATATATATATATATATATATATATATATTCATCAAATAATGCAATTTAAGTCTTCTTGTTTTGCATGGACACTTTATATTTAAATAATGAATTTTGCATAATGTTGAAGATATATTCCCATTTTTTTTTTGTTGTAATATTGCTTGTAGTGATTCGATAGGTTAGAATGGACTCGTTTAAACGGAAAAATGTAATTGTTATTACAATTGTATGCTTGAAGACCGTCTGCTATAAGTGACAAAAGTTCTATTTTTATAATCTGTAGATAGCTATATCTTTGTCAAACTGTACATATTCTGTATAAGTAGTGTAAGGTATTAACGACTAATAGCTTTGCGAGGATGAAATGTGCATACGCAGTTGTTGCGACGACTAGAAGAAACTCTGCCTAGTAGTTCTTGATATGTGCGAAATACGTGCAGATTGTCTTTGTGCAGTCTCTATCTAAATTTACTTATACAAGTATTGCAAAAGACCTAAAGCATCCGTAACTTGACCATTTAAGAAGATCTATAACCATCTCCAAAACAACATGTTTTAAAATGTGCTTTGTAACCGTTCGATAGATACAAAAGAGTATTTATCATTCATGGAACAAATAAAATATGCAAAAAAGATATATTGCCACAGTGTGCAGCTAGCAAATAAAAAGTACAGAAAAAATAATTATACCTATAAAATTGTTCAGTTCACTGGAGTTAAAAATACATTAAATATTCAACTATTCTGTTGTTCAACACGAGTAATTCTAACACACATCTTGATATGACAGTCTATTTTCAGCAAACGCCAAGCATCACTTGCACGCTGCTTTGCATCTTTATTTATAATTATATCAAGGCGTCGATTGGAACATGATATTTCATTTATTCCTATCTTAATAAACCTAAAATCGGTAGACTATAAAATTATAAAAATTTAGGAAATTATCGTAAAATATTATTGCTTCAAACTTTGAAATAGGCCTTTAACAAACATTAATATTGAATTAAGTTCATTTCTGCACAACAGGTTCGAAAGTATATATATATATATATATATATATATATATATATATATATATATATATATATATATATATATATATATATATATATTTACGTATATCTGATTTAATGTATATTTATTTTAATTTAGTTTGTTTGTCAGTTTTAAATTTTATTTTAGTTTTCTTAGATGCTATTGTATTGTATATTTATTCACTGGAGATGATATTTTTCCAGAAAATTGGTTGACCTGATTCATTCTTTTCATAAACACCAGGTGTTGGCCTGGATGCTGACCTTGATTCAAAATTAGTAAACAAAGTTCTATTTTTATTTTAAAATGATTGGTTGTTGTCAAGGTCATGATGGTACTTTGGGTTTAAGATGTAAACAACTTTTTTATTTTTTTATTTCTTTGAGAAAATGATTGGTTTTCGTCAGGGTAATTTTTGGTGTACGTGACATAAACATAATCACGTGACCCCCCTTTTGATTTCGCAATTCTGTTTTTTCCATAACTACGCATTTGTTAGTTTTAATAGAGATGTGTAGAGAGAGATTTCTCAGTTTTCGGGCTGTTACACTTGGTATCAAGTTACTTTGCTGTAGCCATATTTATAGTTTTAATTATCTTCAGATCATTTGGATTTCAAAACGATTAATCCTTTATTCTCTGGAAATATTTTGAGGAGTGCTCACACAGATATTTTGGAAAGACAATGCTTACAAATTTAATTTGGATTTCCAACACCGGAGTGCCATTATTTGTATTTCTACAAGGAACTGTAGATAAGCACAGTACTGACTACATCATACGTCATCGTCATCCATCTTGGCTTTTCCATCAGGATTCAGACTTGACATTATTAGAACATTTATTACTAGGACTTTTGCAATTTAATTCGTGGGTTATTCTTGGATTATTTTTGGATTTAATTGTTGAAGCCGTAAGTTCTTATTTTTTCATTTTTACAGAATTTTTCCAGGGAAATAAATTATTTGTTAAATTTTAAAAAGCTTGTTGTTTTCACTCTGTGTTACTGTTTATTCGAGCCTAAACACGTAACACTATATATATATATATATATATATATATATATATATATATATATATATATATATATATATATATATATATATATATATATATATCCCTGATGGATAAACTACAATATCAGCCTTTAGAAGTGAGACCGAAAAATACGTTTACCAACAACCCTGCTTAGCTGTGCACTTTTCTCATTTTTCTCCATCTTGGCTGAACGCAACAGCTGGACCCTTTAGAAATAAGACGGAACAAGTTCTGCTTAACAATACCATACACCGTAGTTTAATGGACGTACAGCCATCAACCCACCCACATACCTGTTATTTTCCCTGGGAATTCCAGATTCCATGACAAGATTGAATTCGTACGGTGTCACCTAACGACAATCATTCTTCCCTAACGTTCACGCTATTCACTCGCTTATCATATTTTTAATTTGTTTATCTTGTTTCTGGCGGGAGTGGGCGGGGAATTTGTTTGGACAAAAATATTTCCTACCCACAGGAAATGATATTCTTGTTCTTTTTTTATAGAAAAACAACCTATTTTATTGATTATATTAGTTAAAAACCAATATATTGAGTCATAATATTAAAAATACCCCGACTTAAACGAAAATCACAGTTCTTCGAGTGGATCGAGCAGCTGCGACAACGGGACGTTCACTATTTACTATTCAGCTGTCTTGTTTTCATTTGTTTTTCGATGCTTGAGCACCGTGAGATTGTTAATCAGCAAATGGTTTTGTCCAGCTACAAAATACATCTCGACGCTTATAGACACCTATTGAAGAAAATGTAATATTTAATGTACTAGAAAAACCCGAGCAGTAAATATATCGGGTGGGGTGGGTACATCCATACAAACCATCTTAAATATAGGAAGTATAGCCTGAAAAGTATACTCTTGCGCTGTTTTGTAGAAATAAAGAACTAATTCTATCCATCATCGTAGCTGAAAATGAAATCTTGAGATAAAATATAAGTATCCGGGTCAGAAAGAGAACTCCGGCCCTCATCATCTAATCCCCTTTCCCCCACCACGAATGGTCGGTCCTTTAATGTATATACAAAATGCATTATGATCTCAAAATGTATCATACCAACTGATTATAATATATCCTTATCTTTTCAGAATGCATTTGTCGTAACTTTTGCTCTGGCTTTTGGTGAGATGGTTGTATACAGGACATTTATAAGTCCAACATTGTCTTATATATGGCACGACGTCGACGAATTTGTGAAAGTGCATCAGACAGATATCTTCACCTACATTATACTAGCAACGATAGTGTTGTTTCCTGTTTTTCTCAAGTGTAGAACACGGTGTCAATTCTTTCCCTTTTGTATATGTGCAATGAGCCACATTGCTCTATGTACAACGGCTTTTAAAGTCATGACATTTTCAGACGCACTTTCGTTCTTCGTCTGCCTAACAATTTTAGTGTTTCTAATTGATAAGGTGTCGACTAAACTCGCTGTCCTAATATACTTATTGGTACAGATAACATCAGGTGTGTATATAGAATCATCTCCGGAGTTATTTGTCTTAACAATAGCTGTGACGATCATCTGCGGGCCGCTCTCCTGCTTTTATAAAGATTCCAGAAAATCGTCTCTCCGTCGTTGGATTTCGGTCAGGTATGTTATAAAAGTAAAAAAAGCAAAAACAATAACAAAAAACCCAGAAGATAAAAAACAACAACAAAAAAACAACAACAAAACAAAACAAAAGAAAAACCAAACAAACAAGCAAACCAGTAATCTTACGGATACCTTAACTATATAACTTCTATAAGGTAATTGTTGGTTAAATAAAATATTAATCATGATTGCGATATTTCTAAACATTCAAGGGACCTTAGAAGGGAGGTTGAAAAATATACATTGACTACATTGTAATTATGGACAGTAGCGTACTAATGGGTGGGGGCGCCAGAGATATGGGGGCGCCCAAACCTCTTTTGACCATCGTCGTCGCCCCGGGCGCCATTTACACTTAGTACGCATCTGATTATGAACAAAATACAAAATCATGTACTGATTAAAACATTAATGGTAAAATAAAGGTTGAAAAATGCTTACACGACAATTCTCACTCCAAATACTGATAATAGTAATCGGACGACACTGAATATTATTGTAACGGTATAACAATCAAGTACAATTAAGTAGATGCTGGCGAAGGGATGACATCGTGACTTTTATCAGACACTCAAGAACGGTGGCGGTGGGTGTGGATATGACATTTGTTCCCTACCTTATCCCGATTATTGGCTTAAACCTTTGACTTCTTATTAATAGGTTCCTACGACGCAAAGCCGGTGCAAACACTCAACAGAACCAGACAACAGAAACGGAAGAAAAGGATATATTCTTCACGAATGAGTTAAACTTTTATTTTACTTTAACTGCTGTTTGCCTGTCAGTAATGTTTATTTATGAATTTTACTAAGAAACATTTTTAAAAGTATTATATGGATCTACATTTTAATACATCTTACTCTCTTCATATGTTTTCTGTATCTGGCAACTCTTTGTCTCTCTATCTCTCATTCATAATACACCTTTTTTATGTTATAATTTCATCAATAAAGCAACAAGAATGTTTGCATCTATGTTTTTATGAATATATTTCTGCTTTCTTATCCCATGGTTAATTAATTTCATAATGAATTATGTATTGTAAGTAGAATCCCTCCTAGTACCCCCGTTATCACAGCAACCTTAATCATAGTTCGACATGATTTACATTGGGATGGGTGGGTTATTTTAGCTTCGTTACCAAGAATATGAACTGGAATATATCGCACTTTAAGCGTTTCTGACATTGTTTCTGTCAACCTCGAAACAAGAATCAGTCTCTCTTCAGCATAACCAAGGTCACAAACACATCCAAACCACAAAATGACGCATGTTCATTGTCGCTGTAATGGAATATTTATGACGGCCAACATCATTCGAAAAACGTGAATAACGTGCATGCATCTTGTTGGCATTGTCTGGAGAAAGTTTCGTGTGCATCCAGTATGGGTCATACATAGATACGACCATATTTTATTTACTACGATGGACCAAGCTTTGCTAATTTTTTTTATCTAAAACAAATGGAAAGTCAAAGGGATAGATCATTCTTGCTGACCTATACATATATCAGGCACGCATGCGTCAACCGACTAAAGTTTAAAGAAGCAAGTTCACTGTACATTCGTCCAGGAAGATAAGTATGAAGTTCCATTTTTTCTCTCGCATGAATGTCTCAAAGGATGCTTCTGGCATGATTATGTTTCTGATGTGCATTTATAAATATATATTTCTATATATCTAAAGGGTAATAGAAAATTATATATATTGCTGCTGCTACGTAAAAAAGGAGACATCACTAAAACTACCATCAAACCCTGCATAGAAATTCATTCATATTTCTTTTTAATTTACCGTGAGGTAGTACTGAACAATACATCAGGCACATTTCAATTTCAAGCGAAGTGACATGACATGATTACAAGCTGAATATACAAATTAAACGTTTTTCCAAGATATAGACTTATCTCTCATCCCAAGGGTAATCTACATACACATTTTCCTTGTATTTAATGTTTTACTATCAAGCAAATTGATGGTGTAATCTAATAGACAACTCTGAACATCTGCAGCTTGTATAAAATATCAATGCCGACTGCGAATATCATATAATGCTTACATAATCACGACGAACGATTCATGGGTTCCACTACTAGCTCGTAACCTGATAACAAGACTTAAAAAGAGAGAGAGAGAGAGAGAGAGAGAGAGAGAGAGCAGGGTGTGGGAGAGCGCAACATCATTCGCCTACGGCATATTGATGATCGACATCCATTTGCGGAAGTAAAGGCTACAACAATATTTAAACACGACTGCTATCCTTAATAGGAGTGACATAATACATGTATGTATGGGATGATTCATATCATTCATATTCATCCACAATCAATGGCTGTCAGGATAAAAAAAGAAATTATTTGCTTGTCCGTTTTAAAGGAATTTCACTATAGTACCAACACTACATTGTTAATTCCCAAACGTGTAGTAACATTACTCTATATCGAGCCACTGCTTTTGTGATCTCCAAGACCTGATGTAGTACAAATGATGTAGTAACAATAACATAGATCTCATGTTATCCTTCAAGCCCATGTAGTAACGTTACCCTACTTTCAAACACAGAAATTTTGAGAACTCCAAAACCTGATGTAGTCAAAATACTACAAAGCATCCCCCAATCCATATAGTAACAATACTACAACTGATGTAGTAACAATACTACATAGCTGTCCTGCTATCCCCCAAACCCATATAGTAACATTATAGGTGTCAACCCCTTGAGATGAAAACATGTATGCCAGACCAAGAAAAACCTTAAAAAAATAAAATAAAATAAAAAAAGTATTTTTTTTTTTACATGAACAAATGTATTTGTACATTATATAATATCAACAGTTTTTGAAACAACAAATGCTATACAGAAAGTAGTTTTGCACATACTTACATAATTATTTACATTTCTGAAACTTTATCTCATTATTTTTACTTATAACACTATGATCTTCCTGCTTTGGCTGAGCAAAGAAGATTTTGATGGATGCTCCCTTCTTCATTTCAAAATTTCTTTCACGCAGTTTTGTCATGAAGTGTTCCTCCAGATCATATATGCCCGACGCCACCACTTTAATGTCTTTACTGCATATTTTATAAAAATCATGGAAAGATCCCAGCTTGGATATATCTGCAATTCCAGGGAAGACTTTAATCCAATCAGCCTGAAGCTTGCCACAACCTCGGTCAGTGTCTTCAGGCTTGCGTTTCTTTGAGTTAGGCTCAGCCATTTGATGGATGGAATATTACAACTAGATGAAAGAAATATAATTTTTAAAAAAGATTAGATTTGACCTGTGATAGAGGAAGATCTCCCGATTGCAGATGTGTTATGAATTTATGTTTTCCCCCATAAACCCCAAGATATTAAGCCAGGAGCTAGCCACAAATTGAAATCTGAAAATCTGAGTAGCCGTCAAGAAGATTATACCTCGTAAGTTGTTGATCATTTCTATTTAAATTGCGTATCTGGTGTTTGAAAAGTTATGAATTTGCTATATGGTGTGCCGATTTTGGTCAAAAACTTGATATAAATTGGCAGTGTTGCATATTTTCGAGCCACGAGAATGACGTCACTCAATATCCGTACTACTCCCGTCATGATAATAATAATAATAATAATGAGGACTTTGCATAGCACCTAATCTTTAGAAGCTCTAAGCGCTTTACAACATTATACAACACTTATAAGATAAACAACATATAATGATATTATTACAAAAACAAACACCATGAAATTAGAAAACATAAAAAACACGCTGAGAATATTTAAGGTAGGAAACATTATTAGGTCTTTAAGTTTGTTCTTGCAGTCGAAATAAGTGAGTTTTGAGAGCACTCTTGAATGGGATCACTGTGTCTTTGTGTCTAAGTGCAGTGGGCAATTCATTCTACGTTGCATGGCCCTGGTATGCAAAAGAACGCTATCCATATGACTTTGTTTTCATAGTGGGAATAATAAGCATACGATTGTCAGAAGAGGAGCGTAAGTATCTTGCTGGTGTGTACACATGGGTGAGGTCGGATAGGTATGTTGGACTAAAGTCCGACAGTGAAACATAGCACAGAGAACAAATTTTGTGTTTGATTCTGGATCCAATGGATAGCCAGTGTAGGGTACTGAGCAGCGGGGAGGTGTGCTCTGATCGTAGTACTCCAAGTATGATCCGAGCAGCTGTGTTTTGAAATTTTGAAGTTTCTGGAGTTCCAGTCTTGAAAATACTAATGAATACACAAGTGTTTTAGTGGCATCAACTGAAAGATATTTGTGAATTAAAATGATGCGTCTCAGCTCAAAATATGCAGCCTTGCATATGTTCATGACATCTTGATGCAATGTGAGAGTATTAACCATAGTAACACCTAGGTTTCATACTGATTGTGTGAATTTAATGTTGGTGTTGCTGATATTTATTGTTTGATGTAAAGGCTGTAAATGACAAAGTCTTTGTGTTGTATTCAGAATGGCCTCAGTTTTATCATCATTCATTTGCAGTTTGTTACATGTCATCCATGATTTCAAATCAAAAATGCACCTCTTTACACCTTGGATGGTAGCATTAACTTCATTTGGGTGGCTAGATTTGTATATTTGGGTGTCATCATCGTACAATTGGTGAGACACTGGATGATGATCTATGACACTTGAGAGCGACCGAGTGTATAGAATGAAGAGAACAGGTCCAAGAACAGACCCATGTGGAACACCACAACATAGATCAACTGGGCTGGAGTGTATTCCATTTGCAGATACAATTTGTGTCCTGTTGACCAAGTAGGACTTGAACCACAGCAAAGCTGTGTCATGAATGCCAAATACATGCTGGAGACGGTGAAGTAATATGTCATGGTCTATTGTGTCAAATGCTGCAGACAAATCAAGGAGGGTGAGGATTGTAATCTTTCCGCTATCCAACGCAGAGAGAATGGCATTGACTACTTTTAGAAGAGTAGTTTCAGTACTGTGGCAAAGGCGATATGCAGATTGTACATTGCTAAAAAGACTCTTTGAATTCAGATGAGATACAAGCTGGGATTGAACAACCTTTTCTAAGATTTTTGTTATGAATGGGAGATTAGAAACTGGGTGGTAGTTCTTTAAATCGTTATGGTCTAGTGTTGGTTTCTTCAGCAGAGGCGTTAGAATGGCAGTTTTGAAAAATGATGGGAATTCCCCGGATGAGAGAGAGAGAGGTATTAATAACATCAGTTAGTGAAGGCAATACTGGATCTAAGCACTCAAGCAGCAGTGATGTTGGAATTGGATCACGTTCACATGATTTGTTGCACTCTTCAACAGGATTGTATGTACGAAATCCATAGTGACAGGTTCAAATGCTGCTAGTGGTTGCCACCCAGATTCTGTATCCCAACTGTATGGTGATGACGAATCAAGTGAAATTGTGGTGTAAAGCTTATCTCTAATGGTTTGTACTTTGTCAAGGAAGAAATCTGCAAACATGTCTGGAAGGTCGACTGGAGAGAAGGTAGTTGGAAGTGGTGTAGATTTGTTCCTTGACATTAGCTTGTTAGTAATCTCGAAGAGCTCTTTGCAGCTGGAACTTTCCATGATCTTAGTAGTGTAGTGGGCTGATTTCGCTGCATGGACTATATTTATGACATTCTTCTTAGCGGCTTCATAGATCTGCTTAAGAATAGTGAGTCTGGTGGAAAGCCAAAGCCTCTCAGCTTTACGGCGATCTCTTTTATCAGTGCGAAGCTGGTCCCTAACACTGCTATACCATGGAGAACACCTTTGAATTGATACTCTGCACTTGTTAGCTGGGGCATGTTTGTCGAGCAATGAACGCAAACAGTTATCGACTTGTTCTGCTGTAGGAGGTAAGCAAGTTGTTAGGTTTGCTTGGATGTCGTGCATTAGTTTGGTTCTATTTATCATATGGAGGTTTCTCTTAGTAGCAGATAAAGGTGGAGGGTTAGAGACTGATATGTCAAGATGGCATATAATGCAGAGGTGATCTGATGCAAGGTCATGGGATGCCAGGGAAGACCGTAGAATATTATCATCAGGTTATGGGTGGGTTGGTTAACTGACTGTTTGAGGTTGAAAACATTAATGGAATCTATGAGCTTTGATGTCTTTGGGTTTCCGGGACAGCCAAAGTGAAAGTTGAAATCTCCAAGAATGATCAGGTTGCCACCTTTCGAATTTCCATAGTGTGTTTATAAATTGTACCAATCAGGTGTAAGATCGTTCAATCAGCATGCCTGAATGTTGTTGATAATGGAACTCATATGGTGATATCAACTTATGTACCAAATCTCATACAAATCTAAGGAGTACTATGGTCCACAGGCTCAACCAATCAGATGCAAGCTAACTTCAAGAATACATGTTGCTTACAATTATTTTCATCCGAGATTTTGATGATATAAACTCTCATACAAAATTTGTCAAATTCTGATCAGCAATGAAGCCTTTAGATTGCTCACAAGCATGTTCTGATGGACAGATTGATGACTGATGTCATAAACTAACTGATCCTTTTGTCAGGTGAGCTAAAGCCAGTACACAGTAGAATGTGGATGACTTGCTGTTTTATCTAAATCATTGACTCGTTTCGTATTAATTTAACCTACCTGTATACCCAAACTTTGTTGGAGCGAATTAGTCTGTATTTATACTGGTGGACCATAAAAGTCTTGTCCCCACAAAATAATTATTTACAATTTTACTTCACCTACAGTATATAGTTTGAAAATACAAAAACAGATCCAAAACAATTTAAAATAAACACATAAAAATGAGGAAACATATAATTCTTTAAAAAGAAATAATAAATGGGGAAGATACACTTAACATGATCAGTACAATAACGATGAAACATAGAAAATAAATCAAAAATAATACATCATATTATATAAATGATACAAATTAATGCAAAATAAAAACAATGTTATAGTTGACCAATCTAAGTCATAACTATTTTTATATATAATTAATGATAAACGACTTTCATTGGCTTTTGAAAATTATCTGTTTACTGAAACCAGTGCACACTTAGATGATTTACACAAGTGTTGTAGTAAAGTATCCAATAGAATTTTGGGGTATTGTAATTTTAAACAGTTATGAAAGAGTGTTTTGATTATTTCTTTTTAATAGGGTAACACAAATGAAGATCTATTAAGATCAAACTACATATATATGATGTGTATCACAAAAAATTCTTTCTTTAGTCTCAAATCCCCAGACAAGGATGCATTTACAACAATTAATTTTTCAGTCATCTTAGAGAGAAAGACACCTTTTTTGACAAACGATATTTTCCTGCTGCCTGTGTAAAATGTAAAGAGTCATTCTTAATACTCATATTCAACTAATAGTTGTTTTAGTTCATTCTTTTTTTGTGGCTGTAGATGTGAAAGTTTATGTTCATATTATTCTGTATTTGTTGGTTACTGCATTTGTATGGGATAATATAAACGAGTTTTTCGGATGGAAATACTGCACGACCTTGGGACTGCAGTTATATCCATCTGACAAAACGAATTAATATTTTGCCATACAAATTCAGTAACCGTTTTATTATATGCTCATTTTTTTTTCTACGTAAGGCTTAATTATGTAAATAAAAATACACTACACGAAACAAAATAAATGAATGTATGCCGTATTCCGAACTAAATACACAAGCACAGATTCATCATTACACAACAAGTCTTAATGTGCACATAACTCTGCCCAGATAAATTTGGTCTACTTAAAATTGAAATTTGGAGTCATATTGTTAATGAATGTGCATTGCAACAACTTTTCCATTTGATCTGGAATGAATAGAATTTGGCAGTTTTGTCGTTTCGAAGACATTTCGTGATTATGGGCTGGATTTATATGCCAATTCTACGTGAAGTACATTGGATTTCAGTGGCAACGGAGCAGCATACTGTTGACATCTGCAAGTGTTTTTCTGTTCTGCCATTGAATGTTTGAAATCTTAATATGGGAAAAATATGAAGACTTTCAATTGCAATGATCAAAAAGAGGCTATCGAATATAATGTTTATTTCATTTTGAGTGCTATAAGGAGGATGTAATTGCACTTGGAATATAGCTGAAATTACAGTACAATTTTGAAATGCGTAATCAAGCTTGAGAACCCGTGACATGGCTCATGTAATTCAGATTTGCAGAACTAAGAAAGTAAATTTTGAGAAAATTCAGGATGTAAAACTGTAAGTATATTTTTTGCCATTCTTATTACCAGCTAAGGAAGACAGTTTACGCCTTGTCACTTGGATGTTATTTGTAAGGACCCTGTCTGGAGTCTTTAGCTTGCCTAAATCCGAAACATTGAATCTAAAATGTTAATACGGAATGTGCCAATGCAGCTGGTATGTGGCAGTCCACGAAACATCTGCTTTAGTACATTCAGTTGGTTTACTTCATCCACAGACAAATAAAATAAATCAAAATTGCTGGTGTCTGCATCCATTGTTTTTTTTTTACAATAGAAAGTAGTTCTTTTATTCACTGAGTTCAATATCAATTGGATGCGAGTTCAATAACGTAAAATACCGAACGATTCTGAGAATGCAAGGTTAACGGAGAAAAAAGGAGCATATAATAATTCTGAATTCCGAAGATTGTTTGCGCCAAAGTAACTACAGTGCGATTGCATTCCATCTCTTAAGTGCTCACGGCGCAGGAGACGAACAACTAAAATGACTGAATTGATTAACTGGACTATCTCTAACAACACACTCCTTTAACATATATATACGGCAAAGTTGTTTTTGTTTTCGCCTCCTAGGACTGTCAGTGATATAATTTAAGTCACTTACTTGTTTGAACTAAATCAGGACCATAGCACTGAGCTTGAAGAGCATTTTGTGGTATTGACAAGAGAGCCAGAACACTACTGTCGGGCTGAAAACTCCATTCCTTTATATTTTTGTCATACATCAACTACACTTTTGACTGAGTAGAGTGAATATTAGTTCATGCCTCTTAACAAGCCTCGGACTGCAACTTTATCCAAAATCACAAACATAATCAAGAAGATTAAAGTCTGAATCTTCAGTTGAAAGAAGTTAATCTTTTAATAACTTCAATGTTCCATGAATAGAATATCCAAAAGCTAGTTCAAAAGGACTAAATTCTAAGGATTCTTTAACTGATTTCCTAACAGAAAACAACAGTAAATTAACACCGTTGTCCCAATCTTTTACGATATAAAAGCGATATCACTGAATCATGTTTGACAAAGTTTGATGAAATCGTTCTATAGCCCTTGACATTCAGGGCAATAAACAGCAGATTTAAACTGTTGGATGCCTAATTTCATGCATAATTTGCTGGAAAATTCCAGATATAAAATTTGATCCCTGATCAGACTGCACAGATTTGGGAAGGCCAAACTTTGTAAAAATAAATCAAAGCCTTTACTATGGTTTTAGTTTTAATATTTCTGAAAGGAATTGCCTCTGAAAATCTTGTAGACGAACACATTATTGTCAGCAAGTAATGATTGCCTGACTTGGTCTTAGGTAAGGGACTGACACAGTCTGCTTTTATTCAGCGAAATGGTTTGTCATATGTAGGAATATGTTGTAGGTGAGCTTTATGCACCTTTTGACATATGACAAGTCTAACAAGATCTTCAGTATTTAGAAACATGGCTTTTCATTTTCAGCCAATGAAAATGATTCAAGATCTTGCAAAAAGTCTTAGTGACCCTGAAATGACCAGTCCAAAGTGTTTCAGGACTAGACTAAAAATGTCCTATCTTGCAACTTAGGAACAACAATTCAATAGTTCACTGACCACCCCTCACCAGCGGGTACCTTAGGTGGTGTCCATTTTCTCATACGGACCCCATTGTTAACAAGATAACAAACTGGTACGTATGTGGCTTTAGTTTCACTAATAGCCCTCTGAAACAAACAAGAGATCTCAGAATCTTGTTCCTGTTCAACAATGATTGATTGTCTTTTGTCACCCTGATTATAATAAAGAGAATGAGTAGTAAAAAGAGGATCACTGTGATCAATGCCATTTGATTGATGTATACCACGAGCATTTCTTACTTCATTAACCCCTGGTGACAAGTTTAAGTGGCAGTAGGTAGTAGCCTACTGCCGAGCTCTGTAGCGTCAAGGTCATGTATGATACACTAAAGCGGTGGTATTATAGAAAGGTAGACAGATGTAGCTCTTCAATGATACCAAATAATCTGGAATTTGTAGTTGCACTACAAATAACAGGGAAAAACCTCATGTTTTGGACCCGATTTTTTTCTACCCACAATTCGCCCATGGTCGGAATCCGATTTTGTGTCCAGATTTTAGACTTTTTGGTCTCAGATCTAAGGCAAACTGGTATGAACTGCAAACAGACAGATGAACCTTTGTAAAAAATAGGATAAGATGGGCATTTGGAATAAAGAGTGGTCTCGATAGGAAAATAATGGGTTTGTTAAGAAAAAAAAATAATATTAAAAAAATCCATCTTTTACCCTTCTGCTCATGCGCGAGCCAAATAACCAATGAAAATGATGTTTCTAACACAACTAGGCAGTATGTTTTTGGAAGATCACCTGGAAGCTGGTGGTTTCGGATGCATTCAGAAATAGCTTTAAAAATGTGTTTCCTACTCAAATTTCAGATGAAAACGACAAAAACCTCCAGGAGTTAATGTGTTAAAGAAACCTTCACCTCAGAAAGATCATATTATCTTGCAAGCTGGAGCAATTCATCCATTTACAAGGACCCTAACTCTTCCTGGTTAGGATTTAAAATTAAGTTATCCATTTTCGATGACATTGTGAAAGCTTTTTGTTTCACTATAGATTTCTCAAACATGTAAAACTGAAATATCTGGGACTTAGAAAATTCCGAAACAAAGTGAATTTAAATTTCAATAACACTTTTTGAGCCCCCAATTTTTTATTACGACTGTATGGTCTTAAACTAAGTAATATAAAAGAATTAAAATCAACATGTTTTCTAAAATTCAACAAATAATTTAATTGAAAGTTTATAAAGAACTTACAATATTATGAATTAAATCCAAAATAGTCCTATAAGTTCTATCACGAGTCGAAATGTATGAGGTTCCAATTGAATTCCAGTGGTATACTAAATAAATTCCAATATTACATGTGTTGATGTGCTTGTAGTCTCGAATGTGATAATGTGCCAGTGGCCTGGATTGTGGTGATGTGCAAACAATCTTTTAATGTATCACAATAATTTAATTCAAAATATCTTTGGCTGATTTCACTATTTTTCCAGATTATTGTTTAAGTGCAAGAATATTATTGAGCACTTTGTAATTCCAGTGAACAATTTGAATAAATAAATCCATCCTAATTAAAAACTGAATCCAACAATAAAACTGATTCTGCTTCAGATTCTTAAAACAAGAATGCAAAATTGTTCAAGTAAACAACATTATATGAAAAGCTAAGACATAATAATAGAGCCAGGATGTATGTAAGTCTCCTTCCTAAAACATTCAAACTAATATATTCAGATAGAAGTAAACAAGTCTACCTCCACTGATTTGTACTCGTAGAGAAATATTAACTTTGTATTATGCTATTTACGAACTAAATGTCATGAGTCTGGTATACCATTAACTTGATTTTGAACAAAAGTTAAGTACAAAATATAGATATAAATTACATATAATCATAAAAATGCCAACAAACAATACAAATTAAATATGCATAACAATATAGACTGTTGCAAAATAATGATACTGAAACTGGATGAAGAATAAACACCAGATAAATACAGAAAATGTTTTTGTCTTTCATAGAGAAAGCTCCTTAATCTCATGGTTACTTATATAATTTATTTGGGTTTTGGACCTTCCTCAATGAAGGTAAAATTTTGTTCTCCAAAGTCTTGTCATTTGCATGAAAAATAACTCCATTTGATTGTTACCATGTTCAAAGCTATCTAAATATAAGTCTTATATAATTGAAATCTATTTCAGATCTGAAAAAGAAAGATATTGCTTCAAGGAAATATGAGAGATGATATTTTATGAGGCATATTTAACTTTTGAAGATATGCTGCTCTCCTTTTGATTATAAACAAAATTAAGTTAGAACATTCAAAAGGAACAAAATATGAACCAGTAAAAATGTTATGTTTAACAAGCTATTGATTTAACACCAAAAGCTTTGTAAATAATTTTAACTGTACAAGAATATTTGTTACAATGAAATGAAGAAATTTCTTATGAGAATCCACTTTTCTTAAGACAACAAAAAACACAATGAACTAATGGTATTTTCGCATATTAAATGATAATTCTCTGCTATTGCAACACAATCTCTGCAAAACAGGAATAACTGAAACAAAAAAGAAAATAAAAATCATTTGCTTATTCAACTGTCATATGGCACATTTCGGGCATTAAAAATAAGAATATAAAAATTCTATACATTTATGTTTTAGAGCAAGATTACAGCATTAACATTCTATATTAAAATATGTATAATTTTGCATACACTGGAGACAAAAACTATAGCAAATAACTGATTGGTCATATCATAATTTGTGTATAAAATGTTACTGGGCATACAGTGAATGGATCTGAGACAATCCAATAAAATATTATTAATGTCAAGAGTTATCACATTTCGAACAAAAGTTTGATAGAGACAAAGCAGTTTATGATCCACTCTGAGCAATAAAAAGCTGTTAAGATGTAGTAGCTACATTGTATAATAATAATAATAATAATAACAAATACTTTTCTTAGACTAAAAGTGACTCGTCATTGATGCACCTAGCATCTGCCTCTTGGGGATTGGACCCTGATCTATAACTTGGAAATGTCTCATTCTTAAAGTGTATACTCATGGTTAGCATTCCACAGTGTATTAATGTGTGCAGCCAGAGTGGATTCCTGGGTGTATCTAAATTACCCACTAGGAGCTTTGCCCCAAGTGTGACAACTCTGAATTCATAGGGATCCCCACCCAAGGCAGATATAGTAGCTCAGTGGTTAAGGAGAAGAGTTCTTGACCAGAAGGTAGTGGATTTGATTCTCACCATCTGATCAGCATGGATTGAATGTCAAATTTAATGTGATCTTTTTTTGCGATCAGGAGTTTCTTTACTCCTATTATTTAAATTTGGAATTGTTTCTGGAGGAAAGTAAGTTATCTTTATTATTTTTATTAAAGGTTATAAATGCCCTAAAATATACTCTTAGAATAATTTGTATGTAATGGTGCTAAATTACACGAAAAAGCCTACAAATAATGTTTGAATAAAATATGTTTCAGGCAGTTTAATTTAGTAATTCTAACAAAAGTCAGTTTTGTATTTTGTCGGTTTAAATTACAAATCATTCCTTATAATCTTTAAAATTTATTATACGTGATATTTTTATATTGCTCTATTAAACTTGATCATCTTATATTCAAAATTATTTCTTTAAATATTTTTAATTTTTCCACAAGTGCAAGAACTCTAAATAACCCCAGCTATTATTTATAAATAGTGCTTATCATAGGTTACTTCATTTTCTTTAGAATATAAACTGGTAATTAATTGCATGCACTATAGAATACATACATCCATGCACATGGTTAGAATATGATATTACATATACTAGCACTGAATATCCTCGTCTTATCAGTATGAGTGTTGTTCATAATGGATCATCTTAAACCTTGATGATAAAAGCTTATGTACCAAATCTCATAAAAAACCTTATTACATAACACACAGCCTGTTTAGTGTTTACAAACTCACTCAAATAGATGCAAGATGATTACCTGAATGCATGTCAATAAAAACCGATTTTATCAAAGCTTTTTATAATATGAACTTTAATAAACAAATTGGAAATGAAACATTCAGAGTGATCACAAGCACATGTTGATGGATGAATGGATAACCAATGCAGGCTTGTACAATAAACTCACTGGGCATTTGGTAATGTAATCTGAAAATTACAATGTTAGTGAATAACATTTTGTGTTTCTTGATGAAATGAAGATTTATTTAATGGACTGAACTGTTTCACATTTGTCTAACCATCCTGCATATTCGAACCCTGCTGACAAGAATTCATCAACGTTTGTAAATGTGGACATTAAAATCCTCATTGGCATGTACACTGATGTTATAAAACAGAGAAAGTTTTTGCTGCAACAGAAAAATATTGCTTATTTTGAGAAATAGATGCCAAAAGTAAAGGCCGCTTATCACTCACAATAACAATAATAATCGTCTATATCACCAAATGAAGTTCTCGGTAGTCCCAAAAGAATATGTATGCACAACAATATCAAGTTTGAAGTGGTGTTCAAAAAAGTGAGTATCTGCCTCAGCAAGTAACAAATGCCAGTATTCCTGCTTTTCATAATGAACATTAAACATTTAAAGTTATTTAAACCAAACAAAGCAGCTATTTAGTTATGACAAACCAATCTCTTAAAATTGATCAGCAGATAGAGATTTGTTTTCTATCTGTTTCCTAATTACTGAAAATTTCAAGCTAATGTCTTCCTTGATCCCATACCTGACAAAGATATTTCATTTTCAAATTACCTATACTTTGCCCGAGAGTCACAAAGAAGGTAGAAGTGTATAGATCTTTAAGTGCTAATATTATTCATTCCACTGTCCAATTGACATAAATATCACTTCCAGGGCTTAGCAATTCAGTGATGATGATGACAAAACTTGGCTCAAGGGAGAGAAGAGGTAGAAGGATATACAAGGGCAGTTTTATCCTCGTACAGTCCTTATAAATCAGCTATCCCACCCAGTATTTGGCATTTTGAACCCTGCAGAAAATCTTCAGACAAACAATTAAGCAAAAAACATTGCACAATCATGAAGTTGCATGACTGTCAGAGTTGTGGTAGAAATGCATAAATATGAAAGGGCATGGCTTCCTAAACCTAGAGAACAAACTCTTTCACCTCAGATTCTAGTTATTTAAACAGATTGATTTGTCACTTCATGATCCAGCTATTGTGGGTCAAACTTTTCCATATACAATGTATATGAATCACGCATTTCCTGATGGTTTTATAATGTTCTTTGAAATATGACAAAAAATATTAAACATGTTTCCTTCTCTATTCAGTATGTTTGCATTATTCCGATTGCAGAGTAAATAAATTTGGTGGATTTGTGTGGTAGTAAGAGGTACCAAAAGTTAGTCTCTTCACTTTCTTCTCTTTATGTAACCTATATCTCAATAAAAGTTAAATACAATGCACAAAGTGATGAAATATTTCGACACTCTGTTTTTAAACCCCTTAACCAAAAACACTACTGTGAAAAAGGCAATGATAAACTTTTACTAAAAAATGTGATGTCCCCAAGTCCCAATTTTGTTTAACAAAGAAGAAATATGATCTAAATGAAAAGATAAAAACATACTTTATAATCTTCGAAAGTAATCTTATATGTGCAAAAAATGTTAAGTTACTATTAATGAAGCAATGTTATATGAGAATCCATTGTTCTAATAACAGTGCACTCAAAATGAACATAACTTAAGTTTTCATATGAAATTGTAATTAGACAAGTCTATTGCAATCAAAACTTCATCCAGAAACAGTAAGTATCAGTTAAAACAATAAAACTTTCCTCAAGTAAGGTACTACATTATACATTTTGTTATAATTAACAGAGGCATTTACTATACATTATTTATTAAAATCAATACAGTTACAGGCAATGATATCATTACTATATAAGTTTGTAATTTGAAATATTAATTCTGCAGCAAATCAAAATTGTTTGTCTGCATACTTTTATTGTGCAGCTTATATTTTAAGGTAATTGTTTAATATATTTTTTAATCCAATTCTTTATGTACAAGTTTTCTTCTGTAATGACAGGTGGCTACACATACTGGTCATGTGTTTTGTGGAACACAGAAGTTTGTTTGAAAACTATTGTACAATACCTCAAACCTACTAGTGGCTATTTTCATTAATAGGGTTCTTTCCACCTTCTTGTGTAACAATTTAAGTACTTATATTTTGTCTTCTGGAAGTAAGTGATTTCAGTCCAGATACACTGCTTCTGGTCATTCAAAAGTTATAAGGTAACACGGATAGGCCTGAGCATCATGAAAAATGACAAACATGCTAGGATTATTTGGTTTGTCCACTACTGAGTCGTATAATATATGAGTCTGTGTTGGTGATATGGGTGGAGGTACTATCATTCCTTTCTGTCCCTGTGTGTAGTTTCCAGTAAGGACTCTACACTGGTACATCCTCTTGTGTCCATGACTGTCAGGTGTGGAATATGTTTCTTTGACCGAATATGAGGCACTGACAGCAAAATACACCCCTTTTCCATAGGAAACAGCTGTAAAGAACACTAAACTGTGAATTGAAATGGCCATGCAATTGTGAACAATACCATTTACCCTACAATCTCTAGGCAAGTTCATAACTTGGATGCAGTAGTTTGCAGACACACATTTACACACCCAGTGATTTGCAAAAAGTAAAATTGTATAATTTTTTAGTAACCTGATTGTTTGAAAGTAAATCAGAAAAATGTGTGCTATGAAATAATGTAATAGAAAAGAAGGTAAATTGGACACAATGCAATTTTTAATTACCAGTACTTAATTGGGGTGGCCATGGTGTATTATAAATCATTCAGTAGCTTTAGGTAACGAAGATTGGTTGATTTTGTATGAAATAATTAAAGCTTAATGTCTTTTCAAGGATACACAATAATGTAACGAATTGTTCATATTTAGTTTTCCAAACATTATTAGACTTTATAAGTCAATTAGTGAAATTAAACCAGTGATGCCCCTTTCTGTACCACAATTTAACCAATACAATTTCTTTCAAATAATGTTATAGTGTCAAGATTTATAAAATGACTGACATATGCATGATGGCCATCTTGGATGTCAAATGGGCAATAATTTCAATCAAGACAACGTATGTGTTGTAATGAGTCTTGAAAAGAAAATTCCATGTCATTATGACAAACCAAAAGGAACCAACATGAAAATTGTCTCTGTATTATTTGATTGATGTTACCTTCAATAGGAGAGAAAATACATATAAAATTTGGAAAAAATTGTGTTAATGAAAATATTTGTTCAAATTTGAAAAAGTCTGCCATTGTAGAGCTATAATAAGTGAAAGGATTGGAGGGATCTTTTGATAGGTTATCACATCACAAAGTTGGTTCATATTCAGTGCAGTGCTAAATACAATACCGACAAGAATGTTGTTTGAGTGAAATATTTTCATAACATAAAACAATGTATCCACGCAAAACCCCAGAGCCATGTTTGCCTTAATTGAACTATGTCTGATTTGGCCAATAAAGACACATGCTTGTATTGATTTTAAACCCAGTGAAAGCAAAAAAATGATGCTATGATTGTTGGAACCCTCAAATTATATATATATATATATATATATATATATATATATATATATATATATATATATATATATATATTACTTTTTGGGGCCAAATGTTAAGTGCACCTGCTACTATTTTAGCTACAGCATCAGGAATGTCCAGCTAGTAAGTAAGTAGTTATGTTCTCTATGGAAAGACTGCAATTAGTACATGTCAACATAAACTGACTTTGTGATGCCAAGGACGATCTCTAAAAGTGACTGAAAATGACCATGAAAATATAGTACTTCAAGAAATTGATTTTATAGAAATACATTTTGGTGTGCATCTTATATATAAAGCAAGTCTCGTGGATAATATATATTAAAAGTAATTGCAGCATGATTTTCCTCTTAAGGCCAATGATAAGAGCAATGTTTTAGAAGGCTGCCTGAAATAATTTATTTCTTTCATCGTATAATTTTTTCAATATAACAGCACATTAGCTGAGCATAGTAAGTGTCAGGTAAGACAAAAGATATCTAATTAAGAGACTAATTAGCCACGGCTTAAATAAAACATACCATTCTTTCCACAATAACTTCTGTTAAAGCCATGTGTATTGATACTGTCCACTGCATCAGGTGTTGTGCCATGCCAGAGAATTCGCTCATTGTTATTATGTGAGTTCTGTATTTCCAACTGCTTCTTTTTCACTATGTACTGGGAGTATAAAATTACATTCTGGATTCTTTCAACCTGAATTGCAATAAAAAGAAATGCATGAGTGAAATTCACTCATTATATTTGCACTATGGAGTGGTAGCACATCAACTTCAACATTAGAAATGATATATATTCATGAATAGCTAGGTAATAACTTCTACCGTAAATGTTTGTAGATAAAGTTGATTTTTCCCCAATCGTATTTCAGTCCCATATTCCCAGGATGGAGTTGGGTAAAACACCGTGGTTCTTGTGCAATACAAATAATATTAACTTCTTTGATTTTTGCTACATAACTTTATTTGACAGATGTGAGCAAACAATATACATGTAGTTTAGCCATTTTGTAACCATTTTATAATCTCTTCTTCTTACTTCTATTTTTTATTTCTTCTTTGTAGTTTTCTCCTTGTTTTTCACACATGTAGCTAGAGTTCGTTTTATGAATGCGAATTGCTTATTCCGCTGACAAAAAGCATGTCTGGATCTAAACAGTGGAACACTGTTGTGCACTTTACTTGCACTGTTATAAGTATATATATATATATATATATATATATATATATATATATATATATATATATATACAGAGATTCTGCCAGGATTCTATCTAAAGGGCAGTAAGGGGTAGATTTGCATTCTTTTCACTAAAATAAGAGGTGGGTATGAACATAAAGAGGGGAAAGAAGAATTGATAATTCAATACTTACATAACACCTAAATATATATTGTATTTCTTTTTTCCTGTCCATTCTATTGGGGCTCTGTTGAAATCAAAATCATCAAAAATGTCCTCTCTAGTTATACAAGCCATCTTGTTCTTTATAGTTGTTATGTACAATTTTCCGCAGCTCATAGGTATCTCTCCTCCAAAACAAAATGTTTCCTTAAAATTTCACTTTCTTGAATCCATGCTTTGCTGACTACTATGCCATATTTTGTCCATAAAGCTATACTAATGTTCATGAAAAAAAGATGTATATCCTTACTTTTACTTTCTGATTAGATTCTTATTTATTCAATTTATCATAACCCTTAAATTTCTGTATAGTTTGCAAGAAAATGAAAATTGCACTCTGTACATAAAATGTCTGTAATTTAATTATACTTGGTACAGTGTATTATCCCTTTTGATTTCAGAATACTATAGAATATTGGGTTGACCAGCATATAGTCTTTTCGTCGATAATGCATGTACATCAGACTCATGTTCAATGTTAGTTTTAGGCTAATAATCACTCACTGGCATTTCTTGTAACATTTCACTAGCTTGAATAGCCTAATGTACTTCAAAACTGTCAAAATCGTTGTCACATCACTATCATCAGTCAGTATTTGTAGAATGAAATCGTCACCTGAAGATTATCCATGTTGGGAGTCAACTATTTTGGAATTTCTATGTAGCCCATAATTCAAACAACCATTTGTGAAACTTTATTGATGAAGATAAGGTTACTTATTCAAGGATCCAAAGTAATAACAAAATTTAGTTTAACAACTATTGATGTCAAGTAGAAGTACCCTAATGTGTAAACAGCTGCCTACCAGAATAGACATATGTTGTAACAAGTGTTTCAAGACCCTTACTGGTGGCACAGCTTGACTCAGCAAACACTTTACAGGTTAATAGTTAAAGAAACGTTACATACTGAGCAGAATGCAATTTTATATGTGCAACTTTAAGCAAATTTGCAGGGGATCTTATGTATAACTGCTTTCAAAGTGCATGAATGCATACAATTAATGTACGATTTGTGTACGTGCACACCCTGTAGCATCTGTGTATGTAAACACACAAAAAATTCCAAAACATCACAAAGCGTGGTGCAGCAGCAATTCCAATAAATTAACCAAATGCTTTTAAGATCTACAGATCTCTTTTTCAAGGTGGATGATAGAAGCAAATAAATTCAAACATAAAAATGTTCGTAAATATGGACTTACATACTGTTTTGTTATGATGAAACTAAAATTGGATAATTTAATACTAATAGATCTGGAAAGTAAAGTAGAACATTAATTGTATACCAACCACCCATAGATTATGAGTTTCACACTCTAAAAGTGAGTTATCATGGCTCCCATAACATACAATTAAACTTAATATCTCCCTTGCTCTTTGACAATGAATGTGTTCCCAATAGTGGCAGACCAATAACCATTTGATAATGATTTTTCCAGATAGTTACTAAAAAATAATCTATTATTGCTACTGCTTTTTTATTTTCGTCCATTATACAGATTAAAATGTGTAGTCATTAATTTAATGTTTACTACTGCTGGAAATTATTTAGTGGGA
This sequence comes from Sinohyriopsis cumingii, assembly GCA_028554795.2. Classification (NCBI taxonomy): domain Eukaryota; kingdom Metazoa; phylum Mollusca; class Bivalvia; order Unionida; family Unionidae; genus Sinohyriopsis; species Sinohyriopsis cumingii. The sequence continues at coordinate 998,262 of JAPYKE020000066.1, read as the reverse complement.
ACGTAGAGTGTACATATGATAAGACACTAATCAGGAATGAACAGTATCATTTTCCTAAGGATATCATTTTCATTGTTGTATTCGGATGGGATTTTCACAGCATTCACATACCTTTACAACATGTCTCTGGCTGTCAGATGATCTATGAAAGTCTTGGACTACTTTCATGCACTCAGGATTAGAAATATCAAGGGTCACAACCTTCAAGACCTCAGTACTATTCATCTCTGCCCAATGCTTTGGCCTCTTTACTGATATGGTAGCTAGAAAACAAAGACCATTCAAGATTTAGAATGTTATGATGGGTAGAAAATAGAACCAATTTTAACCGTCATGTGTCAGAAAAATTCAACAACAGGTCTGGGAGTTGTTGTCCATTCAACAGTACAAATCTGACTGTGATCATACCCCTGTCCAAGGGCAATACTATATCCCATTATTAATTAATACCTGTAAATAAACAATTCCTTCTAGTTATAATTATTACGATATCCCATAGGCATTGTCCCAAGAACATCATGACTTTGCAGCATTATTTACATGCTAATTAAAATCAATACAGTTACAGGCAACTTGGATGTGGAATCCCCTGGTATTATTGCTGGCACAACATTTCTTTACGTCATCAGTGATGTGAGCCCGGAACGAATCCATAACTAACAGTGATCGCTCTCTTCTGGTGAATGGCAAATGAATTTCTTCAATCCATCGCAGCATTAGCATTTCGTCCATCCATGCTTTCTCTTGAACTGTGATAATCCACCCTTTTAGTGCCTGCAGTTCTAGCTGTCTCTTTCCCTTGAAAATAATCATTGGGGGTAATACTTCTCCAGAACATGCAATGGCTAAAACAACAGTAATGTGCCTCTTCTCCTCTCCAGTCGTACGAATCAGAATGCTTATCTTCCGTCTTTGTCCACCGTTTTCTCTGGCACAAGATCAAAGTACATCGGTGTCTCGTCCATGTTAATAAACTTATCGTCAAACTCGTCCTCCTCACGTATATCCATCACAAACGTATGGAATGAAGCAATCTTTTCTTCAAAATCCTTGGGTAAACGTTGGACAAGAGAGGTCATGCTTCTGAGCACAAACCCATGTCTTTTCATGAAACTATCTCCCCAAGAAAGAGTGGCATGGAATTCACTCTCCGGAATTTCTGTTGAGACAAGATCCTTGGCATATATACATATTCTCCCAACACTGACTGTAATTTGTAAGTCATGCTGAGTGAGCACCCATTACGCTATCTTATGGTATGCAGAGAACTCGCCCTATGCAGAACCCGCCCTGGGAGAACTCGACCCAACGTATCTGGGGAAGTCGCTCTGGAGTGGTTGGAGAAGTCACCCAAATAACATTTTTAATATTTTTCTTTGAAATAAATAAGTTACTGATCGCAATTTGAGTTGTTAAATTACCTAGTTCAGAATATATTTATTCCTGGTTTACATTGGCACTGTAATTCAAAGATGAAATATATAAAAAAAGCAAATTTTTAGTAAATTATGTTTCTCTGAGAATACTTACCTGATCACATTAATGTTAGGATATAAGCCTGCTACCTCTTGAATCCAGCCCTACTAAAAGACGAAAATTCGTCTTTTCTGTCTATCTCATATAGACCAAAGGGCAATAACTCTTGCCCCTTACCTCCCCTTGCCACCGCCAGGTGTCACTAGTTTTTTAAGCTGAGCGATATATATTATACAAAGATGTTCACATAGCGTATGGGCAGCCGTCGCCGCCAAAATTACATTAATCGAATGATCTAGTATGAAACCAAATGATTTAACCTAGCAAATGAAACGGAATGATGATATCTGCTTCCAAATGACGTGCTATTAAATAAAATGGTGTAGTCTAAAATGAAATGATTTAACTCAACAAATGAAATCATGATTTTAAATTCAAAATGATCTGGTATTGAATAAAATGATTTAAAGAACAAAACGGATTGAAGAAATCTGCTTCCAAATGACTTATTATTAAATGAAATTACGTAGTATGAAATGAAATGATTTAACTCAACAAATGAAATGATGAATTCCGATTCCAAATGATGTGGTATTAAATTAAATGATTTAAAGAACAAAACGGATTGATGAAATCTGCTTCCAAATGACGTAGTATTAAATGAAATTATGTCGTCTAGAACTAAATGATTTAACCCAAAAAATGAAATGATGTATTTAGATTCCACACGATCTGGCATTAGTTGAAATGGTCTGAAGAATATAATGGAATGATCAGCTCATATTCCAAATGATGCGGTATTAAATGAAATGTATGGAATGTAAACGGTCTGATCAAAGTGTAAATCAGCTAGCGTAAACCCAAGCAAACACAGGGGGACGCTGTTAGCCAGACTTACAATCGACGAGCGTATTTATAGAATTCGTCTTAGATTTTTGCAGACGACATTTAACAGCTAAGGTTAGTGTTTCATCTCATTTGATATAAACAAGAACTATGTTTTCCAATCAGGATAAATTGACTATCCACATTAATGAATATCTGTGTATTTTATTTTAGAATCTGCCTTGTACTGCACGAGTTTTCAATGCTTCATCTCAGCTAGCTACGATGTCGTAGCTTCAACTTGATTTGTTGTGGTTGAGGCTACGAACTGATCCCATATCATGTAATGGAGCAAAAAAATTCGTCACTAAAGTCAGAAAAACAAACAGTGTAGAAATCAAATACATAAGTATAATCATACTGTGGAAGAAATTTGGCTTATTTTGAATTTATTAAGCCCTTACGCGATAAAATAAATTGGCATGGTTACTCTAACCTTATCCTGTCCGCCATGACAGATAATGCGAGACTCTCGCCGTGACCCCATTTCTACGTAAGTCTTGCCAGACCATATTTTGGATTTTCTACGCTATATAATTATCTATTAAGTGCGAATAATGCTTCTTGGTGGAATTTCAAAGTTGCCTATAAACTGTATTTACTTTTAATGCGCAGAATTTCTGACCCAAATGGCGCCAAAATTTTACTACGATTTGTTTACATTTCCAAAAAAGGCGCCAATGTCCTTATATGGCACACAAACAAACGAGGCTGAGAACGGAAGTAATCATTATTTGAAATAATATGGTGGACGATCTAAACGAAAATATCGGCTAAAAAAGGTAAACGAGATTTTACAACTATTTCTACAATGATTTTCGATACTTCCGGTATTAAATAAGAGGACTACTCAATTTATTGGATTACATGCAAGGAATTTGTTTAAAGTTTTATTATTAGGCTAAAGGAACGCCGGGTGTGAATCACACCCGGCTTGCTCCATTAACACGTATATGCTCATGTTAGTACCCTGTCCATGAGGTACGAGTAAGGGTACTAATATTAGTACTACATCTCAGATAGAACTATCAGCTAAGGAGATTAAATCTTCATTTTATTTGATCAATAGTAATTACCATGTTTAACGACCTAGCGTAGCATACGCACAAAACCAACAATTTGTTGCCCGCCACTTTTTATATGAAAGCTTTTTCATTCACACACACACACACACACACACATACGGGGGGGGGCTGACTATAACCGGTTATAGACATTATTTAGATTGCATCCATTTCAAACGCCTGTGACGAAATGAATGCTCTGATGAATCTTCTTTAACATCTATAGGTAGACAGTTCCAAATGATTGGACCCAAACTATTTTTATGCAATTCCATTTCGGGCTTAGAAAGAAGAAAGTTATAATTTTGCATAGAGCGATGTATCGATAGACCAGAAACTGTACTGACATTATTTTTTCCTTTTACTGAACATATCGTTTATATAGTTTGGCGTCGAATCATTAGAAACTAAGTCTTTATACTTTTAACAAATTTCTTTTAGTAACATTTCCACGTATAATGTTGTCACTCATATGTATACGTAACATTAATTTCATGTCATACGCTATCATTATTCTCATCTCGTTCTAAGTCATACTTGCTGTCATACCTTACATATTGATTGGAATGCATCTATCGCTCTTCTTTTCATAATATATTTTCTCAGTGCGCGCCTGCACATGTGATACTGCTGACATATATACATATTTTATGGAATAAAATCTATGAGAAAAGTTATAGATCCCTACTGGAGTTATTCTTCAATAACAAAACATTACAGTAACCATCAGTATTTAGCACCACTTAGACCAATAACTGGATGGCGCCTCCAGTCATGTCAGAAAAATGCGGAGAAGTGATTGAGGGTGTGTACAGCACCACAATAAAACAATATCAAGAGAATAAATTAAAGACACCAGCAGTACAAATATAATAATAATAATAATAATAATGATAATAATAATAAGAAGAAGAAATTACTTGACATAATAAATCTGTTGATTGTGTACAAAGTTAGCTTTTCTTACACTTTACGGTTTCGCCTGTTTCTGTTACTTAGTTTAACACCTTATAGTTGTAACACTTCATATAGACCCAAACTTAAAGTAGCAAGAGATGCACGAATGTTGCATGCACAAGGTCAGTGTAAATTTTAATCATAAACATTTATAAACTTCCATGTTAATATCATTTCAAAAACTTTAATTTAATTTAATTTTTATTTTTATTTTAAATTATTTATTTTAATTTAATATTTTAATATTTTAATGGTCATAGTTTCTTCAGTGTTACTTCTAATATACATATAGCCATATATTATTACCGTTTACTGGTAATACATTTAAAATATAGCCAAAAAACAATGTCATGCCTTAAGTACATCCTCCTTTATAGTTACCAATATATAAGAAATAATGCAACATATACACTGAGTTTCTTGATATGTGGAAGCCTGGAAAACTGACAGGATTGTACAATTTTGGAGACAACGCTGTTATTGGTTGATCTTAAAATTAGTCAGCACTGAAAAGTTATAAGCTACCATGACAATAAATAAAAAAATAAATAAACAAATAAACAAATAAATAAATATATTTATTCCTCTTACTATTAGTATTATAAGAAGAAGAAGAAAAGCAAGAACAAGAAGAAAATGAATGATCTAAATTGATATAATGGCATGGTGATGACAACAATGATGATAGTGCCGCTAATGGTAATGATGATGAGCTGGAGGCTGCTTATTTTTTGCTTGAACTTTATTTTTAACCCGATTGTATATATTTGTGATCACCTAAAAAAAACTCTTCTGTTAAAACACTTTTGGGAACCGATGAAAATTGGACTTAAATATTTCATGACGAGGTACAGTGCTTTTGTGGAATTGGTTTTTATATCTGTGTGTATGTGACACAATTACACAAACGTATAAATTATTTTTTCTCACTTCCACAGATTATCACATCATCAGCTAAGGGGGATTTACCCTAGCTACCTTATGTTTTCTTGTCTCGGAATACACAAGGATGATAATGCCCTACTTTAATTCTAAGTTTGAATCTCTTCTGACTAAAATGGACTATTTTAGTAATAAACTAATATCGCTCATTCATTTTATCTGATATTAAGTGGCATGACAAGGAGATCAAACCTTTGGGGAGGGGTGCTCCGCTGAGCTATTGGGCTTGACTTATATTTGGAAGCATACGATTAAGAAACCTTGATTTTAGGTATATGATGTCAGGAGAAGGAAGTATATAATATAAACTTGCATGCACTAATGTTGTAAAGGAGGGTGGGGGTACGGACGGAGTGTTTGCTCCGGGCGCTAGTGGCATTAGGGCACCAAAACCATGGATGGGCGCCAGAGGTGTTGTGGCGCAAAAAAACCCTTAGGCTATCATCGTCGTCCCGACGCCATTTACCTTTAGAACGCCACTGCTTGTATGCAAAGTTAGAATGTATTTATACTTTAAAACAAACATTGCTCTTGTGGCAATGACAATTTGTTACTTTTGACATGACATATAATAATAATAATAATAATAATAATAATAATAATAATAATTATTATTATTATTATTATTGATATTTTGTTCTTGTTGGCACTGCCAATGACATCAAAGTAGAAAAGTGTTAAAATATGCTTCGCTTCTGTAAAACAAGACGAGAGTTCGAAACTCGCGGCGGCATCCCAATTCTTTTGTAAATACCTTTTTTGGCATTTTTATGTTCAAAATTTCTTTCAAATTCGCTCATCCCAATTTTACGTTTTTAATTTTTATCTTGAAAATGTATCCCCTTTTTAGATTGATACCCACATTTATATTTCTATGTGTCAAGCTGTCTAACAAGAGGTCACAATTTTTTAAACACCTTTTTGTATTTTTAAATTCAAACTTGTTAAAAAAAGTTTGCTCATCCCATTATTATTTTTTTGTTTGTTTACTTTTTGAGAATTTTTTTTTATATGTTGAAACAGGCAAGTGAGCTAGGTACAAATAAATACCAAAATAGCCACTACTTAAATCGATGTAGATCAGGTAAAATCTAGCATGGGTCCAGCAGTCAGCAGGAAGCAGAAAGTACAGAGAGAGAGAGAGAGAGAGAGAGAGAGAGAGAGAGCACGTTTTTACCCTAAGGGCTACGTGGTATCACTTACAAATCGCTGATGCTGTTGTTTTATTAAATAAATAAATGATAGAATCCATGGCCTTTCCTTGTTATTTTCATACATCATTTGCTAAATTTTGGGTTTATTCAAACATGATCTGTGCTTCTTCTTCGCTATAAAACACTCCAGAGGAGGTAAGTGTTTATTGTTCACGTATTATTCTTTCAAAATATATGACTAAGTCCCCCCCCCCCCAATTTTCATTACGTTTGGAAAGGAGAGTGGGGTGTTTGAAGTACGCTAAGAGTCGTGAATAAGGGATTCTAAGAAAAATTATATTGGATATCAAAGCGGAAATATAAAAGAAGAAAGAAAAAAAACCCACACTAATATGTCGCTGCAAACTGGATTCAATGGTGAAAAAGAAGAATTGATAACATCTAGACCTTGGACGAATAATGCGTATGCACGTAGGGCCGGTAATTTAAAATAAACCAAAAGTGACGGGAACACATTTTTGGCATAGTGTGTAAGGTCATTAAACATGGTAATTAATATTGATCAAATAAAATGAAGATTTAATCTCTTTAGTTAATAGTTCTCGCTTTGTTGAAACCTAAAAAACTCGCGCAGTACAGGGCAGAACTTGAAGAAAAAAATACACGCACATTCATTAATGTGGATAAAATCACTTTATGCTGATTGGAAAATATGGTTCTTGTTTATAAAATACGAAAAGAAACACCTTTGCTTTGCTGTCCAACTGTCGTCTGCAAAAATCTCAGCCGAATGCTGTAAATACGTCCGTCGATTATGTTTCGGCACGCTGACATCATACGTCATAGATAACAGCACCCCCCCCCCCCCCGTGTTTGTTTGGATTTACGCTAGCTGATTTACACTTTGATCAGACCGTTTACATTCCATACATTTCATTTAATACCACATTATTTGGAATATGAGCTGATCATTCCATTCTGTTCTTCAGACCATTTCAACTAATGCCAGATCGTGTGGAATCTAAATACATCATTTCATTTTTTGGGTTAAATCATTTAATTCTAGACGACGTAATTTCATTTAATACTACGTCATTTGGAAGCAGATTTCATCAATCCGTTTTGTTCTTTAAATCATTTAATTTAATACCACATCATTTGGAATCGGAATTCATCATTTCATTTGTTGAGTTAAATCATTTCATTTCATACTACGTAATTTCATTTAACAATATGTCATTTGGAAGCAGATATCATCATTCCGTTTTGTTCTTTAAATCATTTTATTTAATACCAGATCATTTTGAATTTAAAATCATGATTTCATTTGTTGAGTTAAATCATTTCATTTTAGACAACATCATTTTATTGAATAGCACGTCATTTGGAAGCAGATATCATCATTCCATTTTGTTCTTTAAATCATTTTATTTAATACCATATCATTTCATTTAACGCCACATCATTTGAAATCTGAATTCATTATTTCATTGTTGGGGTTCAATCATTTCATTTCATGCTAAATCATTTCATATCACACAACATCATTTGGAATCTGAATTCATCATTCCGTTTGATGGGTTAAATCATTTAATTTTACTCTACATCATTTCATTTAATACCACGTCATTTGAAATCTAAATGCATCATTCGGTTTTGTTCGTTAAATCATTTCATGTGACACCACATCATTTGGAATCTGGATTGATCATTTCATTTGCTAGGTTAAATCATCTGATTTCATACTAGATCATTTGATTAATGTAATTTTGGCGGCGACGGCTGCCCATAATAGCGGGGTGGTTGGGAGGGTTTTTTAAGTAATGTGATCGGGTAAGTATTCTCGGAGAAACATAATTTACTAAAAATTTGCTTTCTCCTTCAAACACGCTCCCCGATCACATTAGCGTTAGGAGAATAGGTAATAGGAGGAGGGAATGATGAGCATCCTACCTCCACCCCGGGTACCTTCTAGGGAATGATGGCTGGATTCCCCATTTGAACGATAACCCGTTCTCCTAATTTCATCAGCAACACAGCCTAGGGTCCCGTGATATGTGACCCCTATATACGGTTAAGAAGATAGTTATTGAAATCTTCTTACCTACGAAATTTCACTGGCGAATCCAGCGAAGCTGATAGGCTGTGCTGATTGTTTTAAATGGGTCTGGTGGTCATCTGGGCTGCCGACACCGGACCTACCAGATTCAAGGTTTGCCTCTGCGAAGCCAAATCTCTGAGATAAAAACTGGAGAAGGTTGACTCTGCATGCCAGCCAACAGCTTCTATTATATGTCGGATCGAAACATTGCGTTCAAATGCGAGGCTTGCCGAGATTGCTCTAATTTCATGAGCTGTAATCTTCATGAGGCGACTCTGATCTTGTGAGACCTCAGAGTACGCTGAGCGTATAACCCACTTCAGCCATGAAGCAAGGGCTTGAGGGGTGATATCCTGTTTACCAGCTTTGACCGGAAGAAAGAGGCGCTTACGTGTGTCCCGACACGCCTCTGTGCGTTTTAAATGGTGCTTGAGTGCACGAACAGGATCTTGCATGGCTGTTGCTCTTGACTTATCTATGGAAGAGAGCGAGCGAATGACGATTCTTTGATTGCCAATGGATGATAACCTATTTTTGGCTACAAAGCCTGGTTGCGTCAGGAGGACCACCGAACTATCTGATCTGAACTGAAGAAAGTTCGGGTCACTGGAAAGGGCATGTGACTCGCTCACCCTGCATGCTGAAGCTAAGGCTATCAAGAAACATGTTTTGTATGATAGTAGCTGTAACGAAGTGTGGGCTAAAGGTTCAAATTTGTCTGAATTGAGCCATGTTAAAACCCAGGACAGATTCCATTTTGGAAACAGGGTGAGGGATTTTTGTCGATTGAAATCAAAATTGGCTAAAAGATCTGATAGATCTTTGTTATGCCCAATATCACATCTACCATGATGGCGGAATGTGTCTGATATCATGGAGCGGTAGCCTTTGATAGTAATTGGGGCCAACTGTTTCTCCTCGAAAAGCCAGAGAAAAAAGTCGGCCAGTTGTGGGATTGAGACACTCAAAGGGACGATGTTATTGATATGGCACCAGTCCCTGAAAACACGCCACTTTCCCTCGTAAGCCTTCAGAGTGGAGGGCCTTCTTGCTCTTGCGATTCTCTCCACAATCGAAGGTTTAAATTGTTTGTCTCGCAAGGCTGTCCGGACAAGAGCCAAGCGTGAAGAAGAAGATGGTCCGGGCAGGGGTGGAACACCCGTGACCGCGGTTGTTTGAGAAGATTTGGGCTGGTTGGAATCTTCCTGGGTAGATCTATTGCTAGATCGAGTAGATCGGTGACCCAGGTCTTGTTCCATCTGAGAGGGGCAATCAGAATCATCCGACAGTTCTGACCCCTTAATCTCTGGATTATTTTCGGTACCAAAACCGTGGGAGGGTAGGCGAATGCCCACAACCTCTCCTGGGCAACTTGCAATTCCGCCTTGTCGCAAAAAGATCGATCATCGGACGCCCCCAAAGTGTGCAAATCCGAAGAAAGACTGATTGATGGAGTGACCATTCCGTGTGAATGACTTGACCTTTCCTGGAGAGAGTGTCGGCCAAGACAGTGAGTCTGCCGGGAATGTGTCTGATTTGTACGTTGATGTGGAGGTTGTCGCACCAACGTAGAAACTGCCAGATCAGAATGCACAGGTCTGGTGATTTGGTGCCCCCTTGTTTGAGGAGGTAAGTCACCACCATAGAGTTGTCTGGCATAATGAGAACAGTTTTTCCTGAGAGCTGATCCTTTCAGACATGAAAGGCATTGATGACAGCCCTCATTTCTAAAAGGTTGATGTGGAGAGGCCTCTCCCCTGGCTCCCACGTGCCGCTAACTGTAGCGAAGTCCGGCAACAGGTGGGCACCCCAACCGTAGGTTTGGCGTCGGTACATACCGTTATCTCCGCTTGGGGCATCTCCAGAGGAATCCCCGTGGACAGCCAACCGGGGTTGTGCCACTGACGCAGGAATGATCGTATCTCGGGCGTGATCATTATTGTTTGATTGAGGTGACTTGAAAAGGGGCGCCATTGTGCCAGTAACGTCATTTGTAAGGGACGCATAAAAAGACGGCCAAGCGGGATCAAGTCCGCCGCCGCATTGAATAATCCGAGGAGTTGCAAGAATTCTCTCGCTGAAATCCACGTCCTGTTGGAAACGGACTGGACGAGTTCGACGATCCGGATTACGCGAGCGCGAGGAAGCCGTACCAGATTCAGATCGGTGAGAAACTTCATACCCAGATGGACAAAACGCTGGGATGGACGGAGATCGGACTTTTTCCAGTTCACGAGAAAGCCTAGATGATCTAAAAGTGCTAAAAGATCGTTTCTGCCTTTGAGCAGAATAGAACTTACCATATGTTTCTGGAGGATGTCGTCCAAGTACACTGACTACCCTGTAGATGAAGTCGAGCGGAACAGGGTGACGACGCAATCCATAACTTTGGTAAAAGCCCAAGGGCTGATGTTGAGGCCAAAGGGTAGGACCCGGAACTGATAAACCGCGTCGCGGTAAGCGAATCGGAGAAATTTCGGTGACGCGGGATGGATAGGGACGTGAAAATATGCGTCGGTCATATCTAGACTGACGACATACTCGTCCGGCCAGATGGAAAGACGGATTGATCTCGCCGTTTCCATCTTGAATTTCGGTGGTAAAATGTATTGGTTGAGGCGACTCAGGTCGATGATCGGCCGTTTGGGAACCATTCATTGCCGTCGCAAACTTGCCGTTTGCCTTCTGGATAAGAAACAACCTGGAATAAACCCCGACGATTGTGGTTTTTTCACAATCTCCACAGCCCGTTTTTCTATGAGCGACCGTATCTCCTGTTGTAGAAAGGTATCCTTCTCCCGATCGGACGATACGTCCGTGAAGAGGGGAGAGGAGGACAAGGGAGGGGGTTGGATAAATGAAATCCGAAGCCCCTCCAAAATGACCTGGATCACCCAATCGTTCTGAGGAAAAAAGGTGGTCCAGTGGTCCTGAAATTGCAGGAGGCGGCCGCCCACAGGTAGGCTTTCCACGGGTGGTGGGGAGGGTATGTCAACTTTTAGAGTTAGGAGGCTTGAAGACGGAGAAACTTTGTTTCTTACCGCCTCTGTATGGTTGCCTTCTAGCTTGATTAGACTGTTGTCTCCTGGCATTGGGTTGGGATCTATACTGCACATTTGATTGTAAGGATCCCTAGTCCCTGGTCCGCCAATCATCCCTCCGCTGTGGCAGGGGCTGATTTTTTTTCTAAACGCCTGCGAGGGTTGGGCGGCGAGTTGGAGGGGCAGTTCCTGAGCTGCCTGCTTCCGAACTTCTTCAATTTTTCCTCCAAAGAGTAAAGGCGACCCAAACGGAGTCATCCGTAAAGCTAGAGTATGATGGGGCTTGAGCGACGTGGACCGCAGACATGCGTCACGTCGTATCAGGTCTAAGTTGGCAGAAGCAGTCAACGCATTAGCCATGGAATGGTGAGCTGCCCTGTTAATAACTCTAGCAATCCGGGCCGTCGCTTCCCAAGCCTGGTCATTGTCGGATTTTTCTGCGAGTCGGAAAATAGCTAATGAAGCCAAGTCTAACATTGAAGACGTAGCGACTACGTTCCGGACTAGCTTTGACGTGGCATGGAACACATTTTTGTCCACTTTGTAAAACAGTGGAGCGGACATGAGAACTGCTGCCATATTTTTGTCCAGGGCCGGAAGATCCGTACTGAAGGCGTCTGAATGAGTTTTGTACCAGCAACACGAGAACGTCGCTGATACTTGGCTTTCTGAAAAGAACGCCTTAGCAGTCCCCGGATCACCTATTCGTCCTGATAGACGATCATTGATCTCCTTAATTTTTGCCGACTGGGGAAGGAGCCGGAAGGACGGCGTCTCTTCCTCCCCGTCAAGATCTACAGACGCCTTAACTTTGTAGTCTTGAGTGGCGGTAGGAGGCGGAGGGCATTCTGAAGTTGCCAACACCCTATAAATTTCTTCCACTGCCGCCTTGAAGCCAAACTCAGTCCGTTCCATGGTTGGATCTGTGTACGGCTGATTTGCAGGAGTTTCATCACCCTCACTGTGTGCCGAGTCGAGTTCTGGAATAGCTTGCATTTCTGGATAGAGCATAACAGGTAGCATAGATGACGCGATTCCGTCATCCTTGACACTGTCACTAACTCTCCCTTGTGGATAAGCTGTGAACATATGGACGGCCGGCCCTGCCGGCTGGTTTGTCTGGCTTGTGGTCGGCCTGAATGTTGGCGACGGTCCTGCTATTACCGGTACCGGCTGCTCCAATGGCCTGGCTGGACGGACAGATTTCTCACTAAAATCTCCGCCATAGTATTGGTATGTTGCCGGCGGTACAGCTTGACGGACGGATTTATCACTAAGATCCCCGTAAATCATATTTGGTCGGACCGTTTTAGCAATAGGGTCCCCATGCTGGGACAGCTGGACAACCGGTGACGTAGAGGTTGTATAATGAAATGGATTCGCTGGATCCCATAAAAACCCCATGCGTCCTGACTTACAGGCCCGAAGGCCATGCTCGGACATGCGGGGGGACTTACGCCCACTGGGCAGCCTAAAATTGGGGAACATTCCCCCAAAGAGTCAGAAAAAGCTATGGAAGCGAGCGAGGGAAATAAGGGTAATATCTGGCCTGATGTCAATAGCTGCGTCGTCGTTTCCTGGACCAAACGACGCATCTGTTCAAAGGTGGACTGTTGTACCCTGTCAACATTATTTTCCTCCATTGCCGCTGATGTTACTGTGGCTGACGGTTGCAAACGACGAACTTTAGGTGGAGGGGGGACCCAAAGTCCCCCACAAGACTCGCAATGGAGGCTGTCTTCGGATGTATACTGAGGACATCAATGCTATCTTTCTTCAACTTATTCCGTCTATCCCTCCCTTTTGCTGCCTTCTGGACTACATCAGCCCACATTTGCTCTGTCCAAGTATTACACACGCTGCATGGTATAGATGATGTACACTTGGTACATACAATACAAGAGTCATGGTTGTCTTCTTTTGCTTTGAACTTTTTGCATTTCATGCATTTGGTTGACATTTCTACTGAAACGACACAAGAAAAGAAAACAAAGCACAAATTGGCAATTCAGCATGTTATTAATTCGCTAATACCACAACCGTTACTAACAGAGTAAGCGAAATTAGTCAGTGTCGCGTTAACTCTTAATTGACAACACGAGTTCAGCGATAGCGTGTGTAGCATGGTCTTCAGTAGACAAAATCCGTAAGGGTGACAAAGTCACTCAATATTGAAAACAATTTTAAAATAATGTATACAACCTGTAGAAGAATGATTGCCCAACGCAATAAATCCAAATTTAACTTCGGATGGTCCAATTTAACGCCAAGATGGCTTGGATTGTTTGGAGGTATAATGTACGTGTTATCAGTACAAGCGAAGCTTAAAAACTAGTGACACCTGGCGGTGGCAAGGGGAGGTAAGGGGCAAGAGTTATTGCCCTTTGGTCTATATTAGAGAGACAGAAAAGACGAATTTTCGTCTTTTAGTAGGGTTGGATTCGAGAGGTAGCAGGCTTATATCCTAATGTTAATGTGATCGAGGAACGTATTTGAAGGAGAAATGAAATAAAGCGAAGATAACAATTACGAGAGGTAAAGAAACAGTGCTAAACCTCTCGCATAGAAGATTAACTGATAATGATTATATACTGTTAGACAAAGGCTTACAATTTTGTCCCAAACAAAAATGTCACAATAAATTTAAATTAGCTGAAGAAAGTTTTAATTTTTATAGACAACTACAATTAAAAGACTCATTTTATAAAGCATACAACAATTCAGAGAGTAAATCGAATTCTTTTCATTCTAAAAAGATGGGCTATTTTAACAGAATCAAATCGTCTTTTACACCACCTAGTGGACGTGATTCATAGTTAGATTTTTATATATACGCAATCAAAAAAGAGATATTAACTTGTAATCATAAAAAGCAATATTATAGTAATATTTCTAAGGACGAAATTAAGTCTTCATATAACCTAATGAATGACGACAGTATAGTGATTAAAAAGGACGATAAGTCAAACACTATTATTATTATGAATCAAGAAGATCATGTTAAAGAACTTGAACGTCAATTAAATGATGAGAAATACTACAAATATATTAACGAAGACCCGTCAATAGAAATTAAATCACAAATTTCAACATGCATTAATGAGATAGCTAAAAATAATAATTCCTTATATAAGGAATTTGATACTTTCCCTCTTAACATACGTACACCTCAATTCTTCATATTAGCCAAAACTCATAAAAATCCTGACCATAATTTACCTTTAAATTTTCCAGGACGACCCATACTATCAGGTTGTAATTCATATACTGAAAACCTATCCAAATTTATTGATAGTGTTCTACAACCTTTAATGAAAACACTTCCTTCATACATTAAAGATACTACTACATTCATTAAAAAGTTCAAGTCCATTCCACAGCTATCTGATAACTCAATCCTGGTATATTAAATGTAACAGCACTATATATCAACATTCCGCATGCAGATGGTATTGAAACTTGTAAATATTCTCTTGATAACAATCCTAATAATAGCATTCTATCTAGTGAAGATATTTGTAAAATAATAAAACTTATTTTGGAAAATAATTTTTTTCAATTTAATAATACAAATTACATTCAAATAATGGGTACGGCAATGGGTACACCTATGGCTCCTTCATACGTTTCCCTTTTCATGGGTAAATTAAAAAAGGATTTTCTTCAAAACGAAAAGTTTAATCCATCTGTTTGGTTCAGATTTTTAGATGACATATTTATCAACTGAAGAAATGAAAAAATCGCCTAAATCATTTCCACCTAACGATTAAATTTACTTATACTGCATTTCATTTCTATGTGTAAATGTAATAAAAAATATTGATAAAACTATCTCTACAAATATTCATGTCAAGGAGACTAAATTCCACCAATATGTGAAATAGTCTTCATGTCACCCCATGTCATGTAAAAATGGTATACCATATAGCCAGTCCAAAAGATACCGACAAATTATTTATGATGATTGTCAAATACAAATTTCGTTGAATAAATTACAAACATATTTCCACAATAGAAATTATCGTACACATACAATTGATTCTGAGCTGAACAAAGCCCGTAATCTTACTCAACATGAGGCTTTAAACACAGCAGAATGTAAAATAGAGAGAGATGTAATTCCTTTTACAATAGATTATAATCCTTCATTATCTAACATAGTTCGTATAAGTAATAAATATTATAGTCTCCTAAATTTATCAGATAAAACCAGCGTAAAATCACTTTACAAAAATAAACTAATTCTCGCTTATAGAAGACCCAAGAATTTGCAAGATTTTTTAAATTAGAACTAAGCAAACAAAAAAAAAAAAAGAAAAAGAAAACAATTTTCGTCATCTAAGTGTAACATACACCAGTGCTCTCGATGTGCGAACATAACAGAAAGTACTTCTTTCAGTAGTGCTAATACAAAAGAGGTATTTTCTCTACGTAATAACACTAACTGCATATCAACTGATGTGATTTATTTGATAATCTGTAAAAAAAAAATGTAACATGCAATATGTTGGACAAACACTTCAGCAAGTTTCTAAGAGAATGAATAATCATCTCTTTCATATAAAAAAAGTATAGAGATCCTCAGTTTTCCTCTAATATTTCAACACACTTTAACTACAATAATCACTCTCTACTCGATTTTTCTTTCATGCCAATATATACTGTGTATAGTGACATGAACAGACTCATAAAAGAAACTTATTGGATTCATAAGTTATATACATTGTATCCTAATGGACTTAATGCCAATGCACTATATAAAATTGTATTTTTTTGAAACAGTTGCTATATTGTACATCATTTATAACAATATAATTATGTGTATGACTGTTTGTCTCTATTTTATTTTATTATTTTACTAATTCAAGTTTTAATAGAGACTCGTGTATCTTTTAGATCTATAGTATGTGCAGTGTCATATTTTTGATATTACCACACGTTAAAATATCACTTTATGTGATTCTGATTGGTCCAAATAAGCCCATGAAATTATTGTGCAGTATCCTCTTTACTGAATGGCTGGGATCGTGGGACAACATTTGTAACCCCACCTTCTGAAATGTTAAGTTTTGAATGAACATTTTTGGCGGCCATTTCTGAACTCGACTTGCAAAAGGTAATTGAGGAACAATTATCTCGGCTGTCTGAATATGGATATGTGACTAACCCAAATAGTTTTGTTATGTCATGTATAATAATATCATAATGAGAAAAATAGCGTAAAACTACAAGACAAGAACAACAATAAGAAGTAAAACTAAGGGTATTGCTTATTTGATGGAGGGGTGGGGTGAGGGAGCGTTATATCCGTAACATAGATATAGAATCTACCGTATATATAAGCTTGGATCAAATGTTAACTTACAGAAGTAAATAAACTCACCTCTGTCCAGTCGGACACAAATAAGCGTCCAACGTGCGCATGAAACACCTAACATCAATAAAAGCAAAAATAAATGAATAGCGAGTGACACTATGGTGTAAGAATCCTTACACAATTACATCAAGAGGCCTACAAGAATTACCCAGTCCAGCAGCTAGTAGAAGCAGCTAACAACATTTTTACGCTAAACAGCTACCATTTTCCCGAAATTACATGAGAGAAAAAAGGACTCCAGAGAAATATAAAGACGCAGAAGAAAAACGGGGAACTTTTGCTTAAAATGCCCTTCTAAGGGCTACCAATATTGCCTCTTATCCAGGGAACCATTTTGGCTTGGTATCCCGTTTCAATAAAACTATTATGTACACTAACTTGATCCTTCAATCCACCACTTCAAAATTCAAACCTTTTATGACCTAGCAGTGACCAAACCTTTTATATGTTTCTCAGACATTTTAGTTATTAAAAAAGTGTAGGGCATCTACAATGTACACTATGTACTAGAATTTTTACGATTGTTAGTACGTAGGAAAATTTTACGACTTGTTTTGATTTGACCCAATTGCACAGGTGGCTAACATATTATTGGCATTTGTTATTGTCCATTAGTACAACTATACCAAATTTGACTAAGTACGGGCTGGCGTTCTTGGGAGTGCACGACATCCATGGCTGGCTTGCCGAGTTCCTCACCCTCTTGCCCTCTCTGACATCGTATAACGGCGGAAATGTGGAACAATTTCCACCCGCCTAAAGCTAGGTGTCCCGATGTGACATCATCGTTGCGACCAATCACAACGGGCATTACATACTGCTTGGGTTGACACCTAGTACAGTCAATAACGGACTCAAATCAACTCTTTGTTAACATGAGTGTGTGTTGGTCCCATTCCCACTCATGAAAACCCTTCATTCATTAGAGACATATAGTCCTACGACCTGACGGCTAAATTAGCAGTGCTCCTTGAGCACATAAACGCCTGGGGGATCGGCACTAATTCCTTCCCCCAGGAACATTTAGCATCCCGCTGTGGGGGAATAAACCCGTCGCACATGCCCTTTTGGGCGCATGCGACCTAAATCCAAATAATATATCAATCAAACCATCCATCAAGGAGCAGACCGTTCATTGTAACAGTTGATCTAACTATTTTCAATGATTTTTAATCTTACCTCATTAGTTTAGTAATATCTAAATTATGTTAGCGAGTACCCTTTTTAATTAATAGAAAAAAAACTTAGTTAGAAATAATGAAATAGTTTCAATGAAATATGTCTTGATTATCTGATGGCTTCACTCCGTTGCAAATTGTATAGATTTAATAAGTTATCAAGTTGAAGAAAAACAACAATAAATAAAGTCTTAACAACCATGTTGCATCTCAGAATTAGTATATATTGTCCTTGGGGCCAGGTCTCCAGGCTAAGTGGGTCGACTTCTCAGACCACCATGGGGCGAGTTCTCCTGACACCTGGGATGAGTTCTCCTAGGGCGAGTTCTCCATGGGGCGAGTTATCCATAGTTCCTATCTTATCATCCATAGCTTGTCCATATGAAATGGGTCGTCCACATTTAGGGAAATGTCCGTTCAAGTTCAGATCTGCAGAAAAGTCAATTTTCATCCAGGTACTCACAGTTGATTTCGGAATCTTGAATTTTTCCGCTGTAGGTCTAATTCCCAGACGTTTTGCATTGTTAACGATATCCTGCTTTTGCTTCAATGTGTAATGTTTATAGTGACCACGTACAGAACCGGGTTGGAGCACTTTCGAGTTGAAGATAATGAGACTCGTCATCTAGATCAGCTTTCTGCGTAGGCGGTTCTTTCTCTCATGCATCCTCAGAATCATTAATTCGAGGTCGCTTCTGTGGACGGCCTTACTGACCTCTTTGGAGACGATTTGAGCAAGGCGAGTCCCTCCACGAACTAGGCAGTGCCTCCTCGCTTGTTGCATAACGTATGATAAACGTATCCATCAAAATTGTTACAGTACTAACAATATTATGTTTCACAACGACAGCTATTCAGTATATAAACTTCTGATAGTGGTGGGTATTTTATTTATAATTTATATTTTAATAGCTTGATTCCGCTAACAAAAATATGATTGGTTGTTATTGTTACACACTAAACCACTTGAAACAGGTGTGACAGTTATGGCTTTGGTTAGAAACCATGGCCCCTGCTTTATAGCATTAAACAATACATCAGAGAGTCGGTATGGATTAGTAAAATTCATTGGCATTGTGCAAGAAAACAAACCCCTTATCACTGAGGCATTATATACCAAGTTTTAAACATAGTTATTGTTCTACAGGTAATAAATCTCTTTGGAGATGATAAATATTGATTGTTTGTGCTAAATGTTCGGTACAACGTGTGCTTTTTTAATGAAATCCAGATGGCTGTATTTTAATTCCGAACACACCTGTCAAAGACATCCCACAAGTTACATTATTAAAAATTATCACCTAGACACCTTGAAATCTCCGACATGCATCAAAAACAATCTTTGAGCAGTCGATTGTTTCGAGTCAGCAAGTTCTACTCATTTTGAAGCTTACCCTCGGCTAGGTGGAAAAAAAGAAGAGAGAAAAACAACCAATATATCAGCTTTATTTTAAAAAAAATACCAACATATTAATCACGCCGACTCGTATATTGCAACTTGCTTGTTAATTTTACCCTTCCTAGGTGTGCATACAACACTCACCCAATATGGAGCCTCTCACCCTTGGTGCTCTAAGTTTAGCAATCATACATGTACCGGTATTTCTACTCTCGATACTAAAATGTTTTTGTCATAAATATCTTAAGAATTATAATTCCAAAATCTTTTTATTTAGTTTATATTAATATCTTAATTGCACAGAAATAAACCGTGCATGCGTTTGTAATGTAGATTTTAATGATCACTGATTAGCAGAGAGTGAAACTGTGGATTGCAAGATTACTAATATGGCGGTTCTTTTTCGGAAAATACGCACACAATCGTGGCTCTAATACATGTTTGGCTGTGTTTTCTGGTGGAGGGACAAATATCAAAGAGACAAAATAGGCAAGTAATGCCTTATCCTTTCCGTGGTGCTAGACAAAATACTTGTTTTACTTCATGGCAGTACGTCGTCATGTGAACTAATGGTAACTTCGTTACAGACGTGTGGGGGATATACATCTGTATCTTCACCTGCATGTTTTCGGACCCCTAATTAAAGAATTTAATATGTATTCGGACGACAAAAAAGTAATTATTTGTTGCAGTCGGAAAACATATGGTAAATACGGGTACATGTACTTACTGATGAAGGGTAATTATATTTGTTGGCAAAGAAAGTAACACAACATTTAAAATGGTCACTCTTGTTCTTTAACCCACTTGTAAATGGGATATAAATATTGTGACTATTTAAATGCTGAAACTGATAGATCATGGAATGTATAAAATTGTTCCATTTACTATTTCATTACTGTTTTCTCTCTTCTCTTTGATGAAAGCTTCAACTAAGCAGGGGCAGTAATGTACAAAACAGCATAAAGAAGGGTTGAAATCTCTCTCTCATATCAGAGCATACTTTATCTTGATCATAAGGTGCTCCTCTTTTAAAAACAAAATTGTGGTAAAAGCATTTTAGCATCAGTGATACAATTCCCCATTGCCAGTAATCTGGAAGAGCATGTAGTGATACCATTAATATTCAAGAAATCAAAAATTACTAGTGACAAAGATGGAAATTTTCAAAATGAGCAAATCTGAATAATACTCCATATACACTTGTACTGTCAACAAATACCATACATCTGCCAAGCATCAGGCCAATTCATATTAAACTATGGACCTAGTTGCAAACAAAGGAATTATCACACACCAAAGGGAAGCATAACACAAAAATACGTATAGTTGCTCACCTGTTTAAATCATTGCTATTAGCTAAATGCAAGAACAATTGGCCCAATCTCATTCAGTAGGATGCTTTCCACTGACATTTCATGAAATGCAGTTGATTGCGTATGTTATGAAAACGTTTCAATCTTTCTCTAGCTTTTATACCTTCCTCCAAGTTTATTGGTCTATCAACATTTTTTGTTTAATATTCAAAGATCTTGATGCCATTTGAATTTGTGCAGATTTTTTTATCATAAAAATTAATAATTGTTTCTTTTGTACTTTTTAGCCATATCTGACATTGGAACAGCATATTTTGTACAACTATGAAAGGCATTCGAGGTGAGCTGCAACCGTTTCACTCAAATCTGAATAAGTCCAGTAGCAGTTTATTTAAAAAAGTTATTAAAGTGTTTTCTATTTTTAGTAACATGAGCCATAATTGGTGCAAGATTAAAATCAATTGTATAAATATGAAGAACTATATGTCAAAATTCTTTATGTACAATTTAGTCAAATTCCGTTGAGTGGTACTTCAGAAGCAGTTGTTAACTTGAGTTTCTACTGTTAGTAATGCTGGCTGTATTTTATGTTAAATGAGCATGATCTGTATAAATCTAAAAGACCAAACAGTGTGAATGAGGTCAAATTTGATTAATTTTTGATGAAATGCTTGACAAGATATATGAAAAGGAGGTTTTCCTCTTGCTTAGGGGTGTCTCCAGTCTCTCCAATCACTCATTGAAATCTCCAGCGTACACAAAATTATTAATGAAGTTTTTTATTTTGTCCATATCTTTCATATTTTGATTCAAGTGTAGTATATGTATGTTAATAATGCCAGTGATCACATGATTGAACTGGCATAAGCAGGGCAAGACCATGTCATTGCTAATTTCACCATTTGATCCTGTTGATATATTGGTTGGCTGGATTCATTATTTGAGATTTCTTGAGGCGGATTATACTATGTGTGAGCAGAGGTAATATGGAATGAATTAAATATGTTAACTGATTATGGTTGATAATGAGCCAAGTCAGCATAACACAGTCAACATTCCTTTGAATATCTCTGCAAGTTATGTCCTGCTTCAGTGCTTAAAAGTTGTCGAGATGGACTAAAGTCTATACGATATATGACCAAAAGAAATTTTGGACAGGGTTAAAGATTTAAAAAATATATATATTTGGATTACTCAAGAACGCAAGTGACGTAATAGAGGTTGGTTTGACTATGGTATTTCAAGTTTGTCAAGAAGTATATGCATGCCAATGTCAAAACACCCAAATCCAAGCAACCAAACTATCACACGAACTTCGGTGATGTTTGGAAACTGGAATTTCAGTAGCTGCAGTTCAAAGGAACATGAATGTGCATTCTGTTCTTCCTATAAAGCAGACTTTATAGTTTCTTATAGCGGCAAGACTGACATCACGTGTCATGTCCTTGGTGCAATCACTACTATTGTACTGATATTTCCACAATCCAACACAGACACCAAAAAGGACATTTTCCATTCAATGGCAAATTCAGGTTGACTCTAAAGGAAACCTGGATCCAGTAACAGTACATAATCTCATAAGAGTTAAGATCAACCATGATGATGACTTCCACCTATATAATGTAGAAACGATCTAAGACAATTACTAAAATTGCTTCTGATACACATAACAGGAGTATGAATGGCAACAAGTTACTGTGAAAATGCCTACTTGATGAGGTGATGTGCATATTGTAATATAAAAAGGTAAATTTGTTAAATAGTTGTAATTTTTGTCCATCTGCATGCTAAAAATTGGGTTGATGAAAATCCTCCTTTTTTGAGATCAAATCTCCAGACCAAAGTTTGGAAATATTCCAATATGTTTTGACCTGGCATGTCTTTTCTATCATATGCAAGAGTTTCTGCAAAGAAACAATTTAATAAAATTTCTAATCTGACTAATGGAAGCCATAATTGATGGCTGGTTGTGTTTTGTTTTGTTTTTATATTAGAGATTGAAAGCCCAAATCATTCTACAACAAGAGATTGTGAAAATCTGATGCTGATACAACCATCTATTCAAAACGAACAACCATCACACGATTTTCATGGTAAATGCTGTGGTGGCTGTACTTGCAAGTCAAAACTGCACAATCGTTTCCAGGACAAACTACATTCGTATTTGAGTGAGAATACCATGTCAGCCTGTTTAGGAAAAAGGGTTGTGAACACAATTTTCCAGATGGGCACCCTAAGAGCCAAGATGGATATCAGATTGACACAATTTTAATTTCAGAGAATCTATATGTAATAATAAATGACAACCTCATGTCAATACAGATTGCATTCAGAAGAAGAAAAAGAAAAACAACAACAACATGAACAATTACAGTATGGCTGTCATAGTGACCACACTGGCTGTCAAATTAGCTGCGTGATATAAGAAGTCTTTCTGTGGAAGACCCATTGTGATATGATCATCCATTTGAAAGAAGCAGTGACAACAAGATCTTCAGGATGGATGTCATGGCACCAATACCAGATGTCAGAGTTTGAAGTATTGTATTCAAAACCCCCATGTCAATATGAACAACTGTTCAGTAGTAATATGATTTTAAAGATGATCATCGTGGTGTTCATGCTGGAAGTCAGACTGTCATAATTTGTATTTAGTATCATGTACAGTCATATAAAATCTTAGAGAATTCCAACAGAGCTAAAACCCTGGACATCCTTTCATGCTTTGGATGTAGTTACTCCTCATTCCCAAGATGATCAATATTTAAATACAATCTCTACCTTCAAGTGTTACTTCAAGTTCTCAAATGTATAATATCATGTGTACATTATTGTCTACCAATGTTTGAGTAAAGCAATGTAGGGCACACTAATTTTTTCTTTAAGGTCAATAAAATCATATATAAATTTCCTGCACTTTAAGCTTTTTCTTTGACGTTTCACATTCTGGTGCTTCTGCTGCTGAAAATGCTTCTTTTCATCTGAGTACAAAATGTTGCTAAACCTTGTTTCTATGCTCACCTCCACCTTTTCAACTCTACCTTTTCACCTCCACCTTTTCAACTCTACCCTTTCAGCACTCCCTTTTCAACTCTCCCTTTTCAAATAACAATGTCTGGAGTAGCAGCTGTACAGTTAGTAGAGTGCTGGATAAAGTCAAGCGTAACATGTTGAGCCTAGGCCAGCTAGGGAAGACTGTCTTTTTGTGTCCTTGGGAAACAAACTTAGCTCCCATTTCAACAGCATGATACAAAACAAGACACTAACCATCAAGTAAGAATGATTCTTTCTTTTTGTCCTGTTGCTTTCTTTGTTCCTGTTCGCATCCACTTTGTACATTTTCCTCCTTCTTTCTTTCAAGTTTCATTGGTCTGTCTAGTACATCTGGAGTGTCATCTGCTGCATAGAATGTTCATAAATCATTTTATTTATCAAGAGACTTATAAAGAGATAAAAACCTTACATATGGGATAAAGACCGTGCATATGGAATGAAGACAGTGCAAAGGGAATAAAGATCTTGCATATGGAATAAAGACATTGCATATGGAATAAAGACCATGGCTATAGAGTAAAGACCATGCATATGGAATAAAGATGATACATATGGAATAAATACCATGCATATGGAATAAATACCATGCATATGGAATAAAGATTTAGCATATGGAATAAAGACCATGGCTATAGAGTAAAGACCACTGATATGGAATAAAGACCATGCATATGAAGTAAAGATCTAGCTTATGGAATAAAGACCATGCATATGGAATAAAGACTTTGCATATGGAATAAAGACCATGCATATGGAATAAAAACTTTGCATATGGAATAAATACCATGCATGTGGAACAAAGATCTAGCATATGGAATAAAGACTTTGCATACGGAATAAAGACTATGCATATGGAATAAATACCGTGCATATGATATAAAGACCATGCATATGGAATAAAGACCATGCACATGGAATAAAGACTATGCATATGGAATAAAGACCATGCATGTGGAATAAAGATCTAGCATATGGAATAAAGATCATGTATATGGAATATGGAATAAAGACTTTGCATATGGAATAAAGACAATGCACATGGAATAAAGACCTTGCATATGAAATACATTTTCATCTCAACACCTAATACTACAGTTACTTCAAAATCAATTGTCTTCAACAACGAGAAAAATTTGAGATCGAATTGTGAAACCTTGGCATTAAAAATCTTTTAAGAGCTTTTACTATAAAATGTTTAAATGTATCAACATGTGTATAATTATAAACAAATCAATGAAATGATTAAACACATAAATGAGCAAGTACTTTGGGAACAATACTGTATGGATTTAGTATTGGGTTGAATAGCAGATCAGCACATTCCAGGCTATTCAATGATTAATACATGTTAGGTGAACCAATAATGAATAAAAGCTCACTTTATTTGTACTAAGACATGTTTAAGAGACACCCACATGCAAAGCCATGTTAAATCTATAACTGATATCTTTTGAAGAAGATAAAAAGGTTACTAAACTGGTATCATTCTGGGTATTCTTCACATATATCCCAAAACTGGACCTGACAAAATCCACCCCTATTGGCATATATTATCTTCATCACAAGCCAGTACAGGCATAATCCTGAGTCAAGATATGTGACCTAAAGTCAATAAATGCCAGTACTGATTATGAACTTGATTACTGGAGTGGTATTAAATACAAAATCTTGTAAACATTTCACCTGCATATGTATAAGTCTCTGTGTTCAGAAATCTAAATAAAGCACAAAAATGCAAGAAATGACTTTTGACTTGACCCCAAGGTGAAGTAGATACGATTTTGAAATGGCTTAAAACACATCTTGATATACTGCTGTCCATACTGGCACCATTTGTTTTGAAAACCCAACATCAATGCCACCATTCATTCAAAACGAGCAGTGATAACAAAATTGTTTAGATGGCCACTATTGTATGGTGTTGAAGGTCATATGATCACAGTTTAATGAAACATTCTACAATGGTTTTCATGTTGGCAATAAGGGAAACAATTCTGGGGGTTGGATCTACAAAATGTTAATAAGAATAACTATATTTTGCAAGAAAGCAGTTTTGCTTATTTAAATGTATGTAATACCATGAGTTCAGGAGAAGTACCTGTGACATGAATGTTGAAAATGACTGCACTGTGGTGGCCATTTTGGGATGTCACAGCAAGATTTTCATTTAGTACTAATTACATATTTATTGAAAACCCCACGTCGATATGGCAACCATAAAAAATTCAATTTCATTATAATCGCCAATATTGTGAAGGTGTTATTGCCACCATTTTCATATAGAACCAACTTCATATAGTGTGAAGTCTTTTATTGAAAACCCCATGTCAGTATGACCTTCTCTTCAAAGGGAATAGTGATATCATTTTTAAGAGGATCACCATAGTGGAAGTCTGTTCAGCACCAATTTCGTATAAGACCAACTGCATATTGTAGGAAATCAGCTGATAAAAATTCCATGTCAATAACAAACATCTATTCAGGAGTACATGTGATATAACATTGTACGAAGGCCACCATCATAATTATGGAGAGGCTGACTGGCACCATTTGTATTTAGAAACAACGACAACATAAGTCTTTTAGCTAAAACCCATGTAAATATGAGTATGCGTTTAGAGCAAAGAATTTCAAGAAGGCCAACATGGTGACCATATTAGAGGCATGTTTTCAATAAGGATCAGCTTTTTTTCTGTTTACTGAAAACCCTATATAAATTTAGAAGTTAAAAGCAGGGACGAATGTGTGCACAAAGTTTCAAAGCACTCATCCAAGTTTTTTATGAATAATAATAAAACACTTTTGCTAATGGACAGATGAATGGATGACCAATGGACATCAGACTTTCATATAAGCAAATATAAACATATACATGTAAATCATTCTGAGTAAATTCAATAAAAGCTTTGTATAAACTTTAAAGGGAAAACTTTGGATGTGTTTATATTATATTCAGGTACTGTATTTGTTCCAAATTGCCCATTCTCTAATAATGGCCATTCCCCTTATTTCTAAATCAAACAGTGACAATTTTGGATTCATATTTGACCTTTAGTAACTGCTCATCCCTAATTATTACTGAAGTCTTGAGTTGTCTATGATAATCTGAAATCCAACTGCAAATTATATGAATCGCATATCCACCTCACATTAAAATGTATGGTAAAATGTCTGAAGTAATTTAGAAAATAATACTGTATCAGATGCAAACATGTATCCACTTATGACTGTCTTCTATTCACGAAGATTATGTTACACATCATACTTGCTAGAATCCACAACAGTACCACAGATAACATCATTCATACACAGGAATGTGGATACTTGCAAGAGAGCCAGCTTATGCAATGTACAGGCTTGTCAAGATGCACATTACCAAAATTAAAATAGATTCTTAGGAATGCTTGTTTCCAAATAGTAGTAATCTCCCGATAAACCAACAGTGAAAAGAGGTTACATCTCATTTCTACTTATAGCTACAATGCTAAAGAATATGCTGTTTTACACTGATACACACTCACATCCACCCGTAATGACATCACTTATCAATTTTTAAAACTAACGTGGTCACTTCATAATCTTATCAGCTGACATATATCAGCAGGAAATTCACTCCAAATTACAATCACAATTTACATTGTTTTCTTGAAAAACCGATGGAATTTAATAATTCATCCTGGAAGAGCAGTTAAAATTAATTAATACTCGTCAGAGGAGTTTTAAAAACTGCTCATGTTGCTGGGCTAGAAGGCTATAGTACCAGTTGTATATTATCTACACAATACAAAAATAAACCATGTGTGATTGAGTCTTCGGCTTGACCAAAGAAGGTATGTGACAAAGTTTACCAGTAGCATTGCATGGGTTAGTAGCTTTTACCAGAAAAATAGTGTTAACCCCAAAACAACGACAACAAAAATAAAAAGGTTATTCAAGGTTTGCAAACAAAGCACATGTGCTGTTGTTATTTTCCCACTGAATATATATGATACTGAATGGAATTACAAAGGCCAAGTCAATAAGGCACCTGCAAGTTCATGATTTGTTCAGTGCTGAATTTGTTAATCTTAGGATATTTTATGTGTAAAATTGGACACTTAAAGGATGTAGATTGTACTTTCTTAATAGAACTCCTTTATTGGATATATTTGAGTCAAAGGTGTGTATTTGCTCATATTGATGTGGTGGGGTTGGGGCAATCATTTAAGCAAAATATGATAAGTAGTTTTATTATTCATGGGGTTAGTGTACTAATACAATAAATCATCAGAAGAAACAAATATTTATCGTACTCGACATGTACAATACTTATCCTGACTTTGATGATTTAGATCCAATTATGACTAATCTGATAACTGATGCAAAAAATAGCTAGAATCTGCACTGACTAATTCTGACTGTTTAAATTGTAATGCTATTCTGTCAAAGGCCAATTACACCCCAAGTCACCATAACACTGGTGACCAAACTTCTCCAAGATCTGACTGATAAAAGAACTAAACTTATATTTGAAGTATTTTCTAAATCTGATCATACATATAGCCTCTACAGTGGAAACAAGTTTTACTACATGTAATCCAATACTGTATTTTACCATCACCTTGCTACCATGAGTAAATGATACTGGTATTTATATGTGTCCAAAACTGTTATGACAAATGCTGATACAGAAAATGTTCAATAAAACTGTTCACAAATAAAGCTTCTAGCTACATGTAGCTTGTGTAGCTGTTAAACATCAGTTCCACTGAATGATATAAATATATGCAATTTGTGCTTGGTCTAACGTCATGAACAATGCCTCTGTAATTGTAGAAAGCAACTGTAGTCACGTTTGCATGACAATTGGCATATGATGGATAACAAATTTATAGGTACATTGTAAGTTAATTATCTGAACAAAGACAATTTTAGCCTTGGTACCTTCTCATTTTATCCATTAATTTACATCACAGGGTGTTGCATTTAAAACCACTGATTTGCCCTGTGCCCTGGTAGAAGGTGCCCATGCATGTTCTAGCTGGTTGGCAAGTGTAATGTCTCTGTATAGAACCCCACCTTGCTATTGTAATTGCTCTCAAATGCATTCAGTGTCACTATGAGTCTTAATCATCACTTATGTATAAGATAATTGATGTACTTTCATTGTGTATTATTTACCTGCAGCTGGTATATCTTTTTCTGTC
The DNA here is from genome assembly GCA_028554795.2 of Sinohyriopsis cumingii. NCBI lineage: Eukaryota > Metazoa > Mollusca > Bivalvia > Unionida > Unionidae > Sinohyriopsis > Sinohyriopsis cumingii. Next base: position 969,132 of record JAPYKE020000066.1, on the reverse strand, counting down.
ACACCCATAAATGCCAACTCCTTCTGAACCCTGATTAGATAGTCCCCATCTGGATAGCCATATCTGTCAACAGAGAAACATTTTATTAGCTGAAGCTGTTTTCTCATTTATGTCTTAAGAACTTATTTCAATGAGCGCCTCATTTTTTTAACAAGCATTCACAAAATCTGTGATGGTCTTGGCCATGCCTGAGCTAAGGGTCTATGGATCTGGAATGACATTATGTTCTCGCTGTGCTAATCTAGAAAGATAGCTACCCCAGTCGGAGTTTATGTATGTTCCCAGCCACCACACAATAGTACCAAACAAATAAATACTTGATGGCTAAGTCATTAAAGGAAATATAAAGTTCAAAGTCAGTGATGGTTGTCTGTGAACTAGCCATTTAGACTATTCCAGCCACATTAATAAGTCTTAATAGTAAACATTTAACTTGTGTAAATGAAGATTTATGTTAGAGTTGGAATGCAAACAATTCAATGACTGAAAACAAAGAGGAAAAAAATACACAAACATACTTGAAAGTCGGAAAATTAAATGACATTAATTTGAAGTTTTGAAGATAATTTCACTGAGCCCTGTAGTACCCTAAAGGATGACATGAGATGATGCATAGGTCACATCACTGGCCATACTTTAGGGAGGTCACATAATACAAGATCAGGGACAGAAAGGGAAGGTGGTCATGTGATCCTTTTGTACCCTAAAGGACCCCACTAGATGTTTAGAGTGTATCCTGTGACAGAAGCATATTATAGTTAAATGGTGAATTGCTGTGCATTGTAAATCATGCGCATTTATTATGCAAACTCAACTGAACATGGTAAATGCGTGCAATGAATTTAATAGCGATTGGCTGGAACTGATTCAAACAGTTTTTAACAGAATGACAAGTCTGATGTTGTACGTTTCTGATAATATTCAGGAACATAGAGTCCTTGCTCCAACCAGCCATTTATAATGCAAGCACAGGTGCCTTGTCTGAAAAAGTAGCATGTACTATGTAGTGTGAACTATCAGTATTGATCCCAGCAGCTTTCAATGTGGATTTTAGCCATCTTGAAATAGCGGCCCCATTCACTGCCCAAAAGGGGTCAGGAAACTAGCAAATAATTTGGTTTCATTATTCCTAATACCGTCTGACCTATCTAAGATATCAACAAGAGTGACTGTACAAAGATATCTGTCAGTTGCATAAACCGCCTTGCAAATTTGACCTATCTGGATATCAACAAGATTGACTGTACAAAGATATCTGTCAGTTGCATAAACTGCTATGCAAATTTGACCTATCTAGATATCAACAAGGGTGACTGTACAAAGACATCTGTCAGTTGCATAAACTACTATGCAAATTTCTCCTAAATGATTTCCTGCTGCACAAGATCTCTTATAAAATACTTCTATTTTACATCTAAATTTCTAAGATCTTTGGCCAGAATACAATGACAGAAGCAAACCCATGCTGTATCTGGGAAATTTCAAGTGAAGTTTACAAAATGGCGAGCGTGATTGTAAGTAAGTTATTACAATATCAACATTCCATGCTAATATTATCTTGGGCATATTACGTCTATTTCAAACACCCATCTCTTAAAACTTTCCAAGTTTTGCCTGTTTCAAATGGATTAATCATGAAGACTACTTCAAGGTGCATTTAATTATTAGGTTCTGTTTCATTCAGTGTTATTGTACCCATATCGGAAATCATAGGGATAAAATGCACCACCATAGAACATGCACCATGGGGAAGGCAGTAGAAACAAACACTGACAACTTTGGACTAAGTTCTTAAAAGTAATTATTATATATAATATGCATGCATTAAAATATTTCTTTATGTGTTTTTATCACTTGATCTGCATAGAAATAAACAAATATACTGTGTATCTAGAGCTCTGAGTAAATCAATTTATATAAAATGTACTGTCATTATCATTAACTAGATCAGAAGTGCTCAAACACAATCTCAACAGCAGCAGAGGATGTAAACAAACCTTTTGTTGAAACGTCATTTTTGAAAACTATAAAACATCATGCGAACAAAATAAAAACTAAAGGGTCAATAACGTCAAACCGAAGGCAATAACTTACCGAGAGTTTCTTAAATTGGGTTAGTTTTTTGTTACTTTGTCGTTCGTGTTTTTTAAAATTTGTAGGTGCGTTCGTTTACCCGACGGACGTTGTCATTGAAGTCGCACCTCCTCTGCTGCTATAAATGTGCGAGTAATTAAATCATTATTATATCAATAATGGAATCTTACACTTGTAGGTTAGCTTGAGAATGATTAGAAGCAATCAGAAGATATATTCTTGTTCATGATGCTCTCAAACAAGAACTGCAAGAATGACAAGAAGCACAAGTTGAATATGCAGAAGATAAAAAACGATTTTTTAAACCTGTTAAAAGGTTACTGAAAGAGTTGCAGAAGCCACTGAAGGGTTTATTCCGGCATTAAAACAAACTGCTGAACAAACTGACAAAAAAAGCAAAAACGACTAAAGAAACAAACAAGATTTTAAAAGATTTCAGATGAAGTAGATGCCACTCAGCCTATTAACGTAAATGATGCTCAGCTTATTGACATATATAAAAAAGTACTTGAAGATATTGAACAAGCTCGTATTAAAAAGGATGAAATGGAGGGTGATATATCAGAACAAAAAAGAGTTTATGCAATTGATAAATTAAGCGATGATAGTATTCTCCACATAAGGAATATTAAAGAGGTAGATTTACCTATATTCACCGTGTGTAGTTATAATGATAGGAAAGCATTTTTAAACCTGAGTACTCTAATAAATATGTAAAAAGTGAAACCTGGTACGATTGGGTTTATAATGTACAATGTAAAATTGATAGGATCGATAGAAAAAAGATGCAAGATATAATGATTTTATTGATGGAGTAAATAACTATATAAAAAAAAATTACAAGGAAGAGAATCACAACAACTATTATCATTACAAGAGCAACCATCTCAAACAATAAGTGATGAAGAGTCTGAGCAAACAAGAGAACAGTAAAAGGAAGCTAAACGAGAGAGAGAAAAAGAAAAAGACCCGGAATTTAAGAGAATTAGACAAGTGTGGGAATTACGTTCTTCGCCGGATAAGAAAGATGCAGAAGAAACACAACTGGAAGTGGTTTTGTTACTCAAGGAACTTGCCCTGACAGTGTCCTTGCCGATATTGATAGACTAGAAGTTCTGATCGGAGGAAAACGCGCAGGAAATAATTCTCCAGAAATTATTAATGAAATATTTGATATTTGTCGAAGATTATTTACAGGCGTTGTTATGGATCATAATGTTTATCATTCTCTCATTAATGAAATTGTCGATGATTAATACAGGGTCTGAAAACAATTAATTAATCAGCATGTAATTTTAAAAAATGATTATACACAATGCTCAACGAGAACCTGTGATAGTTAGTGTAGTAAACTCACGATTGCCTACATACCAATTGATTTACGGAGACGAACTTGGTGATGTTGTTCAATGTTTATTTAAGAGAATAGCTCCAAAAGCAATACCGATTGAAAAACAATTAGGAATGAATGATATTGACGCTATTCGCAATAAAATTATCAGTGCTGTTGGTAATGTTGCCGGCAAAGCATTTTTAGCAATCAAAGAAAGATTAGCTCGATTAGTACGAAGAAAACCACAATCATTACAATTAACCAGCACTGAAGTTATGCCTGCAATTATCAGTAAAATAATATATCAAGCTGCAAATAAAAAATTAACAGAGTTGGCATATATACCCCAATCAGAAAAAGAAAAAATATAACAGCAAGTTTACTAGCAGGGCGTGGTCTTCGTGTTAGACGATAACAATTATAATAAAATGTTTACGTGTATATCTGATCCAGCGTTTGATATGGACGCACCAGTTCTTAAAGACGAATCTTTACGCGATTTTCAATATTATTCTTATGACGCACGTGTAGCAAATCAGCGTAGTCGAATAGAACTGCTAGTTTAAGATACACGCAGATATTACTCACCTGTTGAAGCGTTTATTAAAGTAGAAGGAGAAATTGTAAAAGCAGATGATGCTGAATATGATCCATATGATAGCGTTGGTTTTGTTAGCAATTCAAAAAGACGTTGGTGTTGCTACAACAATATTAAATTCAGCAAGATATTTAGATAATTATGTAAGATCAGCTGATCCGTCAATGATGCTTGTTAAAGACAACACTAATCGTCCTGAATATAAAAACATAACTACAGGTAATGTAAGAAACGCTGCAGGAACTACAGAAACACCTGCATTAATATTGATAAACGCAAATTTCAGCTTGGGATTTGCCGAACGTGCATCAATGTTAAAAAGGTAATCGTAGAATATTTTAATGTGAATTGCACTGTCTCATATCTTTGGATTTTGTAGAAATGTCAGAAAAATTATATTTGTTGCTAAACATGAAGTTGTACTTGTAAGAACGTCTCCTGATGATGATGCGCTTTTGAAGGAGCTAATCCTGCTGCAACTTCATGGTAAAGTAATACTAACAAAACTTTCACTGTGGATGCCAGTAATGACCCCATCAATTGCTGAAGAAAAAAATTAATTACTTTTATGAATTCAGGTGGAAAATCATTGTTATCATGCTTGACAATGACAGCAGATAGCATTCAAAGTAATATTGCTGGGTTATTTACATGGGATATTGCATCAAAACAAGGAGTTTCTGCACCAAGACATATATTTATCGCTTTACAAAATGCTGCACGATTAAACTCACAAATGTTGTTGTTGTTGTTGTGGAGTTTAACGCCATTTTTCAGCACACGATAGGCTATACATGGCGGCCAGTATTAATAGTGGAGGAAGAACCCGGGAAAACCCCGGAAAGAACCACCGACCCTCGAGAAGCTACTGGCAAGCTTTCTCACATACCCAAATTGGCTGAATGTTAGACTCGAACCGCCGCAGACAGAGGTGAGATGGCAGTGATCCGTAACGAAGAGCGCCTTAGACCACTCGGCCACTCGGGGCCCCCAAACTCACAAATATATAGTCATATAATAATTGATAAATTTAATGTTAGTGAAGTTTCTTTAAGAATAAATGGACATCAATAACCATCTGAAGATATATTGTTAAATTTTGATCAAAATCATGTTGCACAGGCTTATCACCAGTTGATGACATTTATGGGGCGTGATCAAAATATAGATACTGGTTTGCAAATATCACAGTTAGATTTTACAAATCTGTATCCAATCTATTACTTTTCACTGGAACATATAGACCTATTTAAACAATCTGTCGTTGATATTTATTATCGATCTCGTGTAAACCCAGCTGGTGTTGATTACAGAGCAGTTGCAGTTATACTCAGCGATTGAAGCAATGTTACTTGATGGTACTTGGTGGACGAATGAGAGTTATTGACGCTCCGATAGAAAACGTAATTAAATTGCTCACGATATTTATAATGTCATATCATCATGTTAGTGTCAGTCTGACTCCTGGTCAGATTAAAAAGCTACAATCAAGTTCAACAAAGAACTGCGGAATACAAAGATTACTAGAAAAAGATCAGATCACAGGTGGTCATTGTCAAAACGTAAACTCAGGCATTTCAATAGTGGCAAACAATCAAAAACAGGCGTTAAACTCAATCGTTCTACTGCTGCAGTTAAATACTCAATTAAAACAGGCGATATATGTCCACTTCTTGCAGATATACCAGCGTTAATAGCCGCTAAAAACCATCTTTTGCAAAAGCAGCTGCATGTGGTGCTGTTGGAACAGCTGGGATGGCATTAAAGAAAGCAACATGACAAGGATTTAAAAATAGACGCAGTAGAGGTCTAAGAATACCAGAAACCCATCATCGATATGGAAAAGGTCTGACACTTCCAGGAACAGTTCGCTAATCCGTCCAATGTCAAATTATGATTTACTTGATGCAGCTAAACATTAAATATTAAAATTTTTAGAGGTGTTTTTATGCATGATCAATTACCAAACAATATTGAAACAGGTATCATTAATCTTGATAAAAGTTCCTGTCCTGGCACTCACTGGGTTGCATACGCAATTGATCCACGTGGAATTCTTTATTCTGACTCGTATTGCCTGGCTGTACCAAAAGAAATTTTAAATTACGTAAAAATAGTAAAAACTCCAGTTAGGTATTCAACATTACCAACACAGACAATTATGGATCTGCCATATCTTCATCAACATTACCGCCTCATAAAGTCGTACACGAGTATGAAGTAGCCGTTAATCGTCTTAAACAGATCTTAAAGTATAATGGTAGATATTTACGGAAGATCTTCTTCTATCAAAGACAAGAAGAAAAAAAAGATGATACTGATTTGTCAAATTACGCGACTAAAGATGAACTTGCCGATATTATGAATTTCTCTGGAGTTGACCGAGATGAAGTTGTTATTTTGCAGGATAAATACGGTGTTTTAAAGACGAGTAATATTAAATGGAATGACATAGTTCGTAGAGTTCTCGGTGCTACTACGGATAACATTCCAGTATTTACTGATGGTGGTAGAATCAGAGACTCAAATATATCAATCGCAGCTATTATAAATGAAATTACAAAAAGTGTTGCTAATCGTTTACGATCTACCAGTGATACAATGACAGGTGAACTCAGCATGAATGGAAATAAAATAGTTGTTTTAAGAGATCCAATATCTGATGAAGATGCCGGAACAAAAAATATGGAGACAATAAATATAATACAGTAGATACTAATTTAACCACGCTGAGAGGTGAGTATGACGTTCACGTAATTATGTTTTTTAATCTTCGCAGAAACTTTCAAAAACTCAATAAAATCGCAGATGATTTCTTTAGAAGTGCATTGAGTGTTGACGTAAAACTCGGCGATATTTAAACAGGTATATCAGGCATTGAAACTATCAATAAACGATTAAGTGTTATCAGAGATCCTAAATCATTTTCAGAGCTAATCACGATCGCGCAGAATAATATCCATGATATTAGAAAAAAACTAGATGTTATAAGTGGAATTCCTAATAATGTTAAAAAAACTAGATGTTATAAGTGGAATTCCTAATATCGTTAAAAAAAATTAATCTGATTAAAATTGCCCACAAGCAGATTATCAACGTGGTATACACAGTGTTATCAGGATTATCAACATGGTCACATCAAAATAACACTATCAAACATACTGCAGAAGTCAATGGTGTGTAGAGACTGTCCGTGTTCAGCGGTGCAAAATGTAGTATATTTACCATGTATCCCTAGCGTCATTCAACCGATAGTTTTTCTGGAACCGAGTCTATTGTGTTCAATAAAGACGACGAATAAACGTTTATGCTGGAATCATCTGATAAAACATTAACCACAGCGTCTTACTGGTGGTATCTGGAATATGTTGCTTAAGCACCTCAATTGATTACTAAACAATTAAAATATAATGAATATTCCAATCAACGTGCAAAGTATTAGGTACATTTCTAGCACATGAATGGCAAACAAAACTAAAAAAATCATTGATGAATATACAGTAAAGTAAAAAATATCGCAGATGTGTAGTTGCTGTTCACATAATTGTTTATTCAGCATCTGCTGTTATTGTTGGAACCGGCGTATTATTATCAACAATAGCAGCAGAGGGGGCGAATCGGACATTTTGTCCAATCGTTATTTTGCTTAATTATTACTTTCTGCACTCAACGATCTAGTGTCGTCAGCGCCTGGTAAAAAAAAAAACGACGTCGTCGTTGGGGGATCGTCCAAACGTCATTTGGTTTAATTAACACCTTCTGCGCGTCGATCCCCAGCGTCGTCAGCGTCCGGTAAGCACGTCGACGACCGCGTCGATGTCATCGCCCCCTCTGCTGCTAAGTGGTTATTTACAATGATCTTACAAACAGAGTGATCACTAACTCCTCCTCTTGCAGATCAATTAGGTTATTTGACTGATCGGTAATTCTAAAATTAATTCTCGTTAAAAACCGATCATGGCATCGCATATAGACCGGATTAATCGGACTCTCAACGATTAAAAATCCCGGAGGGGCTGTTGGTGAAAATGAATAAAGGATATATCCCTGTTGAGCCTGATTTGATTGCTTGGTATCCACCTGGTAACTTCCTTCGATAGCATCACACACTAGATTAATCGCTATCACCGATGCGATATTTACGTTGTACGGGGCAATATGCCTACCATCATCTCCGTTATCGTGTCTGAGGATATAAGTTGATGGGGGGGCATCCGCGGGTGGATTCTTAGGCCATCCTAGTATGGTTCTTATTGAACTGTTATAAATATCAACCATATACCCCGGTGTGCTTATTTCAATCGTCGACGATAACGTCGGTTCATGAACCGTAATAGCGATTTTTGATTCCTTTCCTGTGATCGATTTTATTCTGCGTTGAAATTCTTTATTGATTTGCTCTATTTGGTATGACCCAGTTGGTATTGTAACCTCCTCCCAGTCTGGGGTCCCATCGGGTTTATTTTTCCGTGCAAAAACCAGCGAGTTATTAGGTTGTTGTCCGTTAAATGCGTCCGCTCGGATATTAGGCCAACTGTGATATACTCGCAATTTTGCCAGCGCTATTTCCTTTACTGGAACCGGTGATGGAAAGTTTACACTGAATTCGGGTTTCGTTGATGTTATCGATATCATATTTGTTTGTACCGGAGTGGTATTCTCCGCGATCCGCTGAAGTAATTGAGACCCTTCGGGGTTCAGCGACATTATTATTATTCGTTGTTTTTAGTGTCTAATTTTAACAACCAGGTGGTTTCGGCTTCCAGTTGAAAATCCTCGATTTTTGACATCGCGGAGCTATATAACTGGACCATCGTGGAGAATTCAACATCGGATACGAACAAATTATCAATCGATAACGAGATCAACCCGGATAATTTCGAGTATGCGTCGGATACTATTTGACGTTTTACTGTATACTCGTTGAGTTTTTTCTGAAAACACGATGATATCTTCCTAGTGATTGCGTTGGCAACTCCAGCCACTGTTGTCATTGCGGAGACAGCGATTGGAACAGCGATCGGGGCTATCGTGGTCACCGTGGATAAAATAACACCGGCGCCAGCTACTATACCCGATACCGAGTACACGACCGCGTCGATGGCGGTTATTTTTCTGCGGTATTTTTTTATTTTTGCACGGTATTGTTCGGAAAGCGTTTTCAAGTTCGCGGAAAATTCTTTTGCGGTATCGAATCGATATTGATGTGACGTCGGTGATACCTCTGATTCAATTTCCTTGGTGGTCATTTTTATTTTAAAAGAGCTAGTGTTTTTAATTACTTAGATTCGCTGCAAATTCCACATACCATGTAATGTTTGCCCGGGCTAGATTTCTATCAACGGCATAAATTGTAAACTGTTCAGTTGCGTTCCTGTCTATAATTGTTGATATTGTATTGTTAAACCCGGATGAACTCGACGATAATATATTAAACTGCATCATTGAAACCAGTGTCAATCGATAAATACCCTTAACAGTTGCGGTAATATTTACTGTATTCTGTGTAGGAGTCCAATCGAATGATCCATGCCGAATTGTGTATACTGTGTTGATGATGTTCTCATGAGGGATTTTTATTTTTTCGAATTGCTCTGCTACTCTCGGTAGTCCGTCTTTAATCGCTTCAACATCAGTTTTAATCGTTCCTATTTCCTGTATATGCGTGTCCACATCTTTTTTGTTCGCTGCAACCCTAGTAATGAGTGTATTTATTTCCTGTATATGCGTGTCTATACTTTTTTTGTTCGCTATAACATTAATTTTGAGTACTTCTATTTCCCCTTCATGCACGTCTATACTTTTTTTGCTCGCTATAGCATTAGTGTTAATTGTTTCTATTCTCTGTCCATGCGCGTCTACATTATTTATGATCGTTACAACATTAGTTTTGATTGTTTCTATTTCCCGTGTATTCTCGGTCATACTTTTTTTGTTCGCTGCAACATCAAGTTTGATTGTTCCTATTTCATATGTATGCACGTCTATGCTTTTTTTGTTCGCTGCAACATCAGTTTTGATTATTCCTATTCCCCGCCAATACGCGTCTACATTTTTTTTGTTCGCTTCAACATCAGTTTTGATTGTTCCTATTTCCTGTGTATGCGCGTCCACACTCTTTTTGTTCGCTTCAATATCAGTTTTGATTGTTCCTATTTCCTGTGTATGTGCGTCCATATTATTTATGATCGTTGTAACATCAGTTTTGATTGTTTCTATTTTCCGTCCATGCGAGTCTACATTATTTATGATCGTTGCAACATTAGCGCCGATTGTTTCTATTTCCCGTTCATGCGAGTCTACACTCTTTTTGTTCGTTGCAACATTAGTTTTGATTGTTTCTATTTCCTGTCTATACGCAGTGATATCATTTATAGTTATTGTGATCTCATCCGGCTTGGTATTTTTTTTACCAAAGAATTTATCAAAGTTGTCATCGATCCTGTTAACATTTTTTCGTAACGAGGTAAATTGGCCCGGCAGCGTCATAAGATCCGAAATAGCATTTGTTATTATTATAAAATTCGGTTCGGTTGCCGTCGGGGGTCCCCGAAAAAAACTATCGACAATGTGTCGCACATCGTCGAAATGCGTTAGCGTCAACACGATCCGTTCTTCATACGATTTAATTTCACTACGTAAACCTTTTAACGAATTTGACATGGTTATATAATTGTCGCCAAGTGTACTTATTTTTCCATTTATCGTCAAGATGGATTCACCCGGTTTGAGTAGTCCGTCGCTGTTATACAGCGCGATAGTGTCCTCGGCGGCATCACGCTGTCGTATTAAAACGTCATTCAGTGACACATTACCGGATTTCAATTTACCCTGGCGGTCTTGAAATACAACTATTTCGCCCGGGTCAACACTTGTTAGATTCAACATATCAGCGATTTCATCCTCAATTAGTTTTTTTATGTCGGCGGCGGCCGTTCCCGTGGATTCTTTCAGCGCCGAAACTGGTCGCCCCCAGATATCAATCATTATTATTGTAAATGTTATTCTCTAAAATCCGTTGAGCTTCTACGACCCCACTAGTGTATTCGTTTACAACCATATGAGGTGGTTTTCGCGATGATGAAATCGCCGCAAGTACGTTCAATACCTCACGGCCACATATCGGTGGGTCACTTAACTGCTGTGTTGGCAGCGTGGAATAAAAAACCGGGGCTGAACACGCCCGGGCTGAACACGCCCGGACATACCGCATGAACTCTTTCGGCGGGGCTAACCCGTATGAATCAAAATAGACGATTGCACGCGGATCAATCGCGTACGCAACCCAATGAGTTCCCGCTCCGGAGGACCCATCGAGGTTAATTATGCCTGTTTCAGTATTCCTTGGGGCCGCCGGTAATTGATCCCTCATAAAAACACCTCTGAAGTTTTTTATCGCTAGCGCGTTTGCGGCGTCTATTAAATCAAAATTAGACATGGGAGTCATAGACTCAGGAGTCATTGACTCTCGAGTCAATAAACGGTTCCCGGTAGTCTTAGACCCTTTCCCGAGTACCATGAATACGGGGTTCCCGGTAGTCTTAGACCCTTTCCGGCCACGGGTCGTTTTTTTTGTAGCCTTTCCCGGTTGCCTTCTTCAATGCCATTCCCGCCGCGGTACCAACGGCTCCTAACGCCGCCGCCTTAGCCACTGCTGGTGCGGCCGCGGCAATCAATGCCGGAATCGCAGCTAACAGCGGAAATATCCCACCGGTCTTTTCCATGTTTTTAATTGCTGCGGCTGAAAAATCTATTTGAACACCCTTTTTATTCTTCATCGCATCATTGAAATGTTTTATTTGACGCGTCGTCAACGATATCTTATGATTACCACCTGCCATCTGTGACGGCTTCAGCGTTATTGTGGTTCCGCATTGTTTAGCCGACTTTGATCGTAATTTCTTGACTTGACCATCAGTCAACTCTACACTGACGACACTATATGACATTTTATTGTAAACGCGTTTTGTGCTTTCAATTACATGTTTTCCACTGGCGCATCAACGATTCTCATTCGTCCACCAACGCCTTCTAGCAGCATTGATTTATCGCTGAGAATGACAGCAACCGCTCTATAATTAACACCACCCGGGGGGGCTATACGAGCTCGGAAGTGTATATCAACGACGGATTGTCTCGTTAAATCAAGATGTTCCAGCGAAAAATAATAAATCGGATACAGTTTTTTAAAATCAAGTTGTGATATTTGCAAACCAGTGTCGACGTTTTGATCACGACCCATATACGACAGCAATCGATGATACACACGTGCGATATGGTTGTCGCCGTAATTAAGCTGTATATCCTCGGATGGTTCCTGTTGTCCGTTTATTCTCAGCGAAACATCCCTGACTCCTAATTGATCAAATATCATATGGCTGTGTTCTTGACTGCCCAATCGTTCCCTATTCTGTAGCGCTATGAATATATGACGCGGGGCTGAAACACCCTGTTTTGATGCTAGGTGCCATGTAAACGTATCGGCGACGTTATCTTCTTTAGCATCAGTTGTTACCGCTAGCCAACTCAACAACGATTTCCCTCCCTGTTCCATAAATGCTAACAATCGTGCCTCCGTGGTAACTGATGGAGTCAGCACCGGCATCCACAATGCCATTTTAGTTAAAACAACCTTACCGGCAGCGACGCCAACAGCATGCCATATTGCATTGTTATCATCGCCCCTTCGCGTCAGCGCGATTGTATGCTTGGCCCCATAGATAACCTTCCTAACATTTCTGCAGAATCCAAATATGTGATGGAGTGGAATCGCGCATGAAAACTGTCGGCGTGGTCTTTTTAGCATCAACATTCGTGCTGCGAATCCCATATTGTAATTATCGTTAAGACTTTTTATAACAGTGAAATTAGCACCTGGTTTTGTTCTGCGATCTGGATTGGTTGCTTCATCCTGGTCAATTGTGGTATTTTCTTTTATTAGCACGTTGATGTACTGAAAATGATCAGCGTTATTAGTGGTGTCCTTTGCGAACATTATAGATGGGCCCGCCGATCTTGTATAATCATCCGAGTATCTCGCCAACCCAATTATCGTCGTTGCAACATCAACCTCGCGTTCTATTGATTCAATTTCTCGCCCGTCAATAAGATATCTGGCGCTCTCAAATAACGCCATGATACCGTTGTTGACGAAACCAACTCGAACATGATCGTCATCTGCGTATGGTGCATTATCGGCGGCATTTGTCACAAGTTCTCCCTCAATTTCGATAAACGCTTCACACGGCAGAAAGTATTTACTGGTATCTTGGACTTGAAGTTCAATTCGCGATCGTAGGTCAGGTTGCGCTGCATAATAAGAATAATATTGATAATCACGGACAGAATCATCCCTGCGCACTGGGGCGTCCATATCAAACGCGGGATCAGCGGTTCGCGTAAACATTTTATTATTTATCATGTTGATGTTTTCAATTGCGATTTTTTCGTCGTAAATTCTTTGAATTCTGTTTAAGACCACTCTCCCGCTATTGCGTTCATGGGCGCGTTGGTGGATGACTGAGCCGCCAACGACTCTAGTTTTTCTTCCACGGCGTTATTTATTACTTTACTGACATTTGCAGGCATCACTGTCGTTGATGGCATCACCGGTGGTTTCTGTTTTTTTCTCCTCACCAACGACATTAGTTTGCCCCGCGCGGCTGAAAGCGCCTTTCCGGCAACATCTCCAATAGCGCTGATTCCCTTATCACGAATAACATCAATAGCCTTCATTCCTAATTGTTTGGCTAACGGCGCTACTTTTGGAGCCATTCTTGTAAATAACCCCGCAATGGTGCTACCGAGACCATCTCCATAGTACGCGCGGTAAACAGGCAATCGCGAGTTTACCACGTAGACGAGTACTGGTTTATCATGGTTGTAGTGTATGATCATCCTTATTAAAAACACCAGTTTTCCAATTAATCATCCACGAGTTCGTCTATAAGCGTTCGATATGCATTAATGTCTATGATACCGCCTGCAAATAACCGCTTGCAAATATCAGCAGCCTCATTGATTATTTCCGTAGAGTTATTTCCGGCTCGTTTTCCTCCAATTAATACCTCTAGCCGTGATATATCACTGAGAACACTATTAGGGCAGGTAACACTAGCGTTTTCAACTAGACCACTACCACTTGGATACCCCTCTCCGCTTGTTTTTTTAGAACCAGCTTTTTTTTGACGTTTTTCTCGGACTTCTTCTTTTTGCTGTTGTAGTATTTCTTGTTGTTGTCGTATATCATAATCATCAATTCCTTTTTTAAATTCTTTATATCCCAATTCTTTTGTATCCAAGCGATCAATCTCTTTATTCGTTTTATACAACCAATTAACCCAGTCATTTCGTTTTATATTACTGTTTTTATACTCGTCTTTTAAAAAGTTTTTTCTTGAATGATAGCTTTGAGCGGCAAAATTACCAAAAACCCTATACTCGTCGGATTTCAGTAATTGAGGTCGTTTTATTTGTGCTATAGCCTCTTCAGTGAGTTTATCTATAAAGGGGACTCCTTTTTGAGTGGAAATTTTTTGAAGTTCACCAACATCACCCTGTTCAGAATCATCAATATCAGCTAATCGTTCATACTCTCGTTGGGTTTTTATATCACTGGAAAGTTGTTTTATCCGTTGCTGTGTTTGTTCTGTCTCTGCTGCTATCTTTTCAAGTACAGGAAGAAGAGGCGCCTCTTTCCGTTCGCCCTCCTTAGGAATATCCCCGTATATTGCTCGTTCTGTTGCAGCTGTAACATCCTTAGTCGCTTTAGTTACCGGGGCAAAGAGTTGTTCGCTTCCAACAGTAAAATCGGTTTGCATTTGTTGTCGCGTTTGAAGTTTCTCTCTCACTCTGTCTCGTAACGGTATAAACTTTCTAAGCGCTGCTAGTCGCTCTCTGGCTAGCCGAGTAGTAAGTGATTCACCTACCATTATTGCAAATTACTCCGCAAATTTCTAATTTTCCGCCGAGTGTACCATCGGGGGCTCCACGGAGTTTTCGTCTATAATCCTTCTAATGTTTTTGATCTTACTAGAAATCTCCCGGCGTCGTTCATAAACATGTCCGAGTTTTTTTCGTATTATTTCAACGGCAGTAAATAGTCCAATGAATGCATTTGCGTCATTGTGGTACAGGTTCTCATTAATCGTATGTTGTAATCGTTTTATAAAAAAATACTCGCGGGCCAGGGTAAAACGCCCCCGTTTCGACTGTTCGTTAATAATCTCATAATCGGATAATATTTTTTCACTGTCGAGACCATCAGATAATTCAATTCCTTGATTTTTTAATTTTGAAATCTCAGTTAATATATTATTGATGTCTTGGGAATCCATATTCTTATAAAACATCTTATTTCTAATATCAAAAATTTTAATAAAATTATTGGGCCATTTTTGACCCCGTTTTTTGTATGGACAGTACAATGCCGTAGATCTCCACTCGAGTGTTGTGGCAGATTACAGGCATATACATATACTTAATTAAGGACATTCACATCTTGGAACCCCAAAGCATACATCTCCGGGAGGGAGGCCTAGGGTGACAAACGTCATCGTAGACCGCCCAGAAGATATGCTTGGGGGACATCACTACATGGATGAATATATTTACAATGAAATGATTGATGGATGATGGGACGACACAAGACAGCACAAATATAAAACGGCGGGGCGGAACTCTACGGCCAATTCAACCAATCAAAAGCAACCCAATTAAATTAACCCGGTTGCATGATTGTGAACAAAAGACAACCACACGCCCGGGTCAAGAGCGTGGGTTAGTTTTGATTAGTTGAATTGGCTTTCGAAAGCCCCAGGCTTATAACGAGTCATCTTATATATAAAGTGACTAATACAGCGGCGTCAGTCACAAGGTGTGTGTTAATTTGAATTCCCTTGAATCGTTTGAATCCTTAAATACTTATTAATGGTGTTTCACGGCATTTAAATGAAACCAAATACTCAAATAAAACATTAAAAAAAAGAATACAGCTGTTAGATAACAGCGTGTATTTCATTAGTTTTCATCGTAAAATGATTAATTAATCGCAACATTAATTGGACTTCAAGGGACGTAACTCTTGTCATGCGACGCTATCACAAAACGAGTTATCTCCCTTTGATGTTATATATGAAAATCGAATTCTATGACCCGTCTTTTTTGAGATCGCTGTTTGATATATTCGTTCTGCAACAAATTGTATTGACGCGATACAAATGTCAAAATATTTTCCTGCCTCATTCATCGACTGAAATATTTTTTCCTCGTGAGTTGTTGTATCAAATGACTTTACGGGTTTTGCTTTCTTTGAGTATTTACCAGTTTGGCCTTTTTTACTATTTTCACTCTGAGAGATGGCTTGCAGATTACACAGTCTATTATTTTGATAATTAGAATCAATGTGATCAATAACGAGACTATCTTTGATCAATCCGTGGAAACATTCATAGATGATTCTGTGACAGAGATATTTTTTCCCTCCAGCAGTAAACATCAAATATCCGTGATTGTTTTTCCATCCAACCGGCTTCTTCAGTCTACGATTTCTAACAATGCCGTCGCGAGATGCCTCGTAATTGACGAGCAGGGGGTGCGGCTGAAATTCTTGATCCATTTGTATAATAATACTACTTGTCTAATTTCTTATTTGGTTTAATTATGAATCTTTCAACGTAGTCTTGGGGGGTTTTGATGACGAAGTCGGCGGTGGGGTCAATGACGGCGTTTTTAATTCGCTTGTCATAATAGCGTTTTAGTTCCCTGTATCGCTTTCCGCCACAATTGATACACAACTGCGATTTTCCTCTTACACCGACGTGGCAAACCAAGCACGGGAGGGGGCCAAGAGAACCATTACGAACGCTTTGTAAATGATACCCGCAGAATTCACCTCTACATGATTTATTGCACGGGGTTGTCGACCCAATCATCAACCATTTGCAGTGATTCATTATACTATATTCTTTCATTTAAATACTTGTTTTAATTATATGGATGAGTTCGAGAGATTGGCAGCAATTAAACCCCGGAAAAATATTAAGTTCAATCTCGATAGAGTCCTCAAGGACACACCAAAAGCGTTAATAAACGATAAAACCCTGTTGAGTAAAATACGCGATTGTATCAATGAATTCAAGCGTGATGGCGCATCTCACAGTTGGTCAACATTTCGAATTGATGGCATTGTTGATGCTACCATGAACGACAACCGCGCAGCAATGATAATATCACAACTTGACGGTAAAAGGTATTTCTTCAGAGTAAAATTCATTGTCCGGGTGGAATCAGGCGATTGGATCATGCGTGATAAATTTGAACCAGTTCTCAGCGACAAGAAAACAGTCACTGTCAGCCGCGACTCCAAGCCGGGGTTGTTAACCGGAATTGACAAACCATACTATGAACGAGCGTATCCTGAAACAGCAGTTGTTTATGGAATATACCCGTTAAATAAGAAACCTGATATCGGAAAACTGAAACCGATGAAACAGTCAACTGGGATAAATTGTGTAGCAGAACGAATAATAGAGCATTTTACAAATGCATGTCGAGGAAACAAATTGACTGATTTACGACGTAGCAAAATCAACCAGTGGGAACTAACCGTAAAAGAGCGTGGAGCAACCATCAGCGACATAGCGAGATTAGAAACATCGCTGAGATTTCCAATAACCGTTACAACGATAACCGGTGAAGTATTATACGAATCGAAGTATAAATCGAAGGGAGCCCCAATCAAAATTATTGATCATAACGAACACGCATGGACGCCCGTGATCACAATATTTCCACGGGATAGAACAGTAAAGTATATACCCGAAGAATTCCTGGGAGAACAATTCTCCAAGGGCGGTTTTCTCGCGGAGAGGAAACTATCTGATGCTATTGCCTACTTGTGTAAAAACGACCCTGTATCAATGTGGTTACTTCGCAGCGCTGAAAACGATGCGGATACCTTTGATCAGTTTGTAAGACCAAACGGTGAATTATATCGCACTGAAGCATTTCACAACAGGATGAAAAAAACCGCCATAGAATTTGAGGAGCATGATGAACAACTGCTAACAAATTGTTTTACGATTCCATCGGTTGTAGCTCATGTTGCAGCAAGGAAAAATGCGTGGAGACCAACGCGCAAGGAATTTCTACCGGATGTACAATCCAGTTGTTTGGAATACTATCACGGTGGATTATGGAACACTGAATACAACCGCGACGCTATGATCTCGGTTGATATGGTTGCCTGTTATCCAGCGAGTTTTCTCGGGTATGGATCCGCCGCTGAGTATTTCAAACGATTTGGACACCCCAGACATGAAATGACTCGTGTTGCTATTAATGGACCACTGCCTGATTTTGATTTAACCGGATTCGCTCGCATAGTATCATTTGAATTCGCGGCAGGACTCCATCGCTGTTGCTATATTTGGATCGGTAGACACATGGCTGAAAAGAAGTGGCTGCCAATAGCGCTGCTACGGTATATGATTGATTGTAGCATGCTAGTTTCGTTGATTGTCAGTGACGCGATTATATCATACCGGGCACAGACTGAAGTCTGGTTACCAGAACCGGAGCGTCTAGATAGCATAATTGACGAGTCCAGAAAAAACATTGATGCCGACGAGGAATATAACATCGAATGGTCCAGGAGGATATTTAACCAACGAAACCGCGAGGCAAAAGATCTCGGTAGAAGAATAATTGGTAAGTTTACACAAGGTGGAAAAAACCACGACTACAAACGATATTGCTCACGGCTGATTATAGATGACGCAGAATATGATTTCGTAATCAAGGACGCAGTGGCAAAAAATAGATACGTGAACTGCAAAACAGCTTTCTTGTCCAATGGAACAAGGTTGGGTACAGTTGTTACCTACAGCGATGGAGACAGCCCGGCATACCCGCATTTGAGGGCGTCTATGCTGGGTTATGCCGCTATTAATTTATTCTCGATGATAAATAGATTTCCTGACACCGCGGTTAGAGTAGCCGTTGATTCATTTTATATAGACGTAAAGTATAAGGGAAACGTAGCCGAGTTTACTAGTCCGGACGAGAGTTGGGGTACATGGAGAATTAAAAATGAAATACGACGCGATTATTCCCCGTCAGCAGATGTCACCGTTGAGAACGACTACTTACGCGGTGATAAATTATCAGAATGGTCTAATGCACCACCGTGTTCTGATCCAATTTGTAGACACAAGACGGTTTATTTAAGCGGCTGTGGCGGGTCAGGAAAGACGACTCGGGCAATTGAATTATTTCGAACGCGGGCAAGTATAATCGTGCTTACACCGACCCATAGACTAGCGCGAGAAATAAAACAACGAAATGTTGACGCCGTTACTTATCACAGCTTTTTTCGATACAGCGGCGGCGAGTGGACTCCTGATCGAATGGGTGAAAAATTTATTCCCGACATTATCATCTGGGATGAGATATGTACTGTTTGGTTAGATACTTTACAAATGTTTCTTGAGTGGTTGCTGCGCGCGAATACAGCGGTGATCATGTGTGGGGACCATGGCCAACCACCACCATTTGTCGGCGAGGGTCCACATGATTGGTTGAGCGGGTTCGTGGACTATTATGAAGAAACCGATACTGATTACCGAGCACTTGATGAACAACTGCGCGAGGTTAAAAAACTAATCAGATTACAGCCGGATAGAGTTCAGTGTGAAATAATCCGCGAGGTGATTCCGGAAACGCCGTTAAATGAATTCTGGGAAACATGGAGACCAAATGATTTAATTGTAGCGAGTAGAAAGATAGTCAGAGACACACTTCAGCGGAAGTTGTTTACGTTGCATAAGGAAAAGTTTCCAACGCGTCCAGTGCCGTTATGTTATAGACCCGCGGACACACGGCGGCAGAACATTGAAGTTGAAATTCCAGGCCGGACAGAAAAACAAATTCTCGTGCTGAATGATATCGTGCTCGTTGATATCGGTGTCGTCGAGGACGCGCTACGTGCTGATAAATCCCCGTGGACGCTAGGATACGCAACAACAATACATTCCTCGCAGGGACTAACCATCACGGACACAATTGTTTGGATAGTTGATAATCGCATCGAATGGTCGAATCTAGTCTATCTTGCAGTGTCCAGAGTACGAAGGATAAATCAGCTTCGAAGAATTGTTATTGACGAAGCCACCGACGAAGCCGGCGACAAAGTCACCATCGATGCAAGCGTCATTGATAGAAAACTCTCGGGTTACCGCCAACAGGATAAAAAAAAACAGCGGCGTTTTGATATTGATGCCGAATTAATAATCTCGCTACGACAACAACAGAATAATCACTGCGCGAGTTGCAATTGTATAATGAGTTGGCGTTATTCGGATAAAGACACTCGCCAATTTACCGTGGATAGGATCGATAACAGTCTCGGTCATGTCAAAAACAATGTGAGGTTGACCTGTCTTGAGTGCAATAGACGCAACGGCGCTAGTTAAGACCACGTGGGGGTAATTGAGTATCGTTAGGTATCACTTGTAGTTGCTCGCGTGTAAATCCGCGCTGAGGAGCAGTTGAATCCAGTCTATAGATCGGTGGTCTACCAGTTGATCGTGTTATCGTTGATATGTTATGTGTGGTAACACTCCAAATAGGATCAGTAGCTCTTTTTTTACCGCCTTCAAGCTCTCCTGGTTCATATAGATATCTCACGGTAACATCGCCGAGAATCGGCTTGGAAACGCTATTTATTTTTGATCTTTTGGGTATATACTCGTATTTAATCGCGTCGCTGGGTTTCATGTTGATTGCTCGGGTAATCTCGTTATTTAACGCTGCAATTACACCTGGCAACCTTTTAACCCATTCACGAGATCGTTTTTCTTGGATGAATTCCTTCGCGTATTGATATCCAAATAACCGTTCAGCAAGAGTCCGATTGAATCGTTCAACAATTGCCTGATCACGATGTAGCGCAGTATGACCTCGTCGTATCGCGACGCTATGATGTTTCAGCGTTGATAAAACAGCACCGCGAAATTCACTACCGGGATCAACTTGTAATAGATTTGGCCAGCGCAGAGGGCCTCTTCGATAAATTTTTTCAAACGCAGCGGCTACTTCAGTTGCCGACTTTGTTTTTAACGGCTCCGCTTGTTTGTATCGACTCGCAACATCAACTACGGTTAGCGCGTATTTGTAACCGTTGTCATGCGGCAAAAATAGTATATCAGCCTGATGAACTTCATTAGGTACGCTGACATCAAAGCGCGAGAAGTTGATTTGTTTAGGCGGTGGTAGATAGATTTGCCATATAGCCTGTTTGGATAACCAATTAGCCGCAGTGGTCTTTGTTACCTTTGCAGCGCTTGCAAGCTTACCAATTGCGGCCTTCCCCTTCCAGTATCCTCTCGGAGAATAATAGATGGATTCCATGTTGTTATTATAAACGCTATCGTTTTCAATTACCAGCGCCAGAAGCTCCGCTTCCAATCATTAATTTACCTTTCATAGCCGATTTTACCAACCATGAGGCCAATTTTTCTTTGACGGATTTATCAGGAATAGCATTTAATGCGTGAATTAATTTTACATCCGCGATATGACGCTGTTGCAGATCGCTACTTTTGTAAGCAACATCATGAGCATGACACGCCTTATCGATAGCGTTTATTGGGTACTCACCGGGCCGGGGCTGATTTTGATCATCGAGTCTGATATCTAATCGTGTTCCGGGGCCACAGTAGTTATATCCTGGAAGGTGTTTTTCTCCTGGATACTTTGCCCACGGTGTTCCGGGGAGTTTTGCCAATTTGGCTGCGATGTCACCTCCTCGCTTTTTTTTAAAACATCTCCGGGTCTAATAGAAATAAATCTAAATTTCTTTGTACCGCATTGTACACACTTGCCAGTAAGGGCCGATCTGTTAT
The DNA here is from genome assembly GCA_028554795.2 of Sinohyriopsis cumingii. Classification (NCBI taxonomy): domain Eukaryota; kingdom Metazoa; phylum Mollusca; class Bivalvia; order Unionida; family Unionidae; genus Sinohyriopsis; species Sinohyriopsis cumingii. The sequence continues at coordinate 947,204 of JAPYKE020000066.1, read as the reverse complement.
TTCTTGTCGTAGCGGTTGTCATATCATTTGTGCCAGTACGTACTCTACACTTCACACAATATAGATCCATAATTTATGTATAGAGATATGAATATAATTGATTTTTCGGCGACTAAAACAAGAGAACCAGTTAAGCATGTTGCAGCGTTACCAAACTCGATCCGAATGATTATCATCGGACCATCTGGATCCGGCAAGACGCAATTGTTACTCAATTTAATAATGAGATGGATGAAGTGGGATAAGTTGTATTTGGTTGCTCCTAGCGTAGATGATCAACGATGCTACGAGGTGTTGAAAGATTTCAACGAGAATGCATCAGCGATCGCTAAAAAAAATGTCATCGAGTTTATTACGGATATCAATGATGCACCGGGTATTGATGATATTGATGGCGACGTTAACAATCTAGTCGTGTACGATGATGTTATGTTAGACAATCAAAAAAACCCAGCTAGGATATTTTCCAGAGGCAGGCATAAAAACACTGACGTGATATATGTCACTCAACGATACACTCAGATTCCAAAAGTAATTAGAGACAACTGTAATATTCTTGCTGTGTTCAACGGCGTTGATACACACACGCTACGAAATATTTGGCAGACATGGTGCGGCGGTGACATGGACTTTAATGTTTTTCGAAACTTTTTTAGTCATGCTCAGTCGACCCCACATGGATTCGTAACGATAAATTTACATAATCCTCGGACACGATATCGTATCGGACTTGACCAAATATTCGGTTAGTTGTAAATAATTTTCATTGTAAGGAGCAGAGGGGGCAATGACATCGACGCGGTCGTCGACGTGCTTACCGGACGCTGACGACGCTGGGGATCGACGCGCAGAAGGTATTAATTAAACCAAATGACGTTTGGACGATCCCCCAACGACGACGTCGTTTTTTTTTTTACCAGGCGCTGACGACACTAGATCGTTGAGTGCAGAAAGTAATAATTAAGCAAAATAACGATTGGACAAAATGTCCGATTCGCCCCCTCTGCTGCTACAATAACACCATCGCTAGTGATGGCACCTGCAGTTTTAACAATTTGTGTTTCAGCTGCAACAACAATTGCTGGCCTTCTTAATATCATCGCAAAAATGTTATGTGCATGACAAATGCACAATTGGATGATTATATAATGAAATTACACACAGTGACGTTAGCATACTCCAAATTATCCTCGTTATTATCACCAAGCCTTAGTGATGGAAAAATGTCAGATTTTGAGTTCACGGAGTTGATTAACGTCTACAAAGAAGCAATGACTGTGATATAATCATATTTAAATCATATTGCTAATAATAATGTCAACGCCAAAAGAATTACTACAACAGATTGTCATTAACACAAGTCCGTCAAAAACAACGATGATATCATTAAGTTCAACTAATCCTGAATGTTATGTTAACCTTCCAATTCTAGCAAAAGAAATAGCGCTAGCACAATTACAAGTATATTACTGATGGTGGAGCTCTTGATTGGCAAGTTGTCAAACTTCCAACAGGCAACCGTCAACTTGATCAAATCAACAATGAATTCCAGCGCAGAATTAAATATATAACCAACTTTATCAACTCCGATAGAAATATATTGTTTTATAGATATTTATCAATCATCAATCAGATCTGCTTTAGGTTGGCCTGAAATTGTACCTGTTTATCAAGGATTTCGTAAAGCAATGTTAAATGAATTTCTTACAAATAATTTTTTTTTATAACAACTCCAGAATATCGAGAAGGATATCCATGGAGTATTTATGGAACTTTCATTGCTTCTGATGGTGCAAACCTTCCTGATTTAGGAGTAACTTTATATTTTGAAACTTATAAAGGGATAATAACTATCATCGACAAAAATTATACCAAAATGTATTGTTTCGAAGATATTACGTCTGAACACTCTAAATCACTTACAGGTCTTCGAAATCTTGTTCTTTATCTCAGTATTATGATGATGATAGAAAACAACAGGTTATTGCAGCAATTAGCATCTAAACCAGGTTACATCAGACCTTGAATATATCAATACAATTCTCGTTGAAATAGTAATTTTCCATGGTGCTGAATCTTTGCCCCCGTAGTACAATAAGACTAAAACAGTATTTTCTTAATTATTTTAAAATAACTGAATCAGAATTAATAAGATTTGTACTTCCATGACTTGGTGCTGATGAGCGAAAAACAATTAATCAACGATATTATCAATGAAATCTTTCCAAAACTTGTTGAATCATAGAAAAAAACATCAGCACCAGCATCTTATCTCAAATATAACAATGATCCATACGGTGGCGGCAGAAATGTTTCACCAGGAATTGTAAATATCATATGAACAATCCAGTCAATATTGTATGTGATGCAATTGATGGTAGCTGTCAAATAGATCTTGAAGAATCCAGTCATGCTCAACAAGGATATATTTTATATACATTTACACCGCAAGTACTATAGGGTGAACCCCCACTTTTGTAATGAAAAATCGCGAAATATCGTCACCGTCAACAGCTGTCCGTCACAGGATTTGATCGCCAGAACTCAAGTATGAGAATCCAACACTATAGCATTTTACCCCTGTATACATCTTACAGATATATGTTTCAGAAATTATTATAAAGTTACCAATGATGGATTTCCTACAAATGAACCACGGCGTGGATTTATTTTCAATTTTCCAGATCACCTCGTATTAAGAAAGATTGATATAATAATGATTTAATTGCTCATACATGTATAGCAGCAGAGGAGATGCGACCTCAATGAATTGTCCGGCAGGAAACAAACGGACATACAAATTTAAAAAAAAACGAACGACAAAGTTAAAGTAACAAAAAAACTAACCCAATTAGAGAAACTATCGGCAAGTTAGAGGATTCATTTTGACGTTATTGACCGTATATTTTTATTTTTTTTCGTATGAAGTTTTATTTTTTCAAAAAATGACTTTTCAACAGAAGGTCTGTTCACCAACTCTGTTGCTTCAGCAGTGTTCCTTTCAACATCATGTTTCTGACAAAACACCTTAACAAACAAGCTGAATATATTAAGACCAAAGTGTTGTTGTGCTTCTCTGATGACACACCCAATAAATAAGCAACACGGGTAGTGAAATACAGAATTACATGTCCTATCCTTTCTTTTTCCACCGATAATGAATCTACCCTGTTTAGTGTTCTACCCAAACCATCCCTTTTTCTTTTTCTTAGAACATTTACAAATTTTCAAGAAAGATGTGTGATGTATAATAATAATAAGGTCTTTTTACAATTGAAAAAGACTATATGAGTTATATTTTAGTCATCGGTGTTGTTTGGAAAAGCTGTATTGCATCTGATATCTTTGACATTTTGTCTAATACAAGTTTTCCACACAACATTGACCGGTACCCATATCATAATACCGTATTTACAATATGTATTGGGACATGATAAAATAATAATTATGTTTCCTGTCCCAGAACGTATGGTCCAATTTTTTTTCCACCTCGGTCATATGTCCCAAGACTGAAGAAACTGGATGAATTTGTGCACACACCTCCACTGCATGTTGCAAAAATAAATAAAAATAAATAAAGGGCTTTTTTACATTAAAATAAAAGAAACTAATATTGTATTGTAATCATTTATTCCTCTTTTTTCATCATAAGCATGAAAGAATAAAATATATCCATGAACTCTGTTTATGTAGCATAGGCATCCATACTGTAGCCTGTATCGCTGTTGTATGATAACACACAACACATTGTTCAGTGACTTGAACATTGAGAAACAAATCTTGTTTGGTCGTGCTCAAAGGTTTGAATATGTTATCCAACTGAAAACTGGATCCAACAAAATCGCAAACGGGAGTGCGATAATTGACCTATTACTAGAAGACATCTGCCATTCATACATGACACTGTGTTAGGTCCATAATAATCAAGATTGAATTATATCCAGGTCAACTATATGATAATATCTCGCAAAGTAAAAATCATGATTTGAAAACACATTCACTTGAGTGCAAGTTATAATCTTTTTCGCTAGCATGATTGCAAAACATACTACTAAAGCAAGCTTACCTGCAGTCATCAATGTCCATTATTATTAATTATAACTACAAATGCCATGCAAATACAAGCCCAAGTGGTGAATAAATACAACTGGCATCAAGCAGTAAACTCATTGTTTGAGCTTACTGGCAGGACATCAAAGAAAATGGTGGTTTTTTTATTGCAAATCAAGCTGTACTCGGAAGCCACCTTTGAATTCTTTTAAGTGTGCCAATTTTTTATTTTTTATGTTTTTGAATATACAAAGTCAGTCGAGATATGGAAGATAACTTTGGTTCCTTTTCATCGGATGTGCATGGACATCGACGACTCAGCATTGCCCATAAGATTTTGAGAAAATAAAATCATTTGATGAATTCGTGAAAGCAAGAAGAGAAAATGATTTTGCAGACAATATGATCATTAACATGGATGGAATTCTAGTGTACTGTGATCTTACTGCTGAATGGGGAATTAGCATGACTGGTGCAAAGTTAAAAAAATCTGACTTTAATCCTTGCAGTTTCCGCCTCAGGAGATGTGTTCTCTCCAACGATAACTTTTCAGTGTATGAACAAATATTCATGCTCCGAAAGAATGGCTCATACATGTGCATAAGAAGTGATGTGTTGAGATGATGCTATAGTGGATTAAATAGTTTTATCTCAAGTACAGTTTTATAATTTTTAAAATAAAAATTTAGTTGGAGTGCATTTTCTGACATGTAATTTCTTAATGGTTTTTAAAGTGTCCCACAACTAATGACTAAAACAATGTGTCCCAGCACATACAGCGCACAAAAAATTACTTTAAAAACTAGTTTATGCCATCACAACAGATATGGTGCCTCAACATATATGGCAAATATGGTATATCATGTGCTGAAATAATATTACGCATGTACTGAAAAGAAATATTAAGCAGCCCTGTATTGTGTTGACTGACATTCAAATGTAAATCAAAGACATGAAAACATTACATAAAATTGTAACTGCAGATTAACATCAACTCAATACTGATATTATACACACAAATCAAGGAGTATTTCAAATAAGTATATGTACATTTATGGAATATTGACCCTTGTTCAATGTTGGTAAATATTACATTTTCTAAAGAGATACACAATACATTGTATCACAAACAGATATCAAAATGCTAAATTCATAGTCAATAATGTTCAAATCCTGAAAATCATATATGTAATTATCAAACTCTTTTAGGGAATTGATGATGACCATGTAAGTTACACAAACGCACCCAGTTTAATTTAGCATAAAAAATAATGTTAGAAAGGGTGTACTTGTGACGTCCCAACCAAACTTTGTGATGATTACCTTACCAAGAAATGGTTTCAATGGCCAATATGAAGTCCTTTTCAAAGTCAATGATACATTCTTTTTAATATTATTCAATAAAATCAAACTGTTACTAACACAATAGACCGTTTACAATGACCTCTATTGCAACCACATAATTTGAAAATTACGTCTCCACTGCCTAAAAGTTGATAGATAAGCCTGTGATGACATGACAGTTTGAACTTAGTTATATCTAACTTGGATTACTAATGAGAACAATGTTTATTAATTTCCACTTATCTTATACAAAGTACATTGTTACATATATTTGATTTAATTTTTATTTGATTTAATTTTTGTTTGATTTGATTTGATTGTTTGTGGGTTGTCAGTGTAATGTAATTTTGAGCAAATGAGCAAAATGTAATTTTGTTTACAAGGAATTTGATATTTTCCAGAAAATTCAGTTTGACCCAAATCTTTCCTTAAATACTTAATGACAGAAAAACTGTTTCAATTTTTAACTTAGTTCCTGGCTTTGATAGTAAACAATGTTTTCTGGGAGTAAAATTATTGGTTATTATCAAAGACATACAGGAGCTACGTCATTTTTATATGTAAACATGATCACATAATCCTCTATTTTGCAATTAGGCATTTCCAAAATTGTGAACTACTTAGTATTAATAGTGATGTTTAGAGAGAGAGAGAGAGATCTCATAGAGTTTTGGGGATTTTAAACACTTCATGTCAAGTTGTTTTCTTCTGTTGTGACCAGTATTAAGATTTTGAGTTTTTGAGTTATATGTTACTTTTTCTTCAGATTATTTGGAGTCTAAAAGATTAATTCATTTCTCTGGAAATATTATTGCTTAAATACAGAATTCTTGAACAAGGACATTTCTTAAATTTTTTTTTGTATTTCCAAAACTGGAGGATTAATTATTGTGCTTCTACAAGGAAATGTAGACTTCTGCACATTACAGGTTACAGCATACGTCATCGCCTTCCATCTTGGATTCTTCGTCCGGACTCAAACTTGGAATCATTAGAATATTTCAATATTAGGACTTCAAACATTTTATTTGTGGATTCAGATCCAGGAACTAATAAGTATAAATATCTCAAGCGAAAATTTATATGCAAGGAATATGCAAGGATTTATTCCTGTCTGTGACTGATACACAATGAGGACATACACTTAAAAAGCCAGCAAATCTTTCTAACTAGTGGATTATTGGTATTATAAGTGTAGTCATGCAGTTTAAATGTATTTCTACTACAATAATCAACATCTACTCTACTGATTCATACAATCTGAAAGTTAATAATGTTATAAACCTACTGTTTGGGGCCTCCTTTAACACTGGTCTTGTGTTCTATGCCATTCCATGTTATGACATCTGTCCTTCCAGTTGTCTTGGAGTTCCCAGTAGTGAAAATAAGCTTCCTGTCAAATGCTACCTTCAGAAGTTGTAGCACTTTTCTTCCTTCTGAGTTATCAGGAAGAAATGCTTTTCTTCTGGTACCTGTGTATCGTTTCCCTGGGTGGGGATGGTCCTCCTGTAAGAAACAATAGTAAATATGAGAATTTAAAAAAAAGAAGATTTATCCTAAAATAAAGCACACGAGAAGAAACTATGGAACCACCCTGCTGAAAGTATCGAAACATCAGCAGAATATTTCATAAATGTTTGATCTTCTTTAAATTTCTGGTATAGTTGGTATTTAAATTTCATTTTGTGGCATTATATACCAAAACATTTCCCATGAATCTGGCAAATAATTAAAACATCTGAAATTCCAAATCTTTTATAAACATATAGAACCTTCATATTAAGTGATGGGAAACCTAACATGTTAAAATTAGTAAAGCTTTTAGAATGACAAGTAGATAAAGCAAGGAACAATAGTGTTGCACTCGAGTGAACACAGGGGCTATTCTCTATCCCCTAAATGCCAATGACCATTGAAGATTCAGAAATCCCAATATCTTGACCATTATGGAGGGTCAGGTGTACATAAACGTATCCGACAGCTCAGCCAAGGTGAAATGATGATAATGTAAAATCATTTCAAAATAACAATCATAAAACTCTTAAAACCCAAATGCTAAATTAGCAGAACAAAATGTGTAAATTCCAGCAATCAATCAGGTTTTTAATTAGGAAGTATCGTGTAAGTCAAGACTAGAATATATGCATTTATGCTAAGATTGATTTGTGTGAAATGTTGTCAAGATCTGTTAAGGCTTTTGAGAAAATACAATTTAAACATTTTCCTAATTTTAATAACACAAACGTGTTTGATTACAGATTGTCATTTTTATAAACACGAAAGCCCTTCAAACCAGTAACAGTGATCGTGGTTTTACATATTTGATGGCAGACCGCAATCTGTCTAGTAGTGCTAAAGAGGTTGAGTCATTATACATTGCATTGAGCTAGAAGGCAAAAGGACAATAACTCTAACAAAAATTGTGTGTGCAAAGCGATTTGTGGATGCATATCTTCAGGTCATGGTAATCCAATTAAAAACTTCTGGACTAGTTGTGCTATTGAGATTGTGTCATACACTGCATCAAGCTACAAGGCTAAAATGGCAGCAACTGAAACAAAAATTGTGGGAGCAAAGTGATTTTTTAAATGTCCATTTTCAAGTTGATTCCATCATTCTGGATAAGAAATATGGACTCCAGAGTGGTAACAAGCCATTGCTGATTGACAGACAATGGACTATAGAAAACTCCCAAATGCCAAAGGGCTCAGAGTCAGTTTACCATAAGCTCAGTTGATATTACTGTCAGATGCTCATTACAAACTGTGACACAGAAAGAATGCAACAATAAAATGAAATAGAAGTCGAAGCAAGATCATTTGTTGAGTACACATCTTCAGGTGATGACAATAATATCAAGTTTTATGGTAATCCATAATAAAAAAAGTATTTAAATATAGTTGCACTAATGAGTTTGTATCATGGACTACATTAAGCTACTAGACAATAAAAGGGTAATAACTAATACAAATTTTGGGAATACAGTGATTTATAAATACATATGTCTTCATGTCATGGCCATAATATTTACCAAGTTTCATGACGATCCATCAAAAACTGCATTTCTGGTTGTGCTAATAATATTTTGTGATACTTTGATAGAAATATAAATGTTGAAGGTCAGATGAACATCATTTTCATTCAGAACTAGCAACGTATTGGTATAATAAAGTCCATCAGAACTTGCCGTAAAAAGATTTTCAAGAATGCCATCATGTCAGACATTTTGGAGCTCAGACCAGTATCATTAGTCTAAAGAAGTAATTATATATTGCAAGAAAGACATTTTGTTTTTAATGTTAGTATGGTCAACTATTTAGAAGTAGCTGTTATGAGAGTTTTCAAAATTTGGAGGTTTATATTGGGATCATTTTCTGTTAGGACCAACTACACAGAGTGAAAAGTGGTTCAATGAAAACCCCAAGTTAATTTGACTATCCCTTCAAGAACACGAGTTTCAAGATAGCTAATGTTTAGCTCATTAGCATAAGTTTTATTTAGGACCAATCGTAAGAAGTCTGTTAACGAAAACCCCATGCCAATATGATCATCTGTTTAAGAAAGAGTAGTGATACAAACATATTTTCAAAATGACCAAGAAAGTGGCTTTCCTGAATGTCTAAATGGCACCAGCATCATTTAGAACCAATAAGACAAGATGAGACTTCTTATATGAAAATATGATATCAATCGTTCAGGAGAAGTGAAAGCACAATTTTCAAGACTGATAGCTACATTTTCATTAGGACAAAATATATATCATAAACAATCTGTCAGTGAAAGCCCCAAGTTAATATGGGCCATATGTTCAGAAGGAGTAGCAATAACAAGATTTGATGTCCTAGCCATGACATTTTCTTTTGAACCAACTAGATTTTGGGGATGTATGTGTGCTTGTGCCAAGTTTCATGTAGTTTGGAAAGTAGTGCAAGGCAAAAAAGTCTGTGCTAATGGATTAATGATGGATGGATGCCTTTCAACAGACAAAATAGGTCATTCCGTAAGTTTTTCTGGTCCAGGACCATTAGGGCTAAAAATTAAATATGAGAATTTTTAAATGACTTCTGCTCCAGAACTACTAAACATCTATGCAAACTGAAAAGACCTTTATCCAAAGGTTCTGTTAAATTGGTCAAATCCTGTTGGGCAGGTTTTGAGGAGAGGTCACTTAAAGGTTAATATGTTTGTAGTAATGGTGACCACATTTGACAGTAAATTGTCATCATTTGCAAACGAAACTGAAAGACCTCTAGTTTTTACCAGAATGTTTTGCATCAAGTTTAGCCATAGTCTGTATATCTAGTAGTTTCTGATAATAAGTTGTTTCATGATATGTATAATTTTTAAGAATAGTGGTCACGTTGGACATCAGATTGGCATCTGGTTTGTACCAGTGTTTGTGGCTGAGTGTTTCATGTCAATTTTTCTCAAATTCTGATCAGTAGCTTTTAAATAAAATTCATTTAAACTTTGTTTATATGTGTAGTTAAAGCAGTCATGTTTGATGATGGACTGGCATCATCTGTACAAACATGAAATGCCTTTTTCAGCCAGGATGTCTTCTGTTAAATTTGGGTAAAATTGCTCCTGCAGTTTTAGTGAAGCTCAAAATTAAAAATATGGAGGCATGATAGACAATACACAAGGGACAATGCATGGTCACATCATAACTTCACTTGGCCTAAAGCCAGATGAAAATAAAATGACCCAGTGAAGCAGTTTTTTCAGTGGTGGGGGTAGGGTCTAGGATAGGTACACTGTTTCTGTAAGTACTACTTAGTAAAGCACACTAGTTAATGATTACTTACAATGAAACTCAATAAGTAATCCAAAATAATTTTGGCACCATACAAAGAAGCCAGTTTCCTGAGTACAAAAATAAGCACATGTATGTGTAGTTCTTTATTTTTGTCTCATTTTGTACACGACTAATTTATACATGTATGAATATGAAATGCTGTTTTTGTTTACTTAAAATCATTTGCACATCTGATGTTGGGTTATCCGGGAATTACAGAAGACATGTTTGACTACTAGCCATAAATTACAAGATCCACATTGATTTAGTTAAATCTATTGAAAAATGATTATTTCAAATATATGTTCTTGTTACAAGCTTACCTAAGTGTAATGACTGACATCTGTATTATAAATGCTAATTAATACTCCTAAAATCAATTTCAAATTCATACCTGCTGGATTCCATCTTGAAAATCATATAAAAGCTCCACTGTGTCATATCTTTCAAATCCTGGAAGGCGGATATCTTGTTGTAAATAATTATACATACTCCCATTTGGCTGATTCCCAGTAAACTGTTCATAAGGGTTCCACAAACATCCTCAGGTTTGGGTGCAGGTAAATCCAGTGCTGAATGGTCATGCAAAATATGCAATATGTTAAAGACAAGTTCATTAAAGAAAACAATCTGAATTTGCATATAACACCACTCATGGAGGCTATTAAAGTGAGCCACATTATAAGTGGGTGAATCTTATAAAGAATGATGTTCCAAGACTGTCTAAAAATGCAATAGGAAAACACAAAAAGGGAATCTAATAATGTGAAATAACATCAAATTGGTTCTTATTAGATATGAACTAAAAATCAAATCCAACAATTAAGTTGCAGTGAGAAAAATGCAAAAAATTTAATGTGATCAATGTCTATAATTGTTAAATGAGGGGCATGCAGTACACTGAGGGCCTTCATATACAGTAAAGAGCCACAGTATATAATTTCTTTTACAAGAGAAAGTTTTCATTCTCTAAAGTTGTACACATAGACTTCTAATACCTACCAATAAAATTAAGCCAATTTTGAATCTTAATATTAATTTTTAAGGTATTTGCACATCCATGGATACAGAAAATGTTTGATATGATGAAAGTCATATTCATTAGCCTGGTTAAATAAGGCATTGTTCCTTGTCCTTATGAAATTTAAGTATATAAATGCTCAGGAATTTGGTCTGAGTGTGGTCCATTTTTATTCAGTTTTCATTCTGGAAAACTATACTTTCTTGCTCAAGATTTGGTCTGGTAGCTATTCAGTAATGTAGCATAGGCTTTGAAATGTCATGGTAAGAGTATAAAAATATCAGAAGATCTGACTGAAAGAAAAATGGAAAACCCAATATATAGTTTCTTTTATCAGATATTCTATAATATTTTCACTCTTTTCATAAAAGTCAAAAGACCTGTGATTAGAATAGAAAGAAAAAATAAACAAACAACCAGTTTCATTTAGGTCCAACAAGGAATTAAAAGAAGACTTTCAGTGAAAAACCCTATAGTGAATTGACCATCCATTCAGAAGGTCTAGTAGATATATCAGAATTTTCAAGATGGCTGGTCTGGCAGAAATACTGGACATCCAAGCGAAACCATTTTCATCCAGGACCAAGTCATCCACCTGATCAAGGTGTGTGTAAAGTTTCACAGAAATCTTCCAATTAGTGTTGGAGAAACAGCAATAACAAACATCTGGTAATGAACAGAGAGGCAAGAGATGACAAACCATCTCATAAGCTCCTCTGGTCATAAACCAGTAGAGCTAAAAAGAGGGTTATGAAACATTTAACTTACAGAATTATATAAAGGTCATTGATATGGAAGTTTCTTACCATCACTTCCTTTCCATTCTGGTCCTTCAACAAAGTCGCTACTCAGCTCATGGTCACTTGATGCCTCATTTGCAACTGTTTCAGCATCTTCAATTTACAACTTAATGATTTAAATCTTAAAATTAGAAGAAAGTATAAGTCCCTTTTGTAATTTGTTTTTGTTTCTCCATGTGAAACTATTGCTCTTCAAGTTATTCCACTTTTCTTCCTGTACTTCCTTCATGTGCATGAACTTCAAGGTGTCAGTTTAATCATATATACCTTGTATGGATGGGCAGAATATGAGCCTGGCCAGTAGAATATTCTGCTTCTGAAGCACTTGCCCCTAATACTCAAATATCGTTTGCACACAAAAATCCAAGCTCAGGCTCAAGTCCCAAAATTATATACAATACTTACAGTATATTTATGGCATTAATATTTGACATTAGATGACTGAATTTTAATGTAGCCTGCTTCAGCCTAATCAATGCTTACTGTGCAGCTCTAAATAACATGATATTTTTGTGTCACGTTTTACTCAGATTTATCATAGAAAATTTGATAAAGTTAAGGAAAAGTATATGAGATCTTGAAATCTATGATGATTACAATCTACTGTAAATCAGCCACACCGGTATTCTGCTGCAGCAAGCTGAAGTAATGTCAATAATTGTGTCAAGCTGAAAAAACTTAATGACCAACACACACAATTTCTTTGTATTTAATAACAAGACTGACAATGATGTTTGATTGATGAATTTAAAAAAGAAAAAATTCATTCGCGTACTATTTTATGAACAATTAGTGACTGTTTTTCCTCATACTCTTCTTTATATTGAATCTTGCTTAGATATATTAAATTAAATGAAGTGAAGGAAAATGCATACCAACCTATAATTCTAGTTGCAATTTTAATTGTTTGGACCAATACGTACGTAAAATATAAATGTTCAAAGAAATTAAAAGCTCATGAGGAATCATCCTAAGAATCTACGAAAAGTTTCCTAATGTTAACTTTATATTCTTATTATAGTGTTGAAAGTCAAAATCTTCCCACTCTGAGTTTGAGCCTTAGTCTCTTTCTTATGAAATTTTGAGAATGTTGGGAATGGTAACATAAATTTAGCAATGTACAAGTTCTAACAGTTCTAGCATAATTGCAAACAAACATGTATAAATATGATGGATATTATTTACCGTTTCAGTTAAAAAGAAAACAATACAAAATACATTGACAAAAGCAGTGCTTGCAGAAATAAACCATTTTAAAATGAAAATTTTAAAGTAAATGGAGTGTAACAGTATGGTATAATCTTGACCTTTGACTTCAGCACCTCCAACTGGGGAAAGCTAGCTATAGGTAGCTGATCTATACACATTGTGAGTGATCTTGAAACATTAGAAGACAAAGGATTTTTTAAACTGCCAGTGACCGTGACTTTTTATCATTGCACTTGAATAAGGTGCATAATGCAAATATGCTCTTGTGACGTGTTATGGGCAAACCAAGTGTCTTTAATGTCTCTTATGGTACATAAAGTATTAAAATAAGAACAGATGGAAACATTCCTCAACGATTCAAGTTCATAAGCAAACACGGTTACCCTTGACCTTACAGCCTGTAGCCTCCTATGTGGTATGTAACACAACCATCTGCGATATAAGTGTAAATGAAAAATTTAACAAAATTATCTGCACTTGGATGTGTATGTATAAAAATAAAAGTAGTTTCCAAGATGCTCTAAATTCGATCATTCAACAAATTTTATATTAGTTAGATGATATCTATGAATGGGATGCCAGAGCATCATAAAGAGGATGATAACACTGTATCATCAGAGATTTCTCTCCCTACCCACTGAGTACTCCTTCCTATTATATATCTGGATTTCCATGTGAGAACATTGTCTTACTGATTTATTGTATGATTAGCTTTTGTTTCTCCACTTGTTACACATACCTCCCTAGAGCACCTCTTTAATCCTTTCATTTCTTTCAGTGAGAAATTGTTATATCATCCAAATGACTAATGGAAAGCAGCCAATCAGTTTAAATTAATCACATGATTATAATCATTAGACACAAAACTCATAAACATTTTTGAACATGTACAATGACCAGAGCTGACATTTTCACAAAAGAAGAAAACCTCATTTTGTCAAAAGTTTTAGATCTTTTCAAAGGAAAGTCAGAGAATGACAACAACAATAAATTGCTTCAGATAAAAACAATATAATATTTTCAACAGTCACAACCCACACAAGATCACTTTGAAAAATTGCTGAACTCACAAATAAGATTCATCATATCCTCAAAAAAATACTTCAGTGTAGGACAAGATAATTCTACTTGAAAGTCAGAAGTTTGCACCAGATTTGAGGATTTGTCAAGTGTACTAAGTTACATAAAACCTTGATCCTATGGGTAGATTATTTATTAAATTCAAGAAAAAGTGAAGAAAATATTCCCCACCCATAACTACATAAAACAAAATGGCACCCAATGGGCACAGGTATAATTAAATCATAATGATTTTATCAGACAGACAACCATGCTCACATGTAAGCTAGTGTATGACTAATGTTGCATTTGCTACCTCTATGTTTTTGAAGAATAGGCATGGACACCAAGATACTGTAAATCCCTGTTCAGACCCATATGTATATGCTTGCTATAACTCCTCCTGAAGAGAATGAAGTTCAACTGACCAAAAAGAATTGCCACCTTTGCAGACATTACTGGATACTGGCAAGGGGTGAGGTAAAGTATGATCATATTCACTTAGGACCAACTGGACCTTAATATTTCATGTACAGGTCAAATCACAAGACTATCATCCCAGTGGATTTTAATCCATCAAAGCAGAGGATCGAAGGAAAAGACTGAGGATTAGTGCGCATAAGCCAGATTAGTATGGATTCAACTTCAGAATTTTATGGAGTCATCATATGGCAAGATGAATTCTCATCACACATTAGAGGATATTTTCAGTCTGGAAAAGAGTACCCGACACAATAGCAACAAGAAGATGGAAATGTGAGGGTAAACATCTGGAAGATCTAAGGAGACTGACAAATAATTAAGCTTTATTGTGTTCCTGACCGAGATGGTTGTCTCCATTCTGAAATCTGTTTAACGCAGATAGTTCAGTGAGTTGAAATTTACCATCAATTTTGACACCAAAAATATCTGGGAATAGAATTCAGTCTCTAGTCTCTAATATGCCTTCTGTAGGAGGGTGTACACCTTTTCCACTAGAGTTACATTTACCAGCTGGGACTGGTGAAAAGAAATGAGGTCCACTGTTGAAAATTCTTGGAAATGACACAGATAACCTTCCTCTACTGTGAAAGGACCCAAACATTCTCAAAGCTCAGGAAAGAGAGCTACCTGAACATATATTTAGACAATAGGCAGTGGAAGACATCACAGGAGAGGAACTGTGACTCCCTAAAGCAGACTGTCTCCCTCTTTTAGCCTCTACGACATCAAATCTAGCTAAGGATGGGAAGGAAGGAAACTTCAACCGTGGCTGCTTGAGTAGCTGTTGGAGTAGACCCTGTTTAAAAAACATGGGAGAAATACCCATTGACTGAGCAGGGTAAGCATGCTTTTTGGCTGGTTTAGACAGACCTTGAGTTGTGCACAAGGACCAGTGTTGTTGATTCTTCAAGCTTTGCAAAGTCACAGACAGAAACCGACCTCCTAAGAGCATCTCTGCATCGAGAGGGGCAGCCCTCAAAAGGTTTAGCTATAATCCAGCAAAACATTTTAAGATTCCAAAGCAACATCTCAACAGAAGTAGAGTAGCTTGATATAGAGTGCCACTCACATCATAATTGTATGCCTTGCCATTTGTGCCACAGCCTTCAACACATTCTACAAAGCTGCTGGAAATAACAATTCCTCTTTCAATAAAGTGAAAGAGGCAGCAGAAAAGAGATTGGCATGTAAGACTATTGTAACCAGGGTTCAAGCATGGTTTCCAAATCTTCAAATCATCTGACCAAAGGCAGAAACCAGCTATCTTGCAACCTCATGCCACACTAAAATAATTCTGATTAGGCTCCTGAACCATCAACCACCACTGAATGCAAAAGCAACAGAAGATCTGAATGAGAATGTGTTCCAGAATCTCTATCCAAACTGGAGAGAATGCTAGTGTCCTCAGTAGTGGAATGAAAAAGGCAAGAGGAATACCCTATCCTTCCTGATCTCCATCTCTGAAGAATGAGTCCTTAAGATGATATTTAGTCATCCTATCCTAGCTCAAAAGAAACATTGTAACTAACTCTACAATCTTCTCTCCTTGAGAACAAGATTAATGATCTGTTTTTGACACCGTAGAAGGTTGTTTGTGGCCCGCTCTTTTTCTTAACCAAGGCCAGAAGAGACCAGGAAGGGAAGAAACTGATCAGTTGACATACTATGGAACCAAGGAAGATACATCTATAATGATATGATGTGAAGACTACTGGAAAATATATTACATAGGGATTAAAAAGAAACATGGGGAACAACCCTAAACCATTCCAAACATTTGAGAATAAAACCAGACAACCTATATCCCATTGGGATTAAACATTAACAAAGAGAAAGGGGGGCTACTGACCTAATCCCTCTCTCCAGATAGTTGGCAAAACCTGTTTGGTTGCTGTTGCCTGGTGACCACTGACTGGTGCTAGAAGACTGGTGTCAGACAACCAGTCCAGTAATTGTGATCTGATAGAAGAGTCTCTGTTCAGAGAACTAGACTCAACATAAGATCTGTAAAAGATTGAACACTTGCTTTTATTGGGTACCATCAATTTCCATCCCAAGAGTTTCTCCATAACAGAAGCTGACAGCATCAGCTTTAAAGCTCAGTGATGGCAGTTGCTTTAGGCAATTTCTGAACAAAAGAAAGTACTACAGATCCCTCCCACTCTAAATGCATAGACTGCTCTTGAACAGGATGTGACACAGACTTCTAGGAAGAGTGGATCATCAAGAGATAAAAAAGACAGGAAATGGACCCTTGCTCCCTTCGCTATAAGTATGTCAATTTAGACCAACACCAATTTTCCCAAAATCAATAACAAATCAGACAACTGTCGCCAAGTGTACACTTACTGCATGATAACAGTTTGGGTGAGTGCCTCATGGGATCTTCTTATGCTTGCATTTACCCATATAATTAATTAGCTTAAAAAGACAAATCACCAAAAATGACATGGAAAAATATAAGAGAAACTTACATTGATACTGGTAAAAATGACGGGGTCAAATTGGCTAAGAAACATCTTTTAGAAGCAAAGTGCAAAACAAAATCTTAAAAGAAATAAAACGGGTCAAAAATACATGCATAGAAAGGAAGAGGAGAAAATAACTAAAAGCTAACACTACACAAAAAGGTATATGCTAAGCCAAATGACAATGAAAATGAACTTTCACTGAGCATCCTGACACTCATCTATGCATACAAGTCAAAGTCCAAATGAGGAAAATATGTGATACGTTGGATACTGACTACAGATTGGGATCATGTTCATTTTGCTTCTGGCACTCCAATTACTAACTGGACAAGAGAATCTTTAGCTTGGTCTGGGGACTTAGCATCCTGGAAATGGGTAGCAATGCAACAGTAGCTGCTAATGTATTACTGCATATACAAATTTTAATAATCTTTACTTGAAATTAACAAAAGTTATTATACACATATGGAACTGACATTATAATTATCTTTTTGTTTTCTCAAATGTTGACATCTGCTTCGATTATTGAGATGTACATCTGACACTGTACTGATAAGATAGGTACATCATAACATGTCCTGTACTACAGCCAGTCACTAACCATATATACCTGAAGCAGAAGCAGAGATATAACTGTTTGCATTCTTGAAGTCCAGACATGTTTGGTTCTGCGTCCATCTCCCATATGCACCTATGATCTCTTGTAACATATCTTTGTTGATATCCACAAAGTGAATTTCCCTCACTTGAGTTTGAGGATGTTTACTATCATAATCGATGACACCTTTAATGTACATTTCTGCACATATTCTTTTGGGTACACTATATATGCCTGAAATAAAGGAAAATAAGGCAGACAAGGAATTCAAGTATAATTACAGCATGTAACATTTTTGTCCCATAATACAGGTACAGAATTAGTGAGATTGTGATAATCCCTTTCTTTTGGTTGGTCCATATGTATGGCCATTCCTATGTCATCCAAGCCTAACAAAATACGTTATCCTAGTTCACTAACTATACTTATTACTCAAAGAGTGAAATTTTCTCACATGTGGAGACAAGTTTTAGTCTAAACATCAAAATTCTCACTTATGTACCGGTAATTGTGATGGACAGATTGACATCCATCAGCATATATACTAAATCAAAGGTAGGTCTTGCCATAATTATGCACAATTTATTTGTATTTATGTTTTTTTAGTACCTTTTTTAAACAATCAGTATCAATGCCACAACTGTGCTCCTAGAACAGACCCTGGAGATCAAATCTAATCATAAAACATAATCAAATATTTATAAATTGAACCTCTTCAATTATAATAAAACGTTGAAGTTTCTCTCAACCATTTTTTTAAATATTGCACTTTAGATGGTTCTGGTAAAAACTGACATGGTTACAAAAAAATCCCAACTCGTTCTACAAACAGAGCAGTTGGTTGGATGGTTGGTTAGTTGCTTTCTTACAGCAAAGTCAGAACTTTTGGCTATATCATGCTGATGAAACAGAAGCTAGATGCCTTTCCCAAAAATAAACTGAGGCTGCTGACCTTGGCAGATATTGAACCTGCAACTCTTAGATTATAAGTCTGATGCTGCACCAACTGAGCTAGCTACCACAGCTGCTCATAAAATAAATGAAAAAAAGTACTTCTATTAGCTGTTCAGCTGTATCACTGCCAAATTGTTTAGGAAAACAATATACATTATAGCACACGCCGTGTTTATGCAAGATGTATTATTTAACTAATGTAATCCAACAAGAGAATATTACTATAATAAGCTTGAAACATAATATATGTACCCTTGATAATATAAAGGGTATATATATATATATTATGTATCAATCTGTATTATAGTAATATTCTCTTGCTGTTGTACCCTTGATAACACAAAGTGGTCCAAGGCTGACATGGCCGGGGTGGGAGTGGAAGACAAGCGCCCCACTCCTCCAGAAATGCCCCATACGGCTTGCATCTCTCATCACCTCTGTCAACTAAAATCCAGCTCCAGGCCTTCGCGAGTGGCTTAGCTTTGAAGTCCGGCGGACCATGTTTTCACTAACAGCAGATGGGGTGAAGGCGGGCCACTGGCGCCTTAAAACCAGTCGCTTCGGGTAGATGGGACTTGTAAACCTTGGGTGGTAGCTCATCTTTCTAAGGAGAAGAAAAACTCCGATTCAAAACCTCTGCTGCCTTGCGGCTATACCCACTCATGGGAAAGGTTAAGGGAGTAAACCTCGACAGAAAATCCGGAATCGGAGTCCCTAAGGTAGTCGGACATTGACTTCAACGTCATTCCGGCAATTCCTGAGACACCGTTGGTGCCAAGCTGTATCGGCATTTGTTGTTCCCTTGGGTCCACCAGCTGCATGGAGAGGGGTGATCTGCTGCATGGGAAACAGCCAAAGCATAAGAAGGAAGACAGCATGGTGGAGGAGTCCTCAAGCAATGACAGCATCACCATTGAATGTGGTGATACTGAAGATTATATAGAACCATCCACATTCTGGAGAAGATGTTTCCAGTGGTGGTCAACATTTTTCTGTTTCATCTTGGAATTACAGACCATGCCATGACAGAACCGAAGCCTCTTACCAAATACAATGAGAATATTCCATCCCACCTCCTTCCATAGTTACCCTGGACAAATGCTTCCTTACCGCCTCAGATTTAGAATGTACATAACATGTAGATGGTTCTGAGAACTTGTATCAACTTGCCCAGTTTGAAAGGTTTTCCAACCTTACCAGCTAAGAGTCAAAGGCCAGAGAAGCCCTTGGCTTGGGAGGTGAGGCAGATTAGAGTAAGGATAGATGATGCAGCTTAAGTTGCACCCCCAAAAAATGATTTATTATCGGCATGACCCTCATACCAACTCTGGGCCAAAAGTGCCTTTTTTCGGCCTTGCTAGTATGGGTACTGCAACATAGGTCATTCTGGCTGCTGCCTGTATGTCATTGTTAAGGGCAATATAACAATGAGCATAAACTCATTATTGGACAGTGGGACATCCCAGAAGACTCAGGAAAATAAGTCCAAGGAGTGATATATAAAATATGTCCCTTTGATAATACTGACAAAGTGAGAATTCAGCTTACCCCCTGGGTAAAGTATTGATATTGGGGTATGGTATTGAAATTGATACAAGATAAACTTATCATATACATCAAATTTATCTCAGTGAACCATGGTTACTCAGTTGGTAGAGCATCAGACTTGTAATCAGACCAGCCTGAATCAACTTATTCTGTTTGTCCTTGAGAAGACATTGAGCTATTTCCTCTGCATTATATAGTCAAGTAAAGTGCTGAAAGTGTTATTAAAAATCCAGCCTTCCTTGTTTTTCTTTTTAAACAAATAGCATATTCCAAATAAAATGATGCTTTTATACCATCATTATTTTCTGTCTGTCTTTTTCTGTCACTTTCAACAATAGGTTCACCATTAAGTGCAACACAAAGATCATAAGGCAGGTTCTTAGAAATGATTAAATCTAGAATTCAGAATTTAAAATTAATATTGTAGGGTAAATTTTATCTCTGGATATTTTGATGTGATATGTAGTTTTTTGGGTGGGTAAAACTAAGTTTAATTATTCAATACTTACCTCACACTATTGATTAGCTAGCCTATTTTTGTGTCAAAACTAACCGTCCATACATCCTCTCACATAGTAGAGAAACTGTCAGAATGACATTTTGTACTCCACTCTCTTATTTTGCACACTTTTCCATATGTCACATGGTTATATGCAGAGGGCAGATATTATCCGTCATCTTTTCACAGACAATTACCCAAAACATCAGAGTGGGGTGGGAGGAGGACATTTGGCGATAGCTTCACGTACGTATTGGATAAATAAAATTCATTTTACCCACTAAAAATCTACATTTTAACAGTAGCAATTACTTATCCTTCCGTTATTGCATAGATGAGCTTGTCGGTTAGGTGGGTAGGCTGATGCTTTAGTCAAGCTGATCAAAAACAGAGAACCTGAGTCGTACTCACCATAGAGGGCGAGGTCCATCTATAGAAGGTTGATGTATCTCTGAGCCCCATCTTATGTTGTAACAACAGGCCCTATTGAGAAACACAAATATGTGTTGCAGTGCTCTACCTCCCTAATGGGAGCGTTTAACCCATGGTTGTGGTGCTCCATTTCCATAATGGGAGAGTGCAACCTGCTGTCATGATGTTCTACCTCCCTAAGAGAAGGGTGCAACCCGCCATTGCCATGCGCAACCTACCTAATGGGAGGGTGCAGCCAGCTAGAAACCAGATACAGCCAGTCTCAATAGACAAGGCAGGATTCTCACTTCTTGTCTTGCAGAAGGAGGCTTCACTCAGTATTTCACATGGGGCTTGGTTAATGACCATAAGAAACAAGATTTGTTCTGGGCGTAAGAATGTGGGAGACATGTCTCTGGAACCCAAAACACCAGACAAGAGCATCAAGTTGATGGTAGCTCAATAGCCCTTAAGAGTGGATACCAAAAATCATCTGGTCTTACAAAGGAACGAAAGAAAATCAGCAATGAAGTTTGGAGGTAGGGGGATAAATGTGTTCCTACTGCACCAAATGCAGAATAGTCTCCACCAGGCATCATAGACCTTGGAAGTAGAAGTTCTCTTGGTCTGAATGATGCAACTGGTAACTCGGACCAAAAATGTGTTCTGGCAGACAGAGTGCTAGAGATGAGCCAGGCAAGAAGGTGGAGAATGTAGGATGTTGTGGAGGAGGGATCCCCGGTATAATGACAGAGATCCCTCCTATGAGGTAGAGACCTGGTTCAATCTATCAACAGGTCAGGGAGATCGATGGACCATGATCGCTGGGGCCACAAAGTGGTGATGAGAATGATCTGAGGAGAGAAGTTTAGACTCATTGCAGAACTTTTGGTAAGAGTCGGAATGGTGGGAAGGCCTATGAGAACAGGCGACCCCACTGGAAGCTGAATATATCGACTGCCCGTTCTCTCTATTTCGGGACAGACACTTAAGGAAAGTTTGTTGAACTTGGTCACAAACAGGTTCACTAGAGGTCTTCTTGTGTTGTAACATTTGGCCCAAGAGAGATACGCTAATACGAGATGTGTTGCAGTGCTCTACCTCCCTAATGGGAGGGTGCAACACATGGTTGCAGAACTCCATCTCCCTAATGGGAGAGTGCAACCTGCTGTACTGATGATCTACCTCCTTAAGAAAATGGTGTAACCTGCCATTGCCATGCACAACCTACCTAATGGGAGGGTGCAACCAGCTAGAAACCAGATTCAGCCAGTCTCAATAGACAAGGCAGGAATATCAGTTCTTATCTTTCAGAAGGAAGCTTCACTCACATGGGGCTTGGTTAATGACCATAAAAATCAAGATTCCATCTGGCGTAAGAAAGTGGGAGAAAGGTCTCAGGAACCCAAAACACCAGACAAGAACATCAAGTTGACAGAAGCTCAATAGCCCTTAAGAGTGGATACTGAAAATCTTTTGGTCTTACAAAGGAACAAAAGAAAATCAGCAATGAAGTTAAGGGGGACAGGGAGGATAAATGTGTTCCTATTGCACCAAATGCAGAAGATTGTCCACCAGGCATCATAGACCTTGGAAGTAGAAAATATCTTGGCCTGAATGATGCAACTGGTAACTTGGCCCGAAAATCAGTTCTGGCAGAGAGAGAATGTTAGAGATTAGCCAGGCAAGAAGGTGGAGAATGTAGGATGCTGTGTAATGACAGAGATCCCTTCTATGAGGTAGAGACCTGGGTCAATCTATCAACAGGTCATGGAGATCAATGGACCATGATCGCTGGGGCCACAAAGTGGTGATGAGAATGATCTGAGGAGAGAAGTTTAGACTCATTGCAAAACTTTTGGTAGCAGTCAGAAGGGTGGAAAGGCATATCAGAATAGGTGATCCCACTGGATGCTGAATGTATCGACTGCCCGTGCTCTCTAATTTGGGACAGACATGTAAATGGGAAGTTTGTTTAACTTGGTCACAAACAGGTCCACTAGAGGTCTTCCCCTGAGGGAAAGCAGGGACACTGTTACTGAGTGGTGAAGAGCCCAATCTGTTGCTGGGAAAGGCTTGGTCTGTTCTGGATAGACTGTCCGCTAATATATTTATCTTACCCAGAATCTGGAGAACTCAGATTGTGACATTGTCTTAGGCTGACGAGATAACGAGGTTCCAGACCACCACCCAAAGGGAAGGGGCATGTGTGCCTTTTTGAGATCATAGGTATACACTAAGATGGACTTATTGTCTGAGGAGACCATAACACATCGGCCCCTTAATATGTTGATGCGCCCTTGCAGTGCTAGAAATACTGCTTTCATTCTTAGGATGTTGATGTGGAGGGACAATTCTGCCCGAGTCTAAGAACTGTGGACAATTATGCCCTCAAGCTCTAGATGAACCCCCAACCGGAATCTGAGGCATCGGCGAACAGATAGGAGTGGGGATCAGGTGAGCGCAAGAAAACCCTGATCAGAAATCTGTCTCAATTCACCAACCAAGCAATGGTGGTGATAAACTGGTCCCAGGTGACTTGAAGTTGATAGAGAATCTCTGTGCGGCTTTCAACTTGCAAGAGGGCAGAAATGCAGAGGATGCATGGGACATTCAAGGTTCTGAGAAGGGAAAGATAAAGGTGGGCAGACTACACGCTTTGCTTGTAGCATCTCTAGGAGAACCAGGATTCGATCTTCCTCCTCCAGAAGAATTTGGACCAAGTTTTAGTTGTGAGGAAGCTCATCCCAACATAAACATAGACTTTCCATAGAACAAGTTCTGACTTTGAGGTTGGGTAAGAGACCCAACTGAGTTAAAGTGGACCAAGAGTGGAACAAATCCTGATGAAGGGACTGGACTTGAACACTATTGATCAGTTTGTCGCTGAAATACTAGAGAATCAATGTTCCCTGTATTTGTAGGTAGACCACTACCACTCCCATTATCCAGTTGAAGACTGGGTACAGAAGACATTCCAAATGGCAGAACCCGGAATTGAAAAACTTCGCGGTCTAGCAAAAAACAAGATATTTGCGGTGTGGAGGAAAGAAGGGGATGTGCAAATATGCATCTTGAAAGTTGATGGAGATGGCCCAATCGAAGGAAGAGTGTTCTGGATTGAGGAGGTTGTTTCCATCTAGAAGGTTTCCTCCGACAAAAACTGGGTGAGTGGGAAGAGATTGATTAAGGTTTGAAATTTCCCACTTTTCTAGGTGACTAGCAAGATTCGGGAGTAGAGGGATTGTTCAAGACCCTCTCAACTGCCCTCTCTGCAAAAGGGTGTGCACCTCTTCCCTCAATTCCACCAGATTTGAATGGGGAAAGAAGTTGGGGGTCCTTGATAGTAGGCTATGTTCCCAAAACTATAGAATATAACCCTCATTCACAATGAAGAGGACCCACCCACCGTCTCATAATGCTTGACCAAGCCCCTAAGAGGCCTGGGTGAGCACTTACTGGGATGCGTGACGGAGATGAACAGCAGGAGATAAGGTTAATTTGCTAGGGCGGTTCCCCCCCCCCCATTTTTCTACTGGTAGGAAAGGAAGGAGGGTCAGAGAACTTCCTCACAGATCTGTCGTGACCTGGGCACCGTGAACCTGATGAGTAAGTGGTCTAGCAGAAGTTGAGGATTGGAATGGGCTTGTGCCTGCTGAAAAAAATTGCAGATGGTCACTGAGGGCGATTTGTCTGATCTCATTTCCTGGTCAATTGCGATGGACGGTAGTGGAGAGAAAGATCAAAGTTGGTGATTCAGCAAGGCTGGAGAAGTCAGGGTAGGAATGATGCCCCCAAGAGGGTCTCTGCTTCTAGAGAAGCAGCTTTTATAAGGTCTTTACTGTAGTGAAGCAAGGCCTTCGAGGAGTCCATGCAATATCATGGTGGATGTGCATAAAGTCTGCCTATAATGCCAAAGCAACAGAGTGCATGCCGAGATGCCTGACCACAGCATCCTGCACAGGTGGCAATGCGGCTGGATTCAAAGAGGCCTATATCAAAATGCTAAGGAAATAGCTGAGAATAGGGTGGCATGCAAAACTATGGTTACAAGGAACCAGTTTCCTGCTCCATGGCATCAATTATTTTGATGGGAAGGCATGTCCAGGCTTCCACAGAAATACCGACCTTGGCTGCATTAGTGTACAAGGGAGGAGGTTTGATAGACCACTTCGGGGAATGTACCCTGTAGCAGGAGAAAATGGGGTACAATTTTATGAGGGAGAAACAGACCATCTTCTACATTGTTGACCTCACTGGCCTTGTGAATACCTCCGTAATCGTGTATGTATCATGAATGTGGGAGAAGTAAGAGGCTTGGTTGAGCTTGTACCCCAGAGAGCTTTGCCAGAATGGAAAGGATCCTTATGGACTGTGCGCCAGGTGGTTGTGGGCACAAGTCAGTGGATAATAGATGATAAGCCTCGTTTACCACATTATTAAAGAACCAGACCTCCTCTTCCTCATCCATTTGAGCTTAAGGGTTGGGCCTGAGAGAAGGTGTCATTGCCACAGCTTCTGTCTAAATCTCACTGGAGGCAATGAAGAAAGAGAGAGTGCATTGTCATCATCATCAACAAGAACATCTGTCTTCCCTCAACGATATACCACTTTAAACCTTCCAAAACGGAGCCACCTGGTGATGAGGTGATATGAGCCACAGCATCACTTCAACTGCGAAGGCAAGGTTCACAACTTTTGGATGCATAATGGACCAGTGGCCCTGAGGTGGAAGGCCCCTCATCCAATAAGGGTTCACATGTATAACTGGGAACAGGATAAATCGATGCAGTCCCTGACCCTAGCCTGAGTCCTGTGTATAGATTGGGAATCCTGCACAGGTTGAGATGTTAAAAAGGGGGAGGTTGGTCCTCTTTTCTGTTCCTGGACCTAGAGGCCCATGAGTGATAAATGGGGAAGAACTCGTCTTCAAAAAATTATCACTGTGTGCATCAAGGGTATGGTGTTTTGCCTCCCGAACAGAAGGAGGGCAACACTCTGCCAGAAGCACGATATGTATTGCAGTGCTCAACCTCCGGTTAGGATGGAACAATCCACTGATGATGTGCTCAACCTGCTCAAAGGGAGGTTACAACCATACGATTGTGATGCTCTACCTCCTTCATTTTCTTTTGGAGCATATGAAATGACTGCACCATTCTCAACTGGACAACAATATTTTTAGGTTATGCACAGTGACCCTGCCTTGGGACCTCAAAAACGTTTTTGAGTCTCAAAAAATCCAACAGTCTGGGAATATGGCATTTATGTTAATCATGCTTTTGACGTTTGTTACTCGTATCAGGGGGAGATTTTATAAGAGTGATAATTTACCTTAAGTTGTTTACTCCAAAACTGAAACAGACCTATAATATCAGAAAACAAAAGTAGGGTTGGTACAGTGTCACTGTTATTGATGAAAAACTAGGAAACAGTGAGCAATATTATGTTAGTATTCTGCATTATAACACAAATACTATCAACTCAATAATTGATGTAATGTCATTATTTGTGGTTCTGTATATTAATGATAAAGATACAGAAGGGGCAGAGCAGTACAAGGCAGTCAACCGGAAGTTAAGAAAAACATGAAAAAAGTAAAAGAGATCTTGATATAAGAACATTCCAAAGACACTGAGGGAAACTTGAATACGAACAACAGCAGGAAAGCATACCGACTGGCCCAAGTTCTAACAAGCACAAAACAACGGCGGGTTACCTCCTTACAGGACAAAGCCGGTAAATACCTCACAGAAAAAGATATTCTGGAATGATGGACAGAGTACTGCGCAGAACTTTACAACCATCGAAACAAAATAGATCCAGAGGTACTGAATGTCCTTCCAGCAACAAACAACAACAACAACCCTATCCTACGTGAAGAAGAAGAAGCTGCAGTGAGATTGCTGATAAAGAGGAAGTCAGCAGGAGTGGACAACATCCCAGCAGACGTGATCGAAGCTGGGGGAGAAGCAATGATCAGTGCCCTTACAAACATCTGCAAAAAGATCTGGCAAACAGGAGTATGGCCATCGCCGTGGACCCAATAACTGATCATCACCCTCCCCAAGAAAGGCAACTTGCAACAGCGTCAAAACCACCGTACAATCAGTTTTATAAGCCATCCAAGCAAAGTCATGTTAAGGATACTGCTGAACAGACTAAAGCCACAGGCTGAAAAGATCATTGCCGAGGAGCAGGAAGAGTTCAGAGCAGGTTGCACCACAACGGAGCAGATCGTCAACCTCAGGATATTGTGTGAGAAGTACATCTAACACCAACAAGATCTGTACATCGTCATGGATGTCAAGAAGGCATTTGACAGGGTAGGGCATGCAACTTTGTGGGCGACCATGAGACTGTACAACATCAATGACAACCTCATCACAGTAATAGAGCATCTCTATGACAAGGCCACCAGTGCAGTACTTCAACGGCAACATAGGGGACTGGTTCAGAATGACAGTCGGAGTTAGACAAGGCTGTCTGCTCTCTCCCACACTATTCAACATCTTTTTGGAGAGAATCATGGTAGATGCGCTTGAAAAGCATAAAGGACGGTCAGCATCAGAAGCAGAACAATCACCAACTTACGTTTTGCTGACAACATTGATGGACTAGGAGGAAATGAGCAAGAATTGGCCAGCTTAGTAGAGAGCCTCGATAAAACATATACAGCCTATGGCATGGAAATCAGTGCAGATAAGACCAAAATGATGACCAACAACACCAAATTCCAATGGCATCAGCACTGACATCAAGGTCCAAGGTACGAAGCTAAAAGCAGTCCACAGCTTCAAGTATTTGGGGTCAACTGTAACAGATGAAGGATTGAAGCCTGAAGTACTCTCCAGGATTGCACAGACAACAGCAGCACTGACAAAACTGAGGCCCATCTGGAACGACAAGAACATTGAACTCAGCTCAAATGTAAGACTGATGCACTAACTGGTGATCTCCATATTTCTCTATGCCTGCAAATCATGGACCATAACAGCTGACTTAGAGAAAAGGATACAGGCCACAGAGATGAGATGTTTCCGAAAGATCCTCGGCATCAAATACAAATGCCATGTCACCAATGAAGAAATACAGCAAAGGATAAGACAAGCCAATGGGCCTCATGATGACCTCCTGATCACAGTGGAAAAAACGTAAACTGCAGTGGTATGGGCATGTCTCACAATCATCAGGACTTGCCAAGACAATCCTGCAAGGCACTGTACAAGGAAGAAAAAAGAAAGGCAGACATAGAAAGAGGTGGAAAGATAACATTCGAGAATGGACAGGCTTGACATTGCGTGACTCACTGTGAAAGACGGAAATTCGAGAGGAATGGCGGAAGCTGGTTATTCGGTCTTGTGCAGTGCCCCAACGGTCTACCAGACTACAGGACTGATGATGATGATGATGATGATGATATTAATTGATTCAAATCACTCATAAAGTAAATATAAAGCCTGTCATTAATTAATCATTCAACATCAAATTGTGACAGAGTCATTTATCAGACAGTATGGCAGGTAGCAATAAAAAGTGACAGCACTGATTATATGAAGAAATTTTTTAATAAATGTAAGGTGATTTCTTGGAATAGCTGTTGGTTGCCCAAAAGGGAGTTAATGAATGATTTTGGTTTGCAACATTTTTTGCGATTGTTTTGGAAAGTCTATATTTTTCATTAGACAAGGCTGTACGACTTGAGTGTCAATCCATCAAACAACCATTTGAATTTGTAAGCTTTATAGCAATATTGTTTGACTTATACCCCAAATATTTAAATTTGACAATTATTTTTTAATGTGGCAGAAATAACCAGTAAACTCATTCATGTTGTTGGTGAACCTTGACGAGACAGATGGTTCCAAGCTGGACAACTTGCAGAAACACCTTTAAATTTAAAGTTAAGTCAGACAATGACATGTACCAGCCACTTAGTGTTTAGTCCAAGTAGAATGGGATCTGTAAATGATTAAGCAAGTGATTAATGTTGGAAAGACAATTAAAACAGCCAATTGAAGCTAAAAGGCATGTGGAAAATGACATAGTGATTATAAAAATGCTAATTTTGTAGTTCCAAAAGGCAGAGGCACATTAGAAGGGGCAGAGGGGCACATCGTGGGAGCAGACAGTCTTAGGGGTAAGGTAGTGTAATTATTATTATTTCTTATCATGAGGAATACAGATGTATATTTTGAAACCAGAAACTGTCTCAAACTTAGCAAAGGTTACAATCAATGTTTGAGGGATGATCCACTTGTTACGAAAGCCTGAATTCTCTATTAATTATTTGCATGCCATTAATATTCTTTATTTCTAATTAACACAGCCACGATTTATACACACAGCAAAAGTAATGAAGGGAATAAAGGATCTTCTACCTTAGCCAGTAACCTCTTTCAGCGGCCAGAATAATTGGTGGAGGAAGAGCCTGGGAAAACCCTGGTCTTCCCAGGCTCTTCCTCCACCAATTATTCTGGCCGCCATGTATAGCCAGCCTATCATGCGCTGAAAAATGGAGTTAAACCTAAGACAAAAACAACACCAAAAACTCTGTTGTGTTTTTGATGATTGGGCTAAATATTTAGATAAAGGTGACCAAGCAGAGATTTTTTTTATTAGACTTTCTAAAAGTTTTTGACACTGCCCCCATGTATTGTTAAACAGTAACCAATTTCATTATGGAATTGCAGGGAAAACTCTAGACTGGACATGGTCTTTTGTTTTTGTTTCCAAGAAAAATGTGTGGTGGTAAATCGATACAAATCTGGTTGGTCCAAAATTACTTTCTACAGAGTTTCTTAAGGCACAGTCCTTGAATCAGTACTTTTCTCCTTGCACATCAATGGCATCATTAATGAACTAAGAAATTTGCCTCTTTGCAGATGGCTCTGTGTGCTACAGATGAATGACAACCCAACAGGATACCAAGATATTGCAAATGACATTAACAGACACAGACAGTAGACATAAAAATGGGACGTTCATTCCAACCCAATAAAATACAACATAATCCAAATAACAAGAAAGAAATTCCATAAAATCAGAATGTCATGTTCATTAGAAGGTACTACATTAGAAAACGTCAATTGAATATAACATTTTGGTTACACAAATCACCCAATCCATTCAAATCTACACCAAAAATATACCTTTGATATGTGTAATATACAAACAAATAGTAAACAAACACTTGAAAAATCAATAAATAGTAAGAGAATGTCAGTTCTTTAAATTTCATATTTGTGTGTGTGTTGAAAACAAAGCATTTAGTGTTTTAGACAACAAATCAAGCAGTTTTACTATTCCATCCAATGATTCAAACCAAAATACAGTGATGATATACAAACATATTTTGTGAAAGTATACACCAAAGAAAGAATACACAGTAACAATTCATGTACACTGGGAGTACCACCTAAATCTGTTGCATGCTCAAAATACAGAAACAAGCACAGATTAGAACTGAATTTTAATTATGATCTCAAGTCACACCACCATACAGTACCAGCTGTAAACAATATCTATACATGTTGGGTAATGTGACAGGGCAATTTTGTGTATTTGGTTAATCAAGGTTTACAAAAATCTGAACTGCAAATTTTTTAATCAACGGTTCTGATATTTTTGTCAAATACATGATACCCAAAAAAATACACTGTGTATATAATGCAATGTATGTGTATTTGGAGTACACTTGTGCACACACAAATACATGTACACACAAATACATGTACACACAAATATACCTTTAATAACTGTGATACACATAATAAACAAGGTACAGTACTTATTATTTTGGTGTCATACAAGGGCAAAAAATATTGAAAATTGTGATGTCAATATAAACAATTAAAAATATGAAAAAGAACCTTTAGCAATATTTTATATAAATTAATTGTATATATAAATATTTTAAAAAATACAAAAACCAGACTATTATATATATTATGCTATGTATAGAAACTCTTAACCATCTACTGCAATTTATCTACTTTTCTAATATATTCATGTTATTATTGTGATACCAGTGTTTCCCTTTACCCTCATTTATGCTTCAAGGGCCCAACAATTTTAATTTCACCCCCAGTTTTGTTTTTTTTACTCAGCCTGACTCCCAATTTTGACACCAAGAGGATTTTTTACTCTTTCACCCCTAGTGGATACACTGCATACTTAAAGAACATATCCTTTGTATCTTATCTGTATCAAATGTATATTTGGGGTAGATCAGGGTTCATTTGAGTAGATTTGAGAGTTTTGTGTAACCAAAACATTTAGGGGTCACAATTTTTAGTGATCTGTAATGGAACCTTCAAATTAAAAGAATGTATAAATCATACTTTAGGTCAACTAAGATGTAGATTGTCATCTTGACAACAAAATGCAGAACAGTTAACATTAATGGGTCTCGTTAGACCCATTTTAGAATAAGTTTAATCACTTTGGGACCCCCTTTTCCAATGTTTTAGAAGATGACATTGAAAATATCCAATAGCGAACAGGCAGATTTATTACATCAAATTATGACTATACCCCAGGAAGTAACCTCAGTCCTGAATAAGTTGTCATCAAAAACTATTTAAAAAATTTGACTGGAAAATAGATTAAGACTTTTCTACAAAGGCCTGTACAAGTAAAATAATACAATATGGTCAAGTCAAATAAAACCCAGCGCAAATTATAACACCTCCATACACATGAACTGACAGTTTAGAAATTCAGCCTTTACCCCCAAAACAACCAAAGACTGGAATTCATTACCACAAATATTGATTAAGTTCTTGTTTTAAAGGTTGATGCTGTACAGTACAAGAATATCATTATAATGTGGCATTGAACTATAGTAAAAGTCGTATATGTCATGCAGGTGTTCAGAACCAACTATTTCAGAAATGGATTTCATTTATTTTGCATTTGATTACCTTTCAATAGCAATTATTCACTTTATTTTTGGATTCTCATACATCGATTTTCCTTTGGATGGTCGCTATTTACATGCACCAAGAAATAGTTATGGCAAAATCAATGTCAAAATTACAGGGACATTTTTGATGACGTCAACCCAACGGTGTGATCCAATACAAACCCAGTTGAATGTCATGCACTGTGTTGTCGCCATAAAAGCAACACATGTTGAAAACAAATTCGTATTATCATGTTAATTGCTATGATAGACCCGACGTTCTCTTTTCTTCGCCCAGTTCAGTACCTGGTCATTATTGTAAAAACCGATAGTTATCAATAATTTTCGTCTATGATTTTTTAACGGCATTTAAGGTGCTGAGCATCGAACAATCAGAATTCAATAGCCTTTGGTTAAACTATTGTAGTATAACATTTTAGAACAACAATTACAGTAATATTTAATTTCATTTCAGTAGATGAACATACATAATCACATTGACATACCTTTAATCAGACTCAAGACCAATCACAGGTAGTATGGCTCCTTTACAAGGCATACTATTACGAAGACACTATGATGCAAGAACTAACCCACCCACCATGGAAAGTAGTATCCCTTGTGGTTTTGTTATATATAGGATATCCCTATAAATGCATACAGAACAACATCTGATCCCTGCCGTCCAGGAACAAAATTGTGTAAACCAGGAACTTATTTACAAGAAATTCCTTCCCAAGCCTCGATGTGAAATTGATATATATATATATATATATATATATATATATATATATATATATATATATATATATATATATATATATATATATATATGTTAATGCCATAATTATTTTCCCACCAACTACAGAACTTAACACGAGTTTCTAATCAAACAAAATCCGTATACATCCTTTCAAAAACGAAAGTTGATGCCTTGTTACTGTCAATTACACGGTCCAACTTAGGTGCTTACAATACCGAAACGAAACGAAAAAACGGAACACACTGGAACCACCGAAATTTATAAGTCCTTAGTTGATATTTTAATATTAATTATATGCGAGAGCAACGTGTACTTTCTTTACTGACGAAAAATGATTAAATAACAAATTTTACATGCAGGAATTCGACAGCAAATTAATTAGAAAATATACATTATCGGAAGAGACCTGACTCTCAGGAATTACGGAACAAGCATTTTGCGAGTTTCACAGAAAAAATAGAATAACGTTTAATCTGAAGAATTATTAAAATCATTTGGTGTGTATTTATATTCATAAAGGCAGTTATCGGAACATAATGAGAACTTACCAGAACAAGAGGGGGAAAAATCAAAATGTATTTCAGTATGACATTGTTTTATTGTTTTATTGCATTTCTAACAACTGTGTGTTTCTTTTCATATTCTGTTTCAATTTTCCTTCGACAGGAAATTGCATATTTTTTATATTTTTATGGTGTAAATATTTTATAACAAGTTAGCAACACACACACACAGATATATATATATATATATATATATATATATATATATATATATATATATATATATATATATATATATATATATATATATATATATATATAGAAAGAGAGAGTCATTGTGCAAATAAATTAAGAAAATAAAAAATAAATTATTGTAATATAATAAATATCACAATATCAAATTGCATAAAAGTTGTATATTAGAAACTGCTATAAAAAAACTGATGGATTACAGAGACGTTTTAAATGCATGCGTGTGTACTGCTTACTGGATAATCCTGCAAAATCAACATTAGATTTGAACCTATAGATTACAGAAAATATAAGAAGATGTGGATATAATAATAAAGTTCTTACACGCATGCATAATGAGAGATGCCTTCACTTTAAAATAGGACGGATAAATAATACATAAAATTAGATGACCTTGAGAAATTAACGTTGGTATCATACTCGTCATTTTCAAATACACATGATTTTCAGAAGAGGTTCAGTGATTTCCGAGACCAAGACTTTAGTTATTGTTCAAACATATTATTGTACCATTTGCAACAATCTGAGCACTGAATGGTATCATGTTGACACTTAGATTTGTTACGTACTACATGGAAATGTAGCCATTTATACTGATTCAGTAAAGAACCTAAAGAACTGAACAAAGGTTTGCATAATTTTGGCATTTTTATACCAAGATCCATTGTTTTTAAAGATGCGACAGACAGGATGGTGAGGTAAACGTACGTAGAAGATGGCATGAAAATCAATATCGACAAGTTGTAATGTTCCAATCTCTAACGACCTTTTTAAATTTAATGTGAGTAAATATACTTATATGATCTTGATTATCACGTTTTGCAATGATGTTTTATTTAAAAGAAAATTTATGATGTCTAGTGTTTTTGAACATGTGGTTTTTAAAGATGTATTACACTTGTTTATTAATCGGATAGCTGAAGGAACACGTGCTGCTAAATCAACCCTCGGCAACACCTAAAATAATAACAGGCACTTTAATATGATAGGTAAAATCTTATTCAGTATGGCAAAATTAATATCTCTTCATATCCTTAAAATTTTCATAAACATTATACACACTATCGGATATCAAAGCGAGACAAAAAACAAACAGTAGGAAAAATACCAGTTACCAAACCAGAACTGCATACAAATATATTACTAAACGTAAAGGACATCTCATAAATTTCTTTTCCTCTGGATAATATTTCTCGCAGAATTTGTTTAGAAAATATGTATGAATTGTGTATTAACTGTTCTCGGGTTTCTTTACCGCGTACAGCACTGCCCGGGGGTTGTTTATTTTCGTCGTTAGCTATTGGTTCTTCAAAATACTGCGTTTGATTAAGCCTGTAAGGATAAACATCTTCAGCGGGTTCTGCCCAACTGTTATGATGTTATGTATATTTATATTTTTGTAACTCTTGATTCATGACTGTGTTTATATTATGTGTAGTTATTGTTATTGACTATACATTGTAATTATCATCTGTAGTCAGGATATTAGATAGATAATTTTTGTACTAGGGTATGCAATTCTATTTTAAGATATTACAAGTGAAGAGTGCATAGGATCTATAAATAGATGTCGCGTTTCCAATAATAAAACATTAGGTGGTTTGAGCGTCTGCCTAGGATGTGGGAGGTCGCGGGTTAGAACCCCGGCCGAGTCATACAAAAGACTTATAAAAATGGTACTAACAGCTCCCTCGCAAGGCATTCAGCATTAAGGGGTTAGTGTTAGGACTGGTCAGCCTGGTGTCAGGATAATGTGGCTGGGTGAGACATCATCATACATGTCTGAGGCATGATGCCACAGTGCTCGACATCAGTCTAAACTGCAACACTGATATGACTGATTTTTTTTAAAGCTACGACAAAAATCCAAATATCACACACACACACACACACACACACCTGCTGACAACTTTTGGATCATTTCTCATTGGCTGGAGGGTTTAGGTTAGGTCAGGCGGGTTTTAAGAAGAATTAGGTAATTCCCATTGGTCGAATTAGATAACATAAATAGGTATTTTGAAATATTAGATTCAGTAGTACGATCTGTCAGGTGGGATATATTGCGACATGCAGACGCGATATAATCTTGAAAGTGTATATAAAGAGAGAACATAGCAATCATATTCATTCCTATATTGGATACAATATATTCCTTGGATTCTGATCTCATATGTTGAAATCAGTCTGCAGATGTGTTTAATGTTGTGTTTAGATAATTTGAGAAGAAAAATCTGTTACGATTATTCAGTGGACATAAAATGTTCTCCTTATACAATACTATTATTCTGCGACTATTGTGTGATATTCAAAGGCGTTCTAGACAACGCCATTTGGACACGCTAGGACTGTTGGCGGACCAGTATGTTCGTGATCTGCCGTTTGTACGCAATGTTTTTTTATTTTGGTCTTTGATAAAACTTTTAAGGGATTATTTCGTATTCAATACATAAAATTGTAAGTTCCTCTTAAATTTTGTATTTTATGATATGGATAATTAATATTTTTGTTAAGTTTTACGAAACTTGTTGGTTTTGTTACTTAGTTAAAACCATGGAATCGTAAAAGAAATTGGGAGATCGTCCGGGATACGAACATCAGAAATATTTAACAGAAATAAAACTTTCTTTTTTTAAAATATAAATTCATTTTAGTTCGGAATAATTTTTCCCCTGGCCATTTTATTTTCATGGTGATACCAACAAATTTTCACAATGTCTTCTAGAGTGGAGAGATTTTGTTTCCAATCCGACACATGCGGGTTTCAGTGTTTAAGGAAAGATGAGGTGCTGAAGCTTGCTAACCGCTTTCAAATTTCGGACATAAAATCGTCTTTGTTAAAAGAGGAACTAAAATGTATTTTAGTCAAGTATTTGGTGGAGGGGGACATTCTATGCATCCAGATTTATGATTAATTAGTAAGTCTCCATCTAGCTATGAAATAAATTTTATAGAATTGAAATTGAACAACCAGACAGAATTAAACCTGAGAAAAAATTGAGCTTCAAAAAGAAAAGTGGAAAGAGAGATGAAATGCTGCGAGAGAGAGAGAGAGAGAGAGAGAGAGAGAGAGAGAGAGAGAGACAGACAGAGCGGAAAACGCAATTACAAAAAAGAAAGAGAGATGCAAATTCTTATGTTACGTGTTTATGCTCGAAATAACAAGCTTTGAACAATTTTTAAAAAAAAATATTTTCTTGAAAGAAAACGCTGTAAAAATGAAAAAGAAAAAAAAGAAATTACGCTTTTAAGAATGAAATCCAAAAATAATCCAAGAATAATTCACGAGTAAAATTTTAGAAGTCCTAACAATAAAATGTTCTAATGAATACAAGTTCGAGTCCTGACGAAGCATCCAAGATGGAAGGCGATGACGTATGATGTATCCTATACAGTGCTGTTGTCTACAATTCCTTGTAGAAACACAAGAAATAACACTCCGGTGTTGGAAATCCGAATACATTTTTAAGAAATGTCTTTGTTCAAGAATTCTGTCTGAGCACTAAACTATTTCCAGAGAAACGAATTAATCTTTTAAAATCCAAATAATCTGAAGAAAAATTAACATATAACTCGAAAACTGGCTACAACAGAGGAAGGACATGACATCAAGTGTTTTAAGCCCAGACTGACTAAATTGTCTATAGACATCGGCATAAAACCTGAATACTGCGCAAAACAGATGCACGGATGAAGGTCACGTGATCAATTATAGAACGCCTTGGAAGCAATTTACAAGTCTAATGGCACGTAAACCAGTACAGCCTCGATTTCACGATTATCATTCACACATTAAAAATGAATAATAACAAAGTTGTTTACTTGACCTCGAATCAAGGCCAGGAACTAAGTCAAAAATAGAAAAATGTTTCTACTATTAGGTAATGATCTAAAGATCCAGGTGAAACCGAATTTTCTGAAACATATCAAATTCCTAGTAGATAAAATTACGTTACATTGACATGTAATACAATTTTAAAAAAAGAAAAAGATTTTAAATTTACAATTAAATTAAATCAAATACAAATTGAATCAAAGATACATAACACAAATGCAAGAGAGAGAGAGAGAGAGAGAGAGAGAGAGAGAGAGAGAGAGAGAGAAATGAGGGGAGAGAAAGAGGCCAAAACAAAAAGAAGAAAGAGAGATTGAAATGCATTTGAAATTAAAAGAAATGGAGCAGCACTCGCCTCACGAAAGTTCAGTTTTTGATCCTAACAAGAATATTAGATCAGTACCCGCTTTTAAGAAAAAGAAGTAAATCCATATTTTCACATTTGGGAAAATAGCCGAGAATTTAAAATGGCCAAGAAAACATTGAACATTACTTTTACAGAGTGTATTTATTGACAAAGCTCGTGAAATGTACACTTCACTATGAGTAGAAGCAAGTGCTGTTTATGGTTTGGTCAAGGATCGTTTTGTGAAGGGTTGTGAATCGGTACATGGGTCATAAAAATAGAAGAAAGTAGCCAAACACATGCCGATGTTGCCAGGAAGAAGGAACATCTATTCGACAGGTGGTTTGCATCTAAAACGATTAATCAAAGTTATGAGAAACTTATATAACTAATATTACTCTAAGAGTTCAAGAGCTGCGTCCGTAGTACTGTCATTACCTACGTGCCTTGATGAGCACCATGTAGACACTTCGTACAGTTGATGACCTTTCCTTGACTCACAAAGTTTCATTTTTCCTCTCAGCCTGTTTTAAGCAGGAAACCGATTCAGTTTCAAGCGATTACTTACAAATTTCAATCTGGCACAATTAATAAGGATCTATCCTCTGATAAGACTGATCAGAAATTATTTTCTCTTTCTTCGTGCATCTATTGGAAAAAAATAGGGCAATTTATTTCTGACTGCTTTATGTTTAAAAAAATAATCAGCAGAATAAAGATAGAGCTGTTCCAAATATTATTGTTTCTCTGAAGTCGAAGTCATAGTCATGTAGACGAAACAACATTTTTGTTGGGTCAAACAAGCCACAGTCTGATTTTTTTAAAGAATTACAAACGATTCACGTCGAAAGGTTCTATATCACTTATTAGTGATTCGGTCAATTAAATCCCTATTAAAATATTAAGGGACAGATGCGTTTCACATACTTGTATCATCAGCTACTTTGCATTTGTCCGAGAAACTATTTTCTTCCGAAGGTCTTCTTTTTCAGGAAGTAGAGTGCGGTGGCTTTATACAAATTCTACTTTATACATAATGTTAATTTGTCATCACACTTAGGCTCATGACCGATTAATATAGGAGATGTGAATTCTTTGCCCATTGAGGGTGTTCATTTATTGTGATGCAATTAGTTAGCTGAAGATTATTTTGTGGTTAATACACTTCTAACTGAAAAAACCTGACTTGGGTCAAAAAGTTGATCGCATTAAAAATGAAATCCCTGATTCATACTCAGTTTCTGCAGTTACTAGAGTTATGGCAAAAAGAGCTCTTGAGATTGAAGTTAATCAGGAAAGTATTCCTTGGCCTAACACATTTATTGGTCAGGCTTTTGATGAAGACACTTTTGTATCTGAAACTGATCAATCAAAAGTGTTAAATATTGGGATCCTCTATTAACCACTCCTTTTTAAATCAGGGTGACAAACGACAATCACTTGTCGTCGAATAAGGAAGAGATCCTCAGATCGTCAGTTTGTTTCCGAGCGCTATTAGCGAAGCATATTCTGCAGAGGTACCAACTTGCCATTTTTTTATAAATGTGGTCAATATGAGCAAATATAGATCATCTAAAGTATAGCTGGTGAAGTGGGGTCAGGAAGCTAACAAATTGTTGTTCCAAAGTCGTATAGACAGAATGTTCGTAGTTAAGCCCATGAAACTCCCTTGGCTAGACATTTAGGGCTCGATGAAACCTCTCACAAGATCTTGCATCATTTTTTGCCGAACATTAAGAGTGATGTTAATAAATACTCTAGATCTTGTGATACTTTCCAATGATAGGAAATCCCAACCAAAAGATACCTAAAGCTCATTTACAACCTATTCCTGCATTTGACGAACCATTTACTAGAATAATGGTAGACCGTGTTTGTCCCATACCTATGACCAAGACATGCAACCAATACTTGTTGCCCATAATGTGTGCGCCGATAAGGTTTCCAGAGCCAATTCCATTACGGAACAGTAAGACTAAAACTCTAGTAAAAGCCTTAATAAAGTTCTTTACAATGTTTGGCCTTCGAAAATACGCCCAGTCTGAACAAGGTTCTAACTTCAAACCTGGGATCTTCTAACAAGTTATGTATGAATTAGGTATTCAACAATTTATGTCCTCTGCAACTCATGCTGCAAGCCGGAGGGGGATGGGGGTTGGAAAGATTTGATCACACTTCAAAGAATGAAATAGGGTCATATTGCATTGATAACAGAAAAGTTTGGGTCGAAGATGTTCATTTATTATTGCTTGTTGTTAGGGAGCGAGTTCAAGAGTCCTAGGTTTTTGCCCTTTTTAACTTGCTTTGGACACATTGTTTGTTGACCACTGAAGTTGTTGAAAGAGAAACTTCTTTAACCGATGCCTCTAAGATTAATATACTTGTTTATGTGTCTGACCGTAAATACAAACTTTCGAAAGCTTGTGAGGTGGCAATAAATAATATTCAGTCTACTCAATCAAAAATCAAAGTAAATTTAGTTGTACCTGTCCCGCACAGTGGCGATTTAAATGACGATGAACAACCATATTGTAATGCGTTTGGTTCAACCATATTTCAGTATTCGGCAATATTAAAGAGCCAGAAGCAACGAATGAGTTAAATCAGCTAATATGTGAATACGTGTATTTGTTCTCAGCTGCTCCAACTCGAACAAACAAAATCTACCATGATGCAGAAATTGTAGATTCTAAGCCTGTAAAACAGGCCCCCTTACAGGATGAACTCTCTCAAGCTGGAGAATAACTTCATTGAACGAAGCAAATGTAACTGGAGTTCGCTTTGCATTCTCGCGCCGAAAACAGATAATCCTTCCCGTATGTGCACTGGCTACAGAAAAGTGAACATTGTCTCCAAAAAGAACTTATTTCCAATACCAAGAATTGATGACTGTACTGACAAAATTGGAAACGCAAATTATGTCACCAAGTTTGACCCGTGAAAAGGATACTGGCAGATTCCATCTACAGATAGAACAAAAGAAATTTCGGCCTTTGGAACTCCAGATGGACTCAACAATACAGTGTGATGCCATTTGGTATGAAAATTTCTCCATCAACATTCCAGCTGTTCAAGAAAATGATAACATCTGATATGGATGTATGTGATGCATACATCCATGAACGGCGTTTGGGGGTGGCAAGTGGAGCGACCGCCCAAGGCCCCGCTCTTGAGAGGACCCCGCTCTTCAGGCCTAAGGTCGTCCTTATGAGTTTGTCAAGCTATATTCTCCCGATACTCTTGCCCCGCGTGGTCATTGTCGGCCCTAGGCCCTGCGTACTCCTAACGCCGCCTCTGCATACATCGACGGCGTCGTTATGTTCAGCGACAACTGGAAAGATAGCTTGGAATCCTGAAATTCTTTGTTAGATTGAGAGAGGCAAATTAAAAAATCAATTTAATTAAAAGTGAGTTTTGTACATACATACATACATACATACATACATACATGCGCGCGCACGCACGCACACATTCATAATATCAATTCTCCTAAGCTATTTTCATGTTTTGCTTATAATCTTAGTACTTTTCTGATTTCAAAGGAAATAGTGTATGATTCATCTACTAACCTTCAAACACATCCACTGGAAGATCACTACTCACCCACAGTATTTGCACACCGTCCCGGTTGTTTGTACCCCCTACCGATTTTTAAAACGAAAAGCATCAAGGATATTGAAAAATACACAAAACATAGTCATTTCATTATTTGATTTATAATTTCTGATCTGACTGTCACCAAGGGGTCTCTAACACTGTCGAATTATTGGCGTTTCAATGCAAACGGAAGCCACCGATAAAAACAAGTAAACAAACAGTTCGCTGTCCATTTCTGGTTTTTATTTCAGCAAATATGAGGGGTCCGCCTCCAATATTTGCAATGTCCACTTTTAATATTTCTAAAGCAAATTTAACAAAGAATAAGGAAGAATTATTGAATATATGCATTCAAATAGATGTACATCAAGAATTTACGGAATTATTTAGATTTTCAAAGAGGTGAAGTACATAACATATTTTGCTTGAAACTATGGACTGATTCAAACAAATATGGCGACAATGCCACTAAAGAAACTCCCGTTTGATATGAAACGCCAACAAGTTGATAATGTTTCGACCCCCAAGCAACAGACAGGTCAGATCTTATAAAACAATGAATGAAATGACTAAGTTTTGTGCATTTTCTATATCACTGTTGCCTTCCTTTTTTAAAATCATAAGGGGGGTACAATCAAAAGGGATGGTGTCAAAATACTACTGAATAGCTACTCTCCCACTGTTTTTCCTAACAAGGACACAATATAGACCACATGCAAATCAGCCCGGCTAGGAGCAAATCAATTTCTCTGGCTGCCGGCCTTGGAACCTATTTTCTTTTTTAAAACAATAATCGTAATCTAGTCTTATAAATAAACAAAACAACTATAACAAAACAAATATAACAACAATAGTTCTAATGGTGTATTTCTAAACAATGCTACTTTTTATTTTTTCCTCAAATAAATCGTAAATAGTAGAGAGTATTTTGAGCATCTTATCCCTCCCTCTGTAACATAGTAAAAACCGGAAACAGAACAGGTATCAAAATGAGGTTGCAGAGCGACAACATGTCATAAAAATTGAATACACAAATGAATTGCATGAAATCAGAATGACTACTTTTTAAGATTCTTTGTATCTGACATTTATATATGACCATGAAAAGAGTAGAATTATATACTAATGTTCGTAAACGAAACATGTGTTTGAAATTCCTTTAACTCATACTACCAATATCTGACTGTCATGTGTAGACCCCAACCATTTCCTTTGATCACAACAAACATACATATACACAGCTTATGCACAAGCTAATATACCTTTATAGACACTTAGCATGGTCTGTCTTCACACCTCTTCGTGCGTCTTGGCGATGTACATATTCTTCTAAGTTTCGAGCTACAACTTTGTTTATTGATTTCTCTCCTCGTGATGGTCTCATGTAGGATTTGCAAAACCCGTGATCTTGTTGACCGCCATGTTCATGTTGCCGGTTCTGATGTCACCGGCTGTGGTCTCCTTGAGAGTGACCAGGTCGTTAATATACTGTACTGCGGCCATTTTGCCCAACCGCGT
Organism: Sinohyriopsis cumingii; assembly: GCA_028554795.2. NCBI lineage: Eukaryota > Metazoa > Mollusca > Bivalvia > Unionida > Unionidae > Sinohyriopsis > Sinohyriopsis cumingii. The sequence continues at coordinate 904,242 of JAPYKE020000066.1, read as the reverse complement.
TTTTTCGTACACGTCCGTGTCTTCGGCGTGTTGTATTTTGTTTGGGGGGGGCGGGATTTACGGCCGCATCCTTCTCTTCAATATTCTTCTTCACCTTCACGTCTTTATCGTCGGCGTATTTCTCTGCATACATGTCCTGACTGATGCGGAAGTTCTCGATAGGTTATGGGTAGAATCGGTCCCAGCTCTATGTATTCATTGTTGTGGATAACCTTTTGTGTAATTAGAATGACACTCATGTTTGGTATCCTGGCTGGTGATCTGGAAGGTGTCCCTGGGTAGGTTTTAGGTCTATTTTACCTTGAGACTTTCATGACCTGGAGGATGTCAATGAATTTGGAACTGGCCTAAAACGAAGGTCAAATGTTTCCATGTTTTATATATGACGTTAATGTCGCCCTTCGAGGTTGTGCCATTGGCACCCATCAAAAGATGACTGTTGTATCATTACAGGTTGTAGATCACGGGATCCTTGTTTTTTTCCGGGGAGATTCGCAGTGGAAGGTACATTTGCTGTTGGTATTTGCCAGCTATTTGGCAGTAGTCCTGGACCGGACACTTTTAACACATATAGCAGGTACTGGAGGTTTTAAAGTCATTTCCGTTGGTCTCGGCTTGGCGAATATTTTGTGAATTCCTTTGAGCTCGTCCTCTAGACTCCAGATAAGGATGGCTACGACTTTTGTCCCCTGGATATTATCAGAGAGTGTAAGTCCGTGTAGCTGTAGCCGCATGATGTCTGGCTCACGGTCTTGTCGGTGTTAAACACAAAGCTAAGCAGGTCTACATCTTCCAGTTTTACCGAGACGTTGAGGGCTCCAAGGTCGGCGTAGATGGTATATGACACCTTGATATGTTTGAACAGGGGTTTAAAATATAGCTTTTTCTTTCCAGGAGTCATTATGGTGGTCCGATGGAGCTCATCGCCGATACTGCGGCAGTTGAGAATCTGGTCCGCTATTTCTAAACACCAGGAAAGTTCTTTAATAAATGCATAATACTGCTTTTCGACGTCGGCGATTAGCAAACTGTGTGTGGTATTACATGAAGGGAGTAGATTGCCTGGTACCAAATAAAGACGTTAAAGGCGACGAGACATTAATTAAAAACTTGGGTTTATCAGATTATAACTCGTTCTGATACTGTGTATACTTACTGACAATTGCGGCGTTGGGGTCGACTGGGTCAAAGGCAGAAAGAAAGGTACATTCAAAGCCAGGAGTCAGGCGTTGGCAGCTGGCTTTGCGTCAAGTCTGTTTCGGGCCTTTGCCGTCGTAGGGCTGACGTTAGCAGTACGGTCTTACTACCGGAGGTTGCTTTCCTATTCAAAGCTGCCTGTACCAATTCAATCTTTTCATTATATTAAGCGTGATTTTAGCCTCCATGAGCATTTTGTTAATTCAATCGCTGTTTTCTAGTTTGCTACCTTATATCAAGCGTGTGTCGTGATGGCTTTTGTGTCCTTTCACACAGCTTATGAACAGTTTTGCTTGGTGTTGTCACGAACTACAGTGTGTTACATGTCATCAAGTTGGCTACGGAAGCGTGTGTGGTTCATTCATTGTAGGTTAGCTGGTTGGCTATGAAGACACGTGCGGCGCACTCGTAAAGGTCAGCGGGGATCCAACTCAGCACCCGCCTATATCCGTATGCATGCAATGTGTAGTACCTGCTGTTACAGGTGTGGCCACACCACTCGAATTTGCCAAATATATTTCAGCGAAATGTGAGTCATTGTCCATGTCGTTAAATAGGTGTGGTGCTAGTGCCGGTATGAGGGTCCGCTGGAAACAATTCTAACCTATTGACTCGTCCTTCTGTGTCATAGAGTTAAACAGTACATGCTCCATAATTATATGTATGTATGTAGATTGTGATTTGTAGATTTTTATGTTCTTCTGCCTTGTTATTGGTCAAATATATGCTTGTTTTTTTTCTGTATCCATTGAGATATCTCCTGCTATGACGTGGTGGAATTTTGCAACTTTTTGCGGAACAAATTGGATTGCTTCAGTTTTTTATATCTGAAAGCATCGACATCAGGTAAATTTTAAATTCAGGTAGCAGTTGCTGCATCGGGAAATAAGCATGTAATGAGTGTCCTTATTTGAGATATTCTAATACATTTGTATGTGTTACATGCCAGAAGGAAATCCTACAACCAGGTGCTGCCATCCATACCATTCGATTTATCTGAATGCATTTAATATGTCAATTGTGTTAACTTGAGCTAACAATTATATTGTATTAAATTGAAAATATGTTTACGGTAGGTTGATAAACTTGTTGGTAGTTTAAAGCTGAAGTTCACCTCTCTACGACAAAACTTGAAGTATTTTTTTATTTTTTTTAAACCCATTATTTAAATCCTCCGGAAAGCATTGTTCTGCTGAGTGTATGAAACTTTCTTGTCTTATGTAAATACATTGTGTCGGTATTTTCAGGGGGGTTGGTTCAATTTTTCTCTCTATATGATTCCTTATTTAAGAATGTAATAAAGTATTATAAACGTTTCAAAGAAGCATAAAGAGATAAAACGTATGCTGTGATGGGGTGGATGGGTGGGTGAGAAATGTGCGTATGCATTACACATGATATTTATATATGAGAGACTGCGTCTGAATGAACAGGAAATTTAGATGTAACAGGGTCACAACTGTAAAGGTATATCATATACGTTGAACGCTGGGTTATATACCTTATACCATGAATTAAACAATATACAACATGTACGTGTAATCGAATATGCGTTTAAGAGGAGGTGCAGTAATTATATTGTCATTGATAATTGGTATTAGCAGCAAACTTAGTACAATCAAACTACTACTATTAATTCTGAAACAGCAAAAACAAAATAGTGGGTTATACTGGCCACAACTAACAGGTTTGTCCGTAACACATCAACGCATATATCTTTAGGATTGTGATGGAATTGTCGCTGTAAAAAGACTAATTTATTCTCAATGCGTGCAGCCCCCTGACACATTTTTTTTTATAGATCTTCTGTGATTCTCATAACCAAGGTATAAAGATGCCTAGGAAGCTCTAAATGTTGCTGTGGCAGTGCAACAATCTCTGGTTGCAAGGCATCACATCTGTCCATAGCGATTTCCGTCCTGAGTCTACCTGAAGACTAAATCTAGTTCACTATCACGTATCTGTAAAAAGAATGGTATAATATTATTTAAAGTTTGAAAACGGTTTTTACAATCAGCAGTAATAATTATGACATATGCTTGTTTTAATTGTTTTAGTCTTTTTAAGAATATCAACCTTAAACTCAAAACTGAGCGTAAAGGATATATATATATATATATATATATATATATATATATATATATATATATATATATATATATATATATATATATATGTGTGTGTGTGTGTGTGTGTGTGTGTGTGTGTGTGTGTGTGTGTTTCATAACCAAATCACTTAAGAAAATATTTGCACCTAAATTTAAACTTTGGTATTTGATCTCGATGGGAATTCTGTACTTGAGGATAACAAACCCTGCATATAGTTTCTACGGTACTTTTACATTCTTCCAGGGATCTAAGGCGGATTGGGTCCTGCAATAATTGAATTATTGTCTGGATTGACCTTTGCATCCAGTCATTTGTCAGCGTCATATCTTCTGCATGCATAACCAGATTCCTGATTTTCAACACCTGCAAAAGAACACATAAACGTAGTGACCATGCTAAATCACGAAAATGATTTCAAGTTAGAAATTTGATAAAGCAGGCACGTTTTTACAAAGATAATAATGAATGTTCTGGCGACCTGTTTATTTTCATTTCAATTGGAAGGTACTTGTATACATCTTTTACAGTGAAATATGCCGGAGTGGACACTTTCATATAAAAGACACAAATTAAGAAAGGATAACATCTAATAACCCCTTTCTTTATTTTCGTTACATTTTAACCTCTGTATAAAGGATATACTTCCATACAGAATGTAACTGCATCGTCCCAGTGGTGACATTTATAAGCAAGTTTCACTGTCAATATAATCCGAAAAATATTGGCATACAATTGGCATTGGCACGCATCCGAAAGCACAAAAGTCAATTTTATAAAAGGGATAGAGGTACAAATGGACATGACCGTCATAAACAAGAACCTCGATCATATAGCAGGCATATAAACATGAAATAAAATCTAATTAGCTACGGCTTGACAGACACATTCACAATCAATCCTTCTGCATGTCAAATCATAGTTGGACATCTCTTTTTAGTACTCTAGACTTTTTTAATGAAAGCATAAAGTCACATACTAACCTCAGATGCATTCCACACTCCCAGCGGGGACAGTTTTCCTGGATAAGTTCTATGCATATAATGAAAATATTTACAGTTGTACATCAAGCTCATAAGGGCCTGGATATCTCTCATCTTTGGATCTGTGTTTGAGGCTCTCTGACCCCGGGGCATAAACACCTTTGTACATTCCCAGGAACTGAACGGCCAATTTGTGACATCGCAATTGTTCCAGCAAATGTATTCCGAAATAGGATCCCTGTGAAGGGATATCAATTGTTGCATATATTCATTGCAAATGTGTGATGGACATGATCTCCGATATTCCCACGCTATGTTCGTTTCATGCCATATGATGTCCCTAGCGTTGCAATAGTTGCAACGAGGCAGTGTCCCTGCTGTTCCTTTGTGGATAATCCCAATTAGGGATGTGTGCATGTCTTTAATTTCCTTCTGAATGAAGTTGCAGAGACCTTCTTTCGTGTAGTACAGGGCCAAAGCAACTTTTATCCAATTCTTGTAACCATCATCCACTATGTTTGGCCTCCTTAAAGCCATATCCACTTACTTAGCGGCTAGATGAAGAGTCCATAGCTGTAACGTACTACAAGCGAACTGAAAAATACAAATTTATGTATGAATTAAATTAGTTTGGTTTTTATCCACCCCTTAAAATTGTCAGCAAAGCGAGATATACCGTAACAATGTCCTTCAGAGGTAAAGTGTTGTACTTAAAATAGGTCGGTGATGGAGTAATTTGATGGTTCGTTCTTTCATAATTAAGCTAAAGTAATTTAAAGAAAATTGATAGACCTATGATTGTCTAGGTGGAAAAATGTTCTCTTTGGTCAGCAGAGGCCAAAGCTTCCGTCAAAAGGCCAAGTGTGCCCGACACTTTGTTTGGGCCATGGAGCAAGTAGGTGATAAAAATTTATTCCAGTAGACATTAAATATTATTTTTGTTCTTAGTCATTTGATACGTCTCGTCCTGGATATTATTGTACATTCCAAGCAATACCAACTAAATGAAACGGGATGTTAGACATCCTTCCTTTATTCGTAACATATGTCAAATGTGAAGAGTTGTTTAATTTGGTATATTGCTGCTAATTGCATTTCAGCAACTCTCTGCGTAAGAAAGTGATTAATAGCTATAGTTAAGTCTGAGTTTGAACTCATGTGCAGAAGTATTATAATATGCGCTTCATAAAATGAAAAGTTTCCATGTCTCTATATCTGGGACGGTTAGTCACGTCTGAATGGTCACATTTTCGTTCACCTCTTGGTGTGTTAATTTGTATCCAGGGACACCCCTCTTGTTCGCAAAATGACATTTTCAGACCAAGTTTATTTTGTCATGTAGATCGTGAGGACCAGTGATAGCTGTTATCGTTGTTGTTGATCTTGAAAATTTAATTTGATGTAAGACATGAAACCAAATGTACATCACCGAAGTGTGAGCCCAACAGCGACCGCTGAAATCAGAAATATTGTTACAGGCATCTGCTAGAATAAACCTCTAAGCAAAATTTACCATCAGCAAAAAATATGTATACTTAAAGTGTCTGTATTCTACACTCGTTTTCTATCGAGGAAAGCTAATTTATGTGCCAGATATTTGACGTTTTGAAAAGAATTTGTTTCAGTAAAGGCATTATCAAAATAGTTTTTCAATATCACATTTGTGACGCAGACAAGGTTTAAATTTAGTGAAGTACTAGCAACATCAGCAGAGGTAAAACTCTCTTAAACGAGAGTGGAAACATAAGATCCACATAACTCCTTGCACCATTCGTACAACTTCATGAATCATGCTGATATAAAAAGGCATAACCTTACGATTAAAAGTTTTGTAAAACACTGTCAATAATGAAAACACTGATTGTTTGGAATTCTTCTTCCTTATTATGTTACGAGTCTATGCTTTTAAAATAAGTAATAGAAATAGTGAAGACAACAAGCTTCGTAAAATTTAACAAATAATTTATTTCCCTAGAAAACAAAGTGAAAAAATAGAAACAATAACATACGGTATTGCTAATTAAATGCAAAAAAGAATTAAAGACCCGAGACCTAGTAATAAAAAGTCCTGAATAAAACTCAGTTCAAGTCCCGAAGAAATCCAAAATTGAAGACGATGATGTGTCTTTTATAGACTGCGAAGTGTTGATGTATCAACAGCCCCTTGCTGAATCACATAAATATTATTCCAGGTTTGAATTCAGTACAAATTCCAATGAGTATCTTTTTCCAAGAATGTTATCAGAGCACTTTTGTATTTCCAGAGAAGATAATAACTTGAATTCAATGATTTGAAGAAAGAAAAAAACAATTCAGCCCAAACTGGTCACGACATAATACAACTTAAAGTGCTAGATGTTAAAGCACGACTGGTAAAATTATCACAGTCACAAGATAATTTAGTTCTCTGCTTGACCTCATGTCACAATAAGCATTTTCTAAAAACAACCATTACCTAATGGATAATAACTTTCTAGAATGATCTAATGAGCCTTGTTTTTCTACAATACAATAGCCTATAAAATTCACTTAGGAATCTCCAAAACCCTGACCATGATCAACAAACATATTGACTACTTCTTGTTTACCTGAATAATAATCCTGATAATAAGCTCATACACATATAAGATAATGAAGCTATTATTAGTTGTTTACATAAATGAAGTTAAAAAAATTTGAAAACGTCAATCAGGTCGAGCAGAAATGAATTCAGCTTTGGACAAGGTCAAGTACAGCAAACAATGTCACACACAATAATGAAATAAAACAAATTAAAACAAACAATCAAACAATTAAATTAAATATACATACCAATCATTATTATTAGTAATAGTAGTAGTATTGTGTCACAGTGTTTGTAATCCCAGTGGTAGTTGAGTCACCAACCCCAAAAGTAGTATTAGTATTAGTAGTGGTGGTATTAGAACTAGTATTACTACTATTGCTGTTGGAACAATAGCAAGAAAAACAAATTATGCAACTCGTACTACTGTTTCTACAGGTTTTATCTTAACTGAATATAATGTTAATCACACATTTATAATCATGATAAAGTCGTTTGGTAAATTGGAGGAGTTTGTTTTCTTTACGCAAGTAACGAATATGTTCCAAAATATCGATGAAATGTTGGTAATTAAATATATTTTATTATATAATCATTTTTCTCCATTAATATTAAATTGTCACAATGTCGTTTTTTAAAGCTATACTGCATCCCTGTATTCCACTAGACGGATCAGCTCTACACTAACAGTACAATCCTAAAATCAAGTCACTCATTACAATTTCCTTAGCAGCGCCTTAAACAGAAGAACTTGTGTTGTGAAACACAGATTAGGAGAATGGTCTTTCAGGAGCTATAAATCTTCGTTATGATGACATGGAATGTTGGACTAAAACTTAATCTATATCTCATCAAAACAATAGTTCATTATACATTTGGTTGTAATCGAACATTACGTAATAAAGGTGGCGCTACAGTTTCGTATTTTGCAAAGTATTAAAGAAAAAGAATTTTGAAAAGGCGCTGTGTGTCTCTCATGTATTGTTCAAAATAACTGTTAATTCCCTTTATTTTAGTGTATGATTGATATGTGTAATATGGGTTATAGAGTATACAGCTTGGCTTTACTTCTGATGTGCACCTTTAAAAAAACAGCTAGCTCAACTTTGTCTTTTTCACTTCCTGGACTTCGGAGGTAAGTTATTAAAAGGTCGATAACTTCTTACATTTATTATATATGGTATTGTCTAGTTTGGCAAAATGGCGTTGTCCCAATTTTAATAAATGCTAAGTATAGTGTACTTTAAACTAATTCAGGCTGAATCTTTGGCACAAGGGAGCAGTCATTTTAGCTAGAGGTGAGATTAGATGATGTACAATTTCCACAAGTACGATATTCAAATAAATTTCAGCCACAGTACATGACAGTAACATGGAGGTATACCAACATTCTCTCCACTCTGCGTGTTGCAACACCACCACTCTCTCAGAAGTTCATATCTGTAGAGCACACACAGACACACCAAAAAAAAATGTTTTGGTGCGGAAATCAACGTATGGAGGGCAGGCAATCGGGTCCAATTCACTCTTCTAAATGCCTTCTTAGAAGGCCATTAACATAACTCATTCAAGATCTACATTTGGATGTGATCTAAGGCCCTTGGTAACGTAATGCTGTGAGAAATCAAGGTCAATAGCACAACGGATTATCAAGGGTAAAAATGTCATTATCATCGTTGTCGTCAACGTAATAATAATAATAATAATAATAATAATTGCAACAACGATACTCAAAATATGGAATGCTGGAAATTAAACTCAATCAAGAACTCGCCTGTATCAAGCTGCATGCTGAATCTAATTAAAATCCAACATTCCTTGCTAAAGAAAAGCTACGGAAACCGAAGTCCATAGGGATGAAATTATGTGCCATTAACTCCTGTAAATTATATCTTGTATGCTAAGAAACTTATTTCAAGTCTTCTCAATATAAAGTTGCATCCTAAATCTGTTTGAAATCCAGCTATTCTTCACAAAGTAATGCTGAGGGGGAAAAAGTCAGAAAACCTGAAAATTAGGGATCACAACTCCTGTAAATTATGTAATAAAGCACTAGAAATCAAACAATTCTACAACTTCTTAATATAAAGACGCATGCTGAATGTCGTAGAAATTCATCTTTACTTAGTAAAGTTATGTGTAGGAATCACTGTTAAGAGTATAGGAAATCAGAGGTCATAAAATGGTTGATTGTTGTCAAAAGCTTTCAGTAGAACTCATTTGGTCTGTCATCAATATAAATTTAGATTAAATAAAACGATCGTTTGTAAAGTTTTGTACTTTGCACATGGTTTGAGTTTTAGAAAAAGAAGAACTACACAGGTTTTCCTCGTGGGCAATCCGGGTTATTTGCTTTTTAAGAAAAAGACCTTATATGTCTTAAGTACTGTTAGAAGAACTGTAAATTGCCTTTAAATAGTTTACAATTCCTGAGAGAGAGAGAGAGAGAGAGAGAGAGAGAATTATAAATATACACCAGACAGAACAGCATATAGCACACTCAGATGCATCATTGTTGGTGATGTGTGCTTAGTCTAGCTACGATGTCGTAACCTCAACTTGATTTGTTGTGGTTGTGGCTACGAACTGATCCCATAACATGTAATGGAGCAAAATAAATCATCACTAAAGTCAGAAAAACAAACAGTGTAGAAATCTACTATATAAGTATAATCATGTTGTGAAAGAAGTTTGGCTTATTTTGAATTTATTAAGCCCTTACACGATAAAATAAATTGGCATGGTTACATTAACCTCACCGTGTCCGCCATGACCCCTTTTCTACGTAAGGCTTGCCAGACCATATTTGGATATTCTACGCTATGTTATTATCATTCAAGTGGCGAATAATGGCTTCTTGGTGGAATTTCAAATTGCCGATAAACCGTATTTACTTTTAATGCGCAGAATTTCTGACTCAAAAAGCGCCATATTTTTTTACTACGAGTTGTTTACGTTTCCAGATAAAGCCTCAATGTTCTTAAATGGCACACAAACAAACGAGGCTGAGAACGGAAGTAATCGTTATTTGAACTAATACGTTGGACGATCTAAACGAAAATATCGGATAAAAAAAGTAAACGAGATTTTGCAACTATTTCTACATTGGTTTTCGATACTTCCGGTATTAAATAAGAGGACTACTCAGTTTATTTGATTATATGCAAGAAATATGTTCAAATTGTTGATATTAGGCTAAAAGAGCGCCGGGTGTGATTCATTGACACGTATATGCTCATGTTAGTACCCTGTCAACGAAGTAGGAGTAAGGGTACTAATATTAATAATATGCTTAAGGCGATGGGTGCCGTTTTCCCGCGGACCTGGGTTCGAGTCTTCGTAGAGTACGGATTAAAAATTATCTAACATGTATGATAGTAGTTGTGTTATATATATATATATATATATATATATATATATATATATATATATATATATATATATATATATATATATATATATATATATATATATATATATATATATATATATATATATATATATATATATATATATATATATATATATATATATATGCAATGCTGGAAATTAAACTCAGTCATATATAACACAAGCATGCATCGATAACGGCGCAAATGCAAGCTGTTCGCATACATCACTTACGGCGCAAATGCAAAAGAGTTTCCCGATATGTGGAGCTTAGAGCTTAACAAGAAACAATTTCCATCCACACAAAAAACATTACACGCAAAAGCCTCGAGAAGTTCTTGACTTCTACATGTTTTGAGCGACCGGTAATACAAACCGTATAAAATGGAGGAAAGAAGGAGGAAAGAATTGATAAAAAGAATTCTAAAACGGGCACACTATTTATGATGCCACCAGCCCAACAAAGCTGTTTAAAAATTTTAAACAAGGACGCATGCCGTAAAGGATAAGTCATACAGGTCATGATGGCATTCGTTACTGACTGTTGCAGCTATTTAGAATTTGATTACACACACCATTAAATGGCAATTATTCCCTTAAGTTCGCCCCTCATCAATCAATATTCTTTCAAATATCTATACATAAATATGCATACGACACAAATCGATGTTAAAGTACTTCGACATGTTTAGACGAGGCCAACCAAAAGGTGCGATACATAGCAAATCGGATTGAATTTCGCATTATGATGTCACAATGAAAGCGCATCATATTGGAGAAAAAAAAGTGAACTATCCCCCAGTAGTAGTAAAGATTAGACCTGACGTCCGCGTTCATTGACCCAATTTAGTGTCAGTCTGCCATTGTAAAAGTCCACAGCACTCGATAATTTTTTCGTCTGGAAGATTTTTTTAAATAACAACTAAGGTGCAGATTACTCAACAATCACTACTGAACAGACTTGGGTAAATCTACCTGAGTATCAAATCTTAGAACAACAACTAATATTTTATATAAGGTCAGTAACGGTGCCTTTGTTACCACGTTCACGTATACTTAGCTGAATGAACTCAATCCGTTTCGATCCTCCCTTCCCCTATAAATAACCGCAGTTCGCTGCAATCCTCGACTCTCGTATCGTCAATGCTGTTCCGTACGGACTCACCCATGTATGTCAGATCATCGTGGACTATTGTCAGCATGACGGATACAAGCGTTTGGAAGAGAAGAATCTATATGGAGAGACAAGGATGTTTGAAGAGGGTTCTGATTTACGGACCAGAAGTCAGACAAAGTTTGAGGAAAAGAAGGAGACCTTAGTGACGTCCACTATGTTAACGGTATGATGTTAACATAAACCCAAAGGCCCTTTTTAGGGCCCCTCAGTGGCCTCGAAAAGAATTAACTTTCTTGCCTAACCCCAATTGTTTTTAATAAATGTTGTATCAGTGTTTATAATCCAAGATATATTCAGATGTTAATTTTCCCTTGACGCTAGACAGTCCCACGATATATTCCCATGTTAATTTTCCGTTGATGCTAGACAGTCCCACATTATATTCCCATGTTAAATCCCCCTTGACGCCAGGGTATCCCGATTCTTGTCGATATGTTCCATTCCCCATTCACTCTATGTTAAATTTCCCCATGTTAAATTCTCCTTGACGCCAGTGTACAAACCCCCTAGTTAAACATTAAAGTCCCCCTTGACGCTAGAGTATCCCCATACACGACTGGCCAACCAATAGGTGTGATACAGAGCAAATGGGATTGAATTTCGCATTATGATGTCACAAAGAAAGCGCATCATATTGGAGACAAAGTGAACTATCCCTCAGTAGTAGTAAAGATTAGACCTGACGTCCGCGTTCATTCACCCAATTTAGTGTCAGTCTGCCATTGTAAAAGTCCACAGCACTCAATAAATTTTTCGTCTGGAAGTTTTTTTTTTTATAACAACTAAGGTGCAGATTACTCAGCAATCACTAATGAACAGACTTGGGTAAAACTACCTGAGTATCAAATCTTAGAACAACCAGGGGCGTATTAACCATTAAGCAGACTGAGCACGTGCTTAGGGCACCAGGGCCGAAGGGGGCATCACAAAGTTGAGAAAAGGGTGAAAAGAAAAAAAAACGAATGAAGATTTGTAAAAAAAATTTGGTAAAACTAGTGCAAATTGATCATAATGTTCTGTTTCTTGATCATGGTGCACCCTAGGGTTATTTTTCCAGGTCTACCACAAGGAGCAGGTGTACCTCTGTCGGTCAGCGTGGAAAGGGGGGGGGGGGGGGCACCAAGATTTGTCAGTGCTTAGGGCACCAGTGAGCCTTAATCCGCCCCTGAGAACAACAACTAATATTTTATAACTGACGTCAAGTTGGTTACTTATTCCTTATTCCCGATTGAATAAGGAATAAGTAACCAGTTACCTACTGAATAAGGAATAAGTAACCAGTTACCTACTGAATAAGGAATAAGTAACCAGTTACTTATTCCCGATTCAACTATGTATACATAAATTTGGTTACTGATTCCTTATTCACATCCAGTTGTGTATTCATTTTTATTTTTAGTTCCATAAATAATTGGTTATAACTTCTTGAAGATTAAAAGCCCTTCAGGGCATGCATTGGTGTTATTCTAACCCAGTTAGAGAAATTAGAGTGTTCTTTGGTGCCAGCTATATATAGCTGACTAGAGATAAATCACGGACTATGTGGAGGAAGGGGTTAGGATATTGATAGGTATACATAATTACTAATTTGAAATAGGATTAAGTACTTGTTGGATGTTGGGGTCGCGTCCTGTTTTGCCTGGCGCGAAATATTAGTATTTGTGTTCGAAAGCTTACTAATGGCTCAAGTAAACGTGAAACCACAAAAAAACCATACAAGTGTGAAATTGGAGATTTCTCTTATGCAGTCATAATGTGCTTAGAGAAGAATTATTTCAAGTATCTACATATTTAGGAAGCCCTCAGTTGACATCGAATGTTGTCTTGAAGTCCTTGGAACTGGGTAAACAAGCATACGGGTAGGTGTATGAAACACGCTCAGTGTGAGGCAAATCTAATAATACTTAGTGCGAATTAAACCCGTACCTAAACGATGTCGATTGCAACTTCTGATGAACAGTTTCTATTCAGGAATCCGTTCCAACATAAGCCAAAGTCATTGAAAGAATTTGTTTAACCGATTTCCAGAAATTGGAGCTACATAAAGGGGGTGGGTGGGTACCGCAAATGCGGCAAGCAGATAATATCTTAATTATACAAGTGGGACAATACGTCTCCTCTTTAAAGAGTTTTGACATGGACTTTTCACTGACATTTTTTCTCTAGGTGGTAGTGTCGAGCCACGAAATAAGTCCTGATGAACCTCATTGAGAGGAATCAGCAAGAAAAGGGGACAACCTGTAGGCACCGGGTATGAAAAAGACGCACAATCTGGATCGATTGAAAAGATTGTTATTATTGAACCCCTAACTAGAATATATCGATTTCAAAGCCTCTCTGAGAATATCTAGTATGGGATCTCTTCCAACTGTACGAAAAGTTTAAAGAAAATTCGTCTACCGATTTCTGGGAATCGGGAGATGAATATATGATAGTTGTAACAGTAACAAAGTCCATTAGCAGATTACCTCTTCAGTCCATATCTGGTTTCTACATTTCACCACTAAAACGACATTGACATTTAGTATTGTACAATATCTTCTAAACATATATATATATATTTGGCTCCCAAAAGCATTTTTGACTGTGTTTGTCTAATGCAAGCGGAAAACGTAAGAGGGTCTTTACGAATACCAGCAGTTATTAAAACCGTTATAATCTATGAACCGATTGCAGCCAAACTTTGCGATACTTGAACCCTTACTCGGAGAATTTCGATTTCGACCCTGTTTGACAGTCGGTAAAGAGCAGCCAATCCCAGCAGTAGGAAACCTTAGAAGAAAATTAGTCGAGACATTTTCAACGAATTCCTGATTAAATAAAAGAGGTCGAGGACAACACATGCGATCAGAATATTATACCTTACGTATATAGTTGGGTGGGCCTCTACGTCTCCTCTTTAGAGAGTTCTGACAATGGATCTTCCTTGATATTTTATCTCTGTGCGACAGAGTCCACCCACGAAGGAAATCCTGACGAATATCGTCGATAGGAAACAACGATGGGTACCGGGTATAAAAAACACTAAAATGTTCATAGGTTGTATCAAACTTTTGCGCTAACTGAACCTCTATTAATAGAATTTTGATTATAACGCCTCTTGGATATTATGTAAATAACAGAAAGAAAAAGTGGAAGAAAACACGTCGAGCCAATTTCAATAAATTCTCGGCTGGATAAAGTTAGCCGAGCAAAACACATGACGTAAAACTTTATATTACCTTTACATTTGAGCTAATACGTCTCCTCCATATACAGTTTTTACACAGACCCATCCTTGATAATGTAATAAATTGAGTATATAGCTCTCCATGTTAAGGATTTCATAGGTTTAAGTGATCACATGGTTGATTTTGGGAAGTCGGTGTCCTCAGAGCCCGACCAATTAACCAACTGCTAGGGAAAAACATCACAGACTGCAGTGTTGATGAGATTCCAGGATGGATGGTTTAATTTTAAAGTGAGTGCAGGTCAGAGTACCATAAGTGTCCCTGTAGATGAGTAGTCCCTATTAAAACCTAACCATATGTAACGATTATGTGAGTGCATGTGCAGTATTCGTGATGGATGGCATGTAAATTCTGCAACAGAGTAATTCCGAAGGGACGGTTCCGTTGTCTGGAGACGTCTTGTGTTGTTGTTATAATGGTAGACATGGTGGAAGGTTATAGGTGAGATATGGCCTAAAAACATAATTTGACTGGCATGAGGCGGCGCAGGTAAAATACTTCCCCGTCTAGGTGATTGAGTTGTATATTTTCAAGGCGTGAAATACTATGGATACTTTGCGGAAATGGAATCAGGAGAAACAGTGCAGCTGTGAAGTTGTGGCGAAAACAATAAAATAAGGGGCGCCTTAGGGGGTACCGGGTATGAAAAACACGCAAATGTTAATAAACGGTATCAATAGTTTGTACTCATGGAAACCTAACTTAAAAAAATTTGATTTCAATGCCGCTTATACTGTTTTGAAATAAGGCCCCTTTCTAACAGCAGAAATTTTTTTAAGAAAATTCGTCTAGCCGATATACTTCTTATACTGTCGTGATTAAACCACTTCGTTAATCCTGAGTTGGATTGAATAAATGTATGTCAGATAATTTTGGTCAAGTGGCGGTCATAGTGAACACATTATGTCATTCATGTATATGGCGTAGTCATTGTTTTTGCAATTCAGTAGCTCAACATTTCTCACGTACTGGATTAGGTTCGTCAAAGCGCTTAGGAGGTCGTTGTCTATATCTCTCGTAGCGTTTGAAGCTGTCCACCGGAATGGTCTACATTCCTTAATCCGACCTTTTTCAGTAAACAGCTACGCAGAAACAAATCCGTCGACATCAGCGCACCTGGCTTCATGTCGTTATCGAGCGCAATTGCTATTCTAATAGGCCCTTCAGAATTTTCTGAAAAGAGTGTAGTAGCCGACACCGCGGGCAAGGCGGTGGGACGCGACTATCCCCACGATCCAAAACCATCCAATATGTCACGCAGTTTTGCGAGTTGCCAAGGTTGACAATGCTGACCTTTGTACACCTCACCATTTAGACGTTCCAGCTCGTCACTCACGAAATGGCCGGATAAATGTTTTCGGGATGGGTGTTTCGGAGCCATTTAAAGTTGGAGATGGTGCTCGCCGTCTCCCCAGGCGGTTGATGGACTTCAGGCCCCACCAGCTAAGGCGTCTAGTGGCGGACATGATGGTAGCTAATTGTACCACGGTTACCGCCGCCCTGGCAGCAATAGACAATGACGTGAGACGAGCAAATTTGGGAATCGAAAAAGATACCGACTTCTTTGTGATTTAAGACGGCAAGGAAGTTTGCTTTGTTGGACACCCGCATGCGAATATCCATGGCCAATTTTCCAGGTTACGAGTTTCTCCAAATGTTAGAGGGTGAGGACTTCAAAATTTCTTTTTGTAGGGCATCACATGCATGTGTGTGTCATGGGTGGACATAAAATCATTTTTGCGGCGGCAGATTGGAAAACAGTTTATAGTTCTCCACCGCAAGAGAAGGACTGAAGATGTGATCTCCTTTTGCTCTTTGCTATACATAACATATATTGAGCTCCTTATCTCTAGAAATCGACCCCAAAATTTTCAATGAATCTAAAAAGTGATGGAACGGATCCATGGACAGAAATTCTCCAAGAGGCGCTGATATCAAACTTATCGCAGTACAGTATATGTAGGTACAAAATATTGATACAGTCGACAGCCATATAACGTGTTTTTCATATCCGATACCCAGAAATACCCCCACCCCCCATTTCACTGATTCCTTTCACTTCGTCAAGATTTATTTCGTGGTTTCAACATATTACCAGACATAAAAACTCAAGAATGGCCAATGTAAAACTCTCTAAAGAGGTATTCATGAGACTATGTATATATATATTCGATTTAATTAGACATCTGTTTCGAAAAGTGTTACTAAAATCTGCTAAAGGGCTGTAACGCTCCACTACTGTGGGTATTCATAACGACATTCCCAGTAATCACTTTGTTCTCGATTAATGCAGTCAATATATCTAGTAGGAGTCAAACATATCCATATGTACAATCTTTAAAAAGAAAGATCGATCACGGGGTCATTTAAGCGAGAACCGTAGGATCTAGATAAGGACAGAAGAGACAATATCCTAGTGGTCATCGTTATAACGATCGTATATTGAGCTCCGGATTTATCGTAATCAGCTTGAAAATTCTCATTTAAATGGTTTTTACTGTTAAAATGGGTCCTTAACTAGATACTGTCCAAGAGACACCGAAATCAGAATCCTCTAAGTAAGGGTACAATTAGTACAAAGTATTGAGATAATCTATGCTCAAGGTGGGTGTTTCATCTCTAGTACCGAAAAAAGCGCCACTTATTTCTCTGATTCCTCTCGAAGAAAATTGTTAATGCATACTTCGTGGGTAGAATCTATCTATCTATCTATCTATCTATCTATCTATCTATCTATCGTAAAAGAAGGGCCCATGTCAAAGATGCTTAAAGAGGGGACGTAAAAGCCCAACTTGATACGTAAAATAAGACATTCTAACGGCATGTGCTGTACGGGCCACATTTCTCTAGCCGTGAATTTCTTGAAAGCGGCTCGACAAATTATTTTTATGTTTTCCTACTGTTGCAACAGATCCCCGAGCTACATACTGTCCAAGAGGCGTTGAAATCAAAATCCCCTAAGTAGTCGTCAAATTACTACAAATTATTGATATATTAGATCAGGGTTCTCAAACACGCGGCCCGCAAGGCCGTATCCTGTGCCCCGCAAAATGATTGGTGTCACAAGGTGTCATGAGAGATAAAAAAAATGGTGCGGCCCTTGGGCCATCAAAAATCTCCTAATGCGGCCCTCAGGGTGGTTAGAGTTTGAGATCCCTGTATTAGATGTACATTGAGCGTGTTTTTCAAACCAGGTATTCACAGGGTGCCCCTTAATTCGCTGATTCCTCTCGAAGAAATTCGTCGTGGGTCGAGGCTAACCCATAGAGATTGTCAAAGAAAAGAAGTGTCTATGTAAAAAAGTCTATTTAAAAAATCTACTTACTGCATGCATTGTATCCAACCCCTTGATCTAGCGGACGATTTCGTGAAATGGGTTCAACAAATATTCATCAGACTTTTCCTACAGCTGGAACACATACCTAGCTAGGCATTTCCGAAGAGACGTTGAAATAAATAGTCTCTAAGTAGAAGTTCAGTTACTAAACATATATTGATACAATTGATGCGTGTTTCTCATACTTGCACCCGTAAGGTGATCCTTATTTCACCGATTCCTCTTCACGAAATTTATTAGGACTTCCTTGGAAGGTAGACTTCCTCCCTTAGAGATAAGTATCAAATAAGGATCCATGACAAACATTGTAAATAGGGGAAGTAATGTCTCAACTGTATACATCGAATAAAATCTTCCAACGGTATGTGTTGTATGTGACAAATTCTCTTCAAACTTTTCCTACTGTGGGAACTGATTCCAAACTAGATAATTTCCAAGAGGCAATGAAATCAAAGTCTCCATAAGTCATTTTATAATTAGATCAAGTTATAGCTCAATTTGATCCACATTT